>CAMZMU010000072.1:11083739-11388954 GCA_947311845.1 Poa pratensis
GCCCTATGTTAGTTAATCTCATGTCCTGATGCTAAATGATGTTGCTTTGCTTGCTGTGATGCCTCAATTGAGTTACACATAAGCAATTCTATGTATTTAGCTTAGGCAAATTGAATTACACTAAGCAGTGGTGTCGTGGGTTTGTCACGTCAGATGTCATGAATGACTTTGTAGGTGTGGGATTGCGCGGATTAATCGTCTCCGAGCTAAGGATTGCAGGGCACGAAGAAGACAATGTTTTTTACCCAGGTTCGGCCCCTCAATATGAGGTAAAGACCTACGTCCTGCCTATCCTAGATTGATATTGATATGAATATGGTGTTACAAGGGGTTGGCGATCGAGGTAGTGAGTCGCCATATGTTCTAGGGTTTAGGGCTTGAGAGCTTCAGAGCTTGATAGCTTTTTTTGCTTAGGGTTCTAGGTCCGTGGAGTCCACCTTATAAAGACGATGGCTCGCAAGGTTACAAGGAAACTTCAATCCCAAGGAAAGTATGAGCCGGAGTCCTACTTGGAGACTAATCTTCATGTCCCCCAAGTTATATCTTCTCCGGTCTTCTAGATCCTTCCTCATGATCTTGAGTCGGCCCACTTTCATGTAAGCCCAATAGTGGTGCGATTGTGAATAAGTCACGCTTTGCTTGAATAAGTCGCGCTTTGCTTGAATAAGTCGCGGGATAATTATTCCCCCGACATTAGCCCCCAAGCTTTCGGGTGATTCGTAGAATCAGGCGAAAGATTCTGTCTTGACGATGATCTTGCGGGCTTGCGTATGTAATTCTTGCCGACTTGTCGATGTTGCACTTGGCGACTCGCTGATGATGAGTCACGAGCGTAGCGGCTTATTGAGCCGCTGATGTAGATGCGATGAGCCGCTGAGGCCGGCAAATCTTGCTGAATCTTCTGAGTTAATGTGGAGGCGGCGAAGCCTTTGGTGAAAACCACCTTATCATGTTGGGTGTAAGACTGAGATGAAATCATAAGAATAATAACTTATGAGCATCAAGATATATCAGTCAAATGTGTATAAGGTGCTGAGTCATAGACATTGAAGCAGAAAAGACCATAAGCATAAATAAGTTGGTCAATCATTAGAGTATTATAATTTGTCAAGTTATCATGACAAGCCATCTGAGCGCATGTTGAATCATGGCGGCTGTAACAGCCCGAAGTTTTAGAACCTAAAAACCCATGTAAATTTTCCACTTTTGCGTTCATTGCATCATGGCATATATGCATCAAATTGTTGCTAGGGAATTGTTGCTAGGGAATTGTGTGGTTGCTAGGGAATTGTGGTGGTTTGGCACCATTCTAAAAACGAAATGCCAAAATTGCCTCAACAAATTTCAAAACAGTGAAGGCACTCAAACTTGTAAAACAAAAATACTTGACATCTTATATTTGTCAAGGAAGTTTCAAGAGTTCAAGATAATATTTTGCACTTGCTCCAAAATATTAAAGGAGCAACGTTTTGAAATTTAGCAAAATGCCATATCCAACCTCTCTAAACAAAAGTGGTTCAAAACATTTTATTTTGAGAAGCCAATTTTTGTAGAGCTTCTTCACAATGTGGGAGGCAACACAAATTTTTCCAGATTTTAATAAAATGTTTAAGTGCCTAAATTAAATCGTTGAAGCCACAGGTTTTAAAATAAAAGCTGAAAATGACCTATCCGTGAGGAAACCAATTTTGCCAGGGGTTTTCGCGAAACGTCGTTTGTCTCCTTGGTCACTGGCGCCATGCCGTCGCCGTGGCCGCGCCCGCGTGCACACGCCGCGCCCGGGCCCCCCTCTCGGCCTTCCCCTGCAAGGAGAGCACCACCACGAGCCCCACCTGCTCACCTGCTCCCTCCCCCGAGTTTTTCTTCTCTCGTTCCCCAACTCTCCCTCCACGAGCCGCCATGGCCGCCGAGCTCCGCCGCCGCATCGCCGTCAAGTGAGGGCACCCCAAGCTGAGACAGGACCACCACGAGCTTCGCCGCGCCGTCTTCTTCCTCTCCACCAAAGGAATCGAGGCGGGAGGCCGTGAAACGACGCCGCCACCACTGTTTCCTCGCGTCGCCGTCCGAGCACCGCCCGATTCTCGCTGTTCCTGTACACCTCCGACCACGCCGTCGACTCCTACGTGCTCGTGGTGAGATCCCCATGCCATAGCACCCTTTCCCCTCTCCTCTCGCTCGCTGTGTCGCCGTAGCACCGCAGGCCGTCGTGCGCTGCAGTGCTCTCACTTCCGCTCGGATAATCCGACGCCGAGGAATTCGGATTTTCCGATTCACGCCAGTGCGAGCTCGATCATGGTCCTTAGGAAAATTTGCACATCTTCATAGCAATCGGATAATCCGATTTTGCAGAGTTCGGATGTTCCGAAGTTTATCAGTACGAGATGTTTCGGGTCCTTAGTCATTTCCTCGAGAGGCTGGTTCGATCGGATATTCCGATTTGGGAAAAATCAGAAATTCCGATTTGGTCCAGTACCAAAAGAACTTTACTGTTTCTTTTATTTTCTTTCTAATTTGGCTAAGTAATTTCCATTGTTGTTTAAACCTAAATTGTAAAAGGACATAAGTAAAAGAGGAAATAAAATGTAATACTTGTATTTCTTTGGAGCATCAGAAAAATGCGTGTAATATACCAAAATGTCCGGAAAAGTGTGAACTAACTTTTAAAAATGTTTGCCATGCATATTTGATCACCGTAACCGTAATGCACTTCCAGACGCTAGGAGAATCATTAAGTTAAATGTGGGGTATTATTCTTCTCAAGTTGAAGTAATTCTTCTCGAACCCCATTTAAATTTGCTAGACAGCTTCTAATAATGCATTACATTAAAATATCATGTCATCATGAGTGTGCATTGCACCTGTTGCATCCGTGTGTATTGATGGTTCCTTCCCGGTATTGTTTGTGCATCGATAGATCAAGGAGTGGAAGTGCCCCCACAGTATCGTGACGATCTGTACTACCAGCACGTTGATCCAGGCAAGCGTAATCCCCCCTCTGAGCATGTCTTACCCTATTTTCCGTAAATATTTTAGCCACTATAATATTGCATGCGGTTCCAAATATCAATTTTATTGGATTAGAGTATCCTATAGTTGCATTAAGTTTCCGATGCCAATACCTGTTTCCCTCCTACTATCCATAGGTTTGTACTGTCGGCCTGAACTACTTAACTATGCAATGTTGATGCTTAGCCATGCTTAGTTAAATGTTTATCAGTCCGATGGATATGTCATGTTGGGAACAGTTGTGGAAATGTTTGGATGATGGTGGAGGAAATGGTGGTGACAGGTAATAAAATGCTTAAAGGTGGGGATGAGAGGCCACTGTGGTTGTGGTGCCTTGTCTCGTTCCTGTCGCCTAGGTGCGAGTTCTCTACCTCTTGAACCAAGACTGAGCGTGCAACCATGCGTGAGGCCTATGCACTTGCAGGAACCCTCATAGACTAAATGACTCGGGCGGGACTTGCCAGGGTCCTCTAGTTTGAGCTTCCATTTGCGCGTGCGTGATGATGGTGGTATGAACTGGGATGAGGATGGTGGTGTTTAGGAAAATGAGTGGCCACGGGGCAGGGTGTTGGAGGCATCCCTGCTTCGTCCTCACTGATGATCCTGGGTTAGTCCTTAACGAGGGAGAAGTCGACACCGCTCCCACCCAGCCGGCTTTCCAAGGAAGAGAGCTAATGTTCAGGTAATGGGTCGGACGGTACGCGTGGCAAACATTGTACACCCCTGCAATGTAAATCTTTTCGAAAAGCCGTGTCCGTGGTTATGGACGAACTTGGGAAGTGAAGGTAAGATCATAGAATAACTTGAACGGAATGATTAAAAACTGAGTACTAAAGGTACTACTCAAGAAGGTAAGGTTGACTTCCTCGAGGGTGATTTGGGGAGGTGCCTTGGTGGAACAGGTACAATGGTTGGTGATGGTTGATGGTGAGAAAGGTGATCAAAAGAGAAGAGTCACTCCTTACCCCTTTTAAAAATACTCTGAATAGTCGATGCCATTGAGTTATGTTTTCATAAATAAAATCAGCTTTATGCAAAACAGCCATACAACTTTGAAAGCCTCATCGAGCTAAAGCTCTATATATAATCTTGCGAGTTCGTCGAACTCAACGTCGTTTGTTTTGTTTTAGAGGAGGACTTCACCGACCTCGAAGGTGGGTTCTTTGTGGACGTCGACAAGTAGTCTGGGGTTCCCAGGTGGCAGCTTGGGACATCCCGGGACAGCTGGCGCTGGATGTTTATCTGTAGGCCTCTTAGGCCATATTTGGATCTTGTTGTTTAGAACAACTTAATTTGCTTCCGCTTGTTGTAATGTTGGGTCTGTGACCTCTAGTTATCATTTGCTATCTTTCTCTATTATAAGAGTTGAACTATAATGATTTGTGTCGTAGAGTCTGTGATGTGCCAGTTGTTCCACAAGTCTTGATCTCTCTATTATGCTTTGATAGTGTGTCTGGTGGTATCGGATAACCGGGACACAGTATCACTGTATAGCAGTCGGGTCGGGGCGCCACAAGTTGCCACAAGTTGGTATCAGAGCAGTACTGCCTGTAGGAAACCCTTCTACTGGTCGATGTTGAGTCTAGTGTTTGGAAAATATTTTTAACCTAAAAATGAGTTGTGAAAACCATCTTAGGATTCTTTTTACTCCTCGTCTGGTTACCTTCTAATCTCGGAGCAATCTTACCTCGATTTGAGTTAAAAGTTTTACTTCTCATCTGTTACTTCAAAACTATTAGAGACATGGGTGGGTTCTATCTCGAGTGTTATGTGTCCAGTTGCTCCCGCTGCGTTATAATCCGAAATCAACTCCGTATTGTTGGGTTTTAACCCAAGGACTTGAACATAAGGTCCCGGATTATGCCAACTAGAGTGTGTTGAATCATATGGTTCCTTAACCATTGCATCTCTCGCTAGTAGCACATGATGCTGATCTTTGACCCAAGTCCTATCTTGTTGATTCCTTGTTAATTGTTACACAATGTATTATCGTCCCTAGTCTATGTACTTGAGTAGACGCTAATGCTATTGTTCGACCATTCGGAGAAAGATACTAACTGTGTCATTGTCAAATCTCCAGAATGGCTCGAGGAGGCCGCGGAGGTGCGGTAACCACAACGATGATGAGGATGATCTGCCGCCACCACCCTCGATGGCTCAGGTCTTGATGGCCATTGAGGACAACCGTGGGTGCAATGAGCGAGTGCTTGAGCAGTTGGTGCAGCAAAATGCACAGAGGAATGCTGCAACACTCTCACTGATTTCCTGCGCTCGCAGCCACCCACCTTTGCTGATGCTAAGGAGCCACTGGAAGCTGATGATTGGCTTCGCGCCTTGGAGCGCAAGTTCTCCGCGCTGCATGTCCCAGTGGCTGAACAAGTCAACTTCGCCACCTACCTCTGGTTGGTGCAGCTGGCTGTTGGTGGGAAAGCCATGTGGCCTTGTTTCCAGCCAACCATGTCTTCACTTGGGCTGATTTCCGCACTGCCTTCCGTGAGGCTTACATTCCCCAGCCGATCATGGATTTGAAGAGGAGGGAGTTCCTGGATTTGCAACAGGGACATATGGATATCCGCACCTATGGTTGTGAGTTCAACCATCTCTCTCGTTACGCCCCAAGGGACGTGACCAATGATGCTGACAAGCAAGAGCTGTTCCGCAAGGGTCTCGCGCCGTAGCTTCGCTATGAGTTGCTGCCCTTCAAGTTCCAGACCTACCAGGAGCTGTTCAACCAGGCTCTCACTCTTGAGCAAGGAAGAAAGGAACTTGAGGCTTCCAAGAGGCCCGCACACGGGGACCACCAGAGTTCC
This sequence comes from Poa pratensis, assembly GCA_947311845.1. Classification (NCBI taxonomy): domain Eukaryota; kingdom Viridiplantae; phylum Streptophyta; class Magnoliopsida; order Poales; family Poaceae; genus Poa; species Poa pratensis. Next base: position 11,089,556 of record CAMZMU010000072.1, read on the forward strand.
TCGGGTTCTGAGAGCAAGAAGCGCAGGGTGTTTGTTCCCTACAGCGTTGTACCGCGTGCTCCATTCATGCCAAGGACCGCGGGATACAGGCCACCACCTCCGCGCCCCACTACTTCGACACTTGGGGTAGGCGGGAGTGGGTACCGTCCTATGCTACCTGCTCCACCTGGACTCACTTGCTACACCTGTGGCCAGGCTGGCCACTACTCCAGGGAGTGCCCCCAGAAGGCACCTCACGGGAACTCCTGCACGAGCCCCTGCCACTCCAGCTGGCAAGGCTGGACCTATTGTGCGTGGTCGCCTGAACCACGTCTCTGCTGAAGAAGCTGAAGAGGACCCCGGCGTTCTTATGGGTGAGCTACGAATCAACAACAATCTTGCTACAGTTTTGTTTGATTCTGGAGCATCGCATTCATTCATATCCATAGCTTTTGCAAAAGACCACAAAATACCGTTTGAGAAAATGAGACGTCCCTTGGTGATCTCCACTCCTGGCTCCAAATGGCAAACCGATGGGGTTACTCCTGAGTCCAGATTACTATCGGTTACTACTCTTTTCCTTTGCTTTGGTAGCTCTGAGGTCAAGTGGCATTGATGTCATACTGGGCATGAACTGGCTAGCCAAATACCGGCTAATCTCGACTGTGCTGCCAAGACCATCACCGTGACCACCTCTTCCGGCGACAGTTGAAGTATTGGTCTGCACTGTCAAGACCTCCATCTTCAGTCATACCCAACTCACCCGAGATCCTCCTTTGCTTTATGGAAGGCGAATCCCCTCCTGAAATCCAGGACATACACGTGGTGTGTGACTTCCCGGATGTGTTCCCGGAAGAATTGCCTGGCATGCCTCCTGACCGAAGTGTGGAGTTTGTCATAGATCTACTTCCCGGTACTGCTCCAATTTCCAAGAAGCCCTACCGTATGCCGGTGGAAGAGTTGGCTCTGTTGAAAGAGCAAATTGATCAGCTGTTAGCGAAGGATTTCATCCAGCCTAGCAGTTCACCTTGGGGTTGTCCGGTACTCTTTGTCAAGAAGAGAGATTCTACCGTGCCTCGTCTAGTCTCTGACTATAGACCGTTGAATGCGGTGACAATCAAGAACAAGTATCCTATTCCTCGCATCAATGATCTGTTGGATCAGTTAGCTGGTGCAACGGTATTCTCCAAGATGGATCTGAGGTCAGGATACCATCAGATAAAAATCAGAAAGGAGGATATCCAAAGACGGCATTTGTTACTCGTTATGGCTCATATGAGTATACCGTCATGTCCTTTGGTCTCACAATGCTCCAGCTACTTTCATGAGGCTCATGAACTCCATCTTCATGGATTATCTTGACAAGTTTGTCGTCATTTACATCGATGACATCCTCATTTATTCCAAAACCGATGAAGAGCATGAGGAACATCTTCGTTGGTTCTGACACGACTTCGAGAACACCGCCTCTATGCCAAGTTCTCCAAGTGTGAGTTTTGGTTGGATAATCTGTCTTCCTTGGTCATGTGATATCCGCTAATGGTGTGGCTGTCATTCCCGACAAGATTCAGTCCATTTGGATTGGAAAACTCCAATGTCAGTCAAGGACATCCGTAGCTTTCTCGGATTGGCGGGTTACTACCGCCGATTCATCGAAGGTTTCTCCAAGATAGCCAAGGCTCTGACTGACCTTCTCAAGAAGGATAAAAAGTTCGTATGGACGGCCGAAGCTGAAGAGAGCTTCAAACACTGAAAGCCAAACTCACGTCCGCTCCTGTGCTTGTCCTGCCGGACACAAGCAAGGATTTCGTCGTCTTCTGTGACGCCTCTCTGCAAGGCTTGGGTTGTGCTAATGCAAGATGGCCATGTGGTGGCATATGCTTCTCGCCAACTTAAGCCGCATGAGCACAACTACCCAACTCATGATCTAGAACTTGCCGCTGTGGTCTATGCTTTGAAGCAATGGAGACCATACCTGTTTGGTAACCGTTGCGAGATCTTCTCGGATCACAAGAGTCTGAAGTACCTCTTCACCCAGCCGGATTTAAATCTCAGGCAAAGGCGTTGGTTGGAGTTAATCAAGGACTATGATGTGAGTCTGAACTATCAACCCGGCAAAGCAAACGTCGTGGCTGACGCGCTAAGTCGGAAGTCTATTGCAACAATCTGATGATTGAGAAGGCCCAACCTGCTCTCATGAAGAGTTCGCCCGTTTGAACCTGGAAATTGTTCCCTCTGGCTACCTTGCAAATCTGGAGATCAAATCTACTCTTGTAGACCAGATTAAGGATGCTCAAACGTGACAAGGGTATTCTAAAAATCAAGGAGAACATTGCTAGCGGGAAGGCCAAATGTTTTTCTGTCAATGAATCCGGAGTTGTTTATTTTGGTGACCGCTTGGTGGTGCCAAAGAAACGAAAATTGAGGGAGCTGATCCTCCAAGAAGCTCATGAATCTCCTCTCTCTATTCATCCCGGTAGTACCAAAATGTACCAAGACCTTCGCCACAATTCTGGTGGACTCGGATGAAGAGGGAAATTGCCAAGTATGTTGCTGAATGCGACACCTGTCGACGGGTAAAGGCTGAACATCAAAGGCCTGCCGGCACTCTTCACCCTATTGCTATCCCGAGTGGAAATGGGATGAAATTGGTATGGACTTCATTACTGGTCTGCCGAAGTCTCCAAAGGGAATGATGCCATTTGGGTCATCATTGATCGACTATCAAAAGTGGCTCACTTCCTCCCCGTTCGTGTGACATTACAGCTGCCAAGTTGGCAGACCTGTATGCTCTCGTATCGTCGTCCTTCACGGCATTCCCAAGAAGATAATTTCTGATCGTGGAAGCCTATTCACCTCCAAGTTTTGGACTAGTTTCCAAACTGCTATGGGAACCGTCTCAACTTCAGCACCGCGTTCCATCCTCAAACTGATGGTCAGACCGAAAGAGTGAACCAAGTTTGGAAGACATGCTTAGGGCATGTGTAATCTCTTTTGGCAAGGATTGGGAAAAGTATCTCCCTTTCGCGGAGTTCTCCTACAACAACAGCTATCAAGCTAGTCTGGGCATGGCTCCATTTGAGGTTCTCTATGGAAGAAAATGCCGCACTCCTCTAAATTGGTCCGAGACCGAGAGAGAGCACTCTTTGGTCCAGATATTATCAATGAAGCTGAGGAGAAGGTTAGAATCATAAGAGAGAATCTGAAGATTGCTCAGTCTAGGCAGAAGAGCTACTATGATAAGCACCATCAGGAAATTCACTATGAAATTGGTGATAAAGCTTATCTCCGCGTCTCTCCCCTTCGTGGCGTTCGCCGCTTCGGTATCAAAGGGAAATTGGCCCCTCGCTATGTTGGCCCTTTCACCGTTCTGGCCAAGCGAGGAGATCTTTCTTATAAGTTGGAGTTACCGGTCATCTTCCCAAATGTGCATGATGTGTTTCATGTCTCCAACTTCGCCGGTGTTTCAAAGATCCTATCCATGGGGTCAATCATGAGGAGCTGGATCTCCAGGAAGATCTCACTTATCGCGAGCATCCTATCCGTGTCCTGGATGAAGCCGAAAGGAAGACCCGTAACAAGACTACCAAGTTCCTCAAAGTTCAATGGTCTCACCATTCCGAGGAGAAGAAACTTGGGAACGAGAGTCTAGCCTACGCGAGGAGTATCCCGACTTCTTTCCGCCGTCTTAGAATCTCGGGACGAGATTCCTGTAAGGGGGGTAGAATTGTAACAGCCCGAAGTTTCAGAACCTAAAAACCCGTGTAAATTTTCCACTTTTGCGTTCATTGCATCATGGCATATATGCATCAAGTTGTTGCTAGGGAATTGTTGCTAGGGAATTGTGTGGTTGCTAGGGAATTGTGGTGGTTTGGCACCATTCTAAAAACGAAATGCCAAAATTGCCTCAACAAATTTCAAAATAGTGAAGGCACTCAAACTTGTAAAACAAAAATACTTGACATCTTATATTTGTCAAGGAAGTTTCAAGAGTTCCAAGATAATATTTTGCACTTGCTCCAACATATTAAAGGAGCAACGTTTTGAAATTTAGCAAAATGCCATATCCAACCTCTCTAAACAAAAGTAGTTCAAAACATTTTATTTTGAGACGCCAATTTTTGTAGATCTTCTTCACAATGTGGGGAGGCAACACTAATTTTTCCAGATTTTAATAAAATGTTTAAGTGCCTAAATTAAATCGTTGAAGCCACAGGCTTTAAAATAAAAGCTGAAAAGGACCTATCCGTGAGGAAACCAATTTTGCCAGGGGGTTTTCGCGAAATGTCGTCTCTCTCCTTGGACACTGGCAACATGCCGTCGCCGTGGCCGCGCTCGCGTGCACACGCCGCGCCCGGGCCCCCCTCTCGGCCTTCCCCTGCAAGGAGAGCACCACCACGAGCCCCACCTGCTCACCTGCTCCCTCCCCCGAGTTTTTCTTCTCTCGTTCCCCAACTCTCCCTCCACGAGCCGCCATGGCCGCCGAGCTCCGCCGCCGCATCGCCGTCGAGTGAGGGCACCCCAAGCTGAGATAGGACCACCAGGAGCTTCGCCGCGCCGTCTTCTTCCTCTCCACCAGAGGAATCAAGGCGGGAGGTTGTGAAACGACGCCGCCACCTCCGTTTCCCCGCGCCGCCGTCGGAGCACCGCCGCGGCTCCGCCGCCCGATTCTCGCCGTTCCTGTCCACCTCCGACCACGCCGTCGACTCCTACGTGCTCGTGGTGAGATCCCCGTGCCGTAGCACCCTTTCCCCTCTCCTCTCGCTCGCTGTGTCGCCGCAGCACCGCATGCTGTCGTGCGCCGCAGTGCTCTCACTTCCGCTCGGATAATCCGAAGCCGAGGAAATCGGATTTTCCGATTCACGCCAGTGCGAGCTCGATCCTGGTCCTTAGGAAAATTTGCACATCTTCGTAGCAATCGGATAATCCGATTTTGCAGACTTCGGATGTTCCGAAGTTTATCAGTACGAGATGTTTCGGGTCCTTAGTCATTTCCTCGAGAGGCTGGTTCGATCGGATATTCCGATTTGGGAAAATCGGAAATTCCGATTTGGTCCAGTACCAAAAGAACTTTAATGTTTCTTTTATTTTGTTTCTAATTTGGCTAAGTAATTTCCATTGTTGTTTAAACCTAAATTGTAAAAGGACATAAGTAAAAGAGGAAATAAAATGTAATACTTGTATTTCTTTGGAGCATCAGAAAAATGCGTGTAATATACCAAAATGTCCGGAAAAGTGTGAACGAACTTTAAAAAATGTTTGCCATGCATATTTGATCACCGTAACCGTAATGTACTTCCAGACGCTGGGAGAATCATTAAGTTAAATGTGGGGTATTATTCTTGTCTAGTTGAAGTAATTCTTCTCGAACCCCATTTAAATTTGCTAGACAGCTTCTAATAATGCATTACATTAAAATATCATGTCATCATGAGTGTGCATTGCACCTGTTGCATCCGTGTGTATTGATGGTTCCTTCCCGGTATTGTTTGTGCATCGATAGATCAAGGAGTGGAAGTGCCCCCACAGTATCATGACGATCCGTACTACCAGCACGTTGATCCAGGCAATCGTAATATTGCATGCGGTTCCAAATGTCAATTTTATTGGATTAGAGTATCATATAGTTGCATTAAGTTTCTGATGCCAATACTTGTTTCCCTCCTACTATCCATAGGTTTGTACTGTCGGCCTGAACTACTTAACTATGCAATGTTGATGCTTAGCCATACTTAGTTAAATGTTTATCAGTCCGATGGATATGTCATGTTGGGAACAGTTGTGGAAATGTTTGGATGATGGTGGAGGAAATGGTGGTGACAGGTAATAAAATGCTTAAAGGTGGGGATGAGAGGCCACTGTGGTTGTGGTGCCTTGTCTCGTTCCCGTCGCCTATGTGCAAGTTCTCTACCTCTTGAACCAAGACTGAGCGTGCAACCATGCGTGAGGCCTATGCACTTGCAGAAACCCTCATAGACTAAATAACTCGGGCGGAACTAGCCAGGGTCCTCTAGTTTGAGCTTCCATTTGCGCGTGCGTGATGATGGTGGTATGAACTGGGATGAAGATGGTGGTGTTTAGGAAAATGAGTGGCCACGGGGCAGGGTGTTGGAGGCATCCCTGCTCCGTCCTCACTGATGAATCTGGGTTAGTCCTTAACGAGGGAGAAGTCGACACTGCTCCCACCCAGCCGGCTTTCCAAGGAAGAGAGCTAATGTTCAGGTAATGGTCGGACGGTACGCGTGGCAAACATTGTACACCCCTGCAGGGTAAATCTTTTCGAAAAGCCGTGTCCGCGGTTATGGACGAACTTGGGAAGTGAAGGTAAGATCATAGAATAACTTGAACGGAATGATTAAAAACTGAGTACTAAAGGTACTACTCAAGAAGTAAGGTTGACTTCCTCGAGGGTGATTCGGGGAGGTGCCTTGGTGGAACAGGTACAGTGGTTGGTGATGGTTGAAGGTAAGAAAGGTGATCAAAAGAGAAGAGTCACTCCTTACCTCTTTTAAAAATACTCTGAATAGTCGATGCCATTGAGTTATGTTTTCATAAATAAAATCAGCTTTATGCAAAACAGCCATACAACTTTGAAAGCCTCATCGAGCTAAAGCTCTATATATAATCTCGCGAGTTCGTTGAACTCAACGTCGTTTGTTTTGTTTCAGAGGAGGACTTCACCAACCTCGAAGGTGGGTTCTTTGTGGACGTCGACGAGTAGTCTAGGGTTCCCAGGTGGCAGCTTGGGACATCCCGGGACAACTGGCACTGGATGTTTATCTGTAGGCCTCTTAGTCCATATTTGGATCTTGTTGTTTAGAACAACTTAATTTGCTTCCGCTTGTTGTAATGTTGGGTCTGTGACCTCTGGTTGTCATTTGCTATCTTTCTCTATTATAAGAGTTGAACTATAATGATTTGTGTCGTAGAGTCTGTGATGTGACAGTTGTTCCACAAGTCTTGATCTCTCTATTATGCCTTGATAGTGTGTCTGGTGGTATCGGATAACCGGGACACAGTATCACTGTATAGCAGTCGGGTCGGGGCGCCTATAGCCACAGTCTGTATTTAAAGATTTCCGAGTCGCTGATTTGACTCGCAAATGGATATATATATTCTCTTGTGCTGCAAAAAATGAAATCTGCATATAAACATGGTATATCAGTTTAGTAGAAACCACCAAATGCCGGTGGGTGGATGTGTAGCCCCTGAGGGCCGGGTTGCATGCTTGATCATGCTGCTCGGGACTCAAAAATATCTCAATTTAGACAAAAACATAATTGTCCTAGCCCCCGGGCATTAAGTAGACATGATTTCATTATCATGCTTGACGACATATCATTGCAATTTGACCCTGCAACAGATTGAGCAAATATTGTTGCCGTAAGAAAACAATGATGTTTGGAGTAGGGCAAAGCCGTGTATAAGCTCCAAATTATGAAATATTCGTTGAGCTGCTGGAAAAAAAAGATAATCCCTGTCAAAACTCTAGATATAAATTAAGGAATCGTCCTTAAGAATTTCACTTGATGTGGCTGTAGTTAAATAAATAATGGTGGCTTTAACATCCGATATCAGGAGATGAGCATCCCAATCATAAAAAATTTGGTCGTGCCAATTCAAATCATATGGCCGAGTTATAGGTTCCTGTTAAATCAAAAGGTAAAACCCTCGAGGAAGCAATAATAAAAACTTGATGATAATATGTTAGCCTTGGCGGCTGATAAAAAATTCTGATGAGACTTTAGTACTCCGCATAATAGCATATGGTACACTGCATGATATCATAGTATAATCTGCATGATATGTCGCATGATGCAAATGATATGTTGCATGATGCAAATGATATTTTGCATGATAGCGAATGATATTTTGCATGATAGCAAATTGTATTTTGCATGATAGCAAATGGTTGCATGATAGCAAATGGTATTTTGCATGATAGCAAATGGTACGATGCATGATAGCATATGGTACTACTCAGTATTTCCCAGGTCTAATGTGTGTTCAGGGTCAAGAAAGTACATGATAGGCATTCAGACTCGATTGACGTCACATGCGGGTACTTTAGCCCTTCCGAATTATCTCTGTTACCGTTAAGTAGGCCCTCGCGCGGCTCAGTATTTCCCAGGTCTAATGTGTGTTCAGGGTCGAGAACGGCCATGATAGGCAATCAGACTCGATTGACGCCACATGCCGATACTTTGGCCGCATAGTGCGAGTTGCATCTGACTTAAGGCGAGTATAACCAGGTTAATTTGCCACAAAGAGTGATTCCACGAGAATAAGCCGAGCTCATAAAGCTGCAAAGCCCTCGTGAAACCCAGAGATTTGTGAAAAATGAGGCGAAATGACAAACCCCCGGATACCGGTGGTGCCCGCTTTATTTCACTAATCCTGATATGCGACCGCGCGTAGGTGGTAGTTGACTTTTGATATAAGCAGCTGCAATAGCTGTGACGATAGCTCTGAATAGTTTTGATGATAACCAGCTCTGATTAGCTGTAAATGTGATACCACGGGTCACTGATTTGTCCCAAGAATTGATACAACGAGTCACATGTTTAACTCAAATATCGATAAGATGATGATTCGTTAGTGACTCTCAAACTGATGTAATGATGAGCTCTATGCGACTCATAAAATGATCTTAAGGTAAATCACTATGTGACTCACAAGATGATATAATGATAAATCATGAAATGATATAATGAGCCCCCAAATATCAGTGCTTGAATATGTAATAAGAAATCCGTTTACGGATGTAAATAAAGTTGATTTTTCAATAAATCATGCGAGCTATAAAAAGGAGCTCAAATTGATAGATATAGTGAGCTATATGCATCTGAATTTTTTATATAGTGCGAGCTAAAAAGGAACTTGAATTTAATAAATCCAATACGGGTTATAAGACCCTACTTTAAGAAGTGGATGCAATTAAGCATTCAAAAGCTGATATGAATGTAAAGTCGGCGGCATGATATCATTTGAATCGCAGAGATGTTGATAATAAGCTTCATAAACTAGACATGCAGCCTGAGATTTACTTGATTGTGAGACTTAATCGTATTTGATAAAAGCCAAACAACTGCAAAATTCGAGCGTGAAAATGACTTATCTTGTTATATTCCGCTGACATTGATAACGCGATATGATCCACAGACCGCAAATGTCGATCCGTCGAGGACGAGGTAAGCCGCAGTGGCATTTGATTTCAACCATGGCGAGTCAACAAAGTGCCGATCATATTGAGCTGGACGTGGTTTGGTTGTTTTTCTGCAGCACCAGATTATTCCTCACAAAGAAAGGCGATTAATATATGATAATAAAGTTAATTGATAACTTTGAATATACGAGCAGACTGATGTGTGACCAATAGTGTGTGGATCAGATGCATGTATCTAAATAGGCTTGTGTCAGATTGAATCTTCTGAAATAATAACTGAGATCGACTTGTAGTTTTCTGATTTGTAAAGATTGATCTAAATTTTATGTCTGCGACATGATATATTTTTAATTCAGAGATATGAGTAATAAGCCGCATAAACTAGATATGCGTGAAACTCAATATTAACTGATAAAGTAAAAGGTTGTATAGTTTGAGCATGATAGCAACTTAGCTTATTTTTATTCTCCTGTCGATTCGTCGAGGAGGAAGTAAGCCGCAATGGTATTTAAAATCCACTGCGGTGAGTCGGCGACGTCCGTGCTGAACTGGAAATATTTTGAGTCGCCATGCCATGCTTGCGCGGCTGAGTCTTGAAGATAGTCGCCACGGTCGTTGCCGGTCGTTGCTTTGTAAGCCGGTAGTTTTTCTTTTCGTCCTTTGCCTGGCTGAGTCATGATGAGTACCAGTAGCACTCAATCTTCTCCCTTTTATTTTTCTGCTGTACGTCTAGATGTTGTACGTGAGCTGTATCCTTGAAACGTCTTGGCTGACTCGCACACGCGCTTGCCTTGCCTATCTTGATCGGTACTAGTGCAAGGCTCTTTGGCTTTTCATCCATCGTAGAGGGCATGGTCTGATACAAATTGTTTTTCTTTCCATCAGAACTTGATCTGATCCTCTTCTGCTTCTAGCCTTGTAGTCTCACAAATTTGACGTATTTGCCTCAGCTCATCCCTGACGTAGTTGATATTAAGTTGCGGCAAGAAGGTTGAGGTTGACTGGGTCATAATCTTGGAAGTCCACGAATTTTGATTTCGAGCCGGATTCGTGCTTGGATTCGCGACTCGCCTAGATCTGAAACTTGCTGCAGTGCGCGAGTCGCCGACGGAGATCTAACCGTTGGAATTGTCTCAAATTTGTTGGAGTTCTGCGCGATTATATTCCGCAGGGTTCCACCAGAGGGATCTTCAAATTGATGTCTGAGTCGACCTCGGTAATTGTTTTCCCGAAATCGCGCGGAGTTCCATCAGGTTTCGACAGAGCTTCGGTGTTTGAGTCGGCCACGGAGAACTAACCGTTGGAATCCGATGCGTTTTGAACAGCTGCTAGGAAACTCGATTGCGCATCGTTCCACTGAAGGGATCGTCAAGATGAGTTCTGAGTCGCCATCGGGGCCGGTCGCATCACAGACGTTGTCTGCTGCCCTTGATGTAGATGTTGATATCGCCGAGCTTGAAACGGCACAACAATGAAGTCGCCGAGATTCTTGAAGTTGCCGAGCTTTAATCGACGACGAGATCCTCCGTCCCCGGTATAGATCCAGCGCAGAACGTGACTCTTTATCGCAGGCCCCACGGTGGGCGCCAACTGTCGTGGGTTTGTCAAGTCAGATGTCATGAATGAGTTCGTAGGTGTGGGATTGCGCGGATCAATCGTCTCCGAGCTAAGGATCGCAGGGCACGAAGAAGACAATGTTTTTTACCCAGGTTCGGCCCCTCAATGTGAGGTAAAGAACTACGTCCTGCCTATCCTAGATTGATATTGATATGAATATTGTGTTACAAGGGGTTGGCGATCGAGGTAGCGAGTCGCCGTATGTTCTAGGGTTAGGGCTTGAGAGCTTCAGAGCTTGATAGCTTTTTTTGCTTAGGGTTCTAGGTCCTTGGAGTCCACCTTATAAAGACGATGGCTCGCAAGGTTACAAGGAAACTTCTATCCCAAGGAAAGTATGAGCCGGAGTCCTACTTGGAGACTAATCTTCATGTCCCCCAAGTAATATCTTCTCCGGTCTTCTAGATCCTTCCTCATGATCTTGAGTCGGCCCACTTTCATGTAAGCCCAATAGTGGTGCGATTGTGAATAAGTCACGCTTTGCTTGAATAAGTCACACTTTGCTTGAATAAGTCGCGGGATAATTATTCCCCCGACAAGTGGTGCTTCTAGTGCATTTGTGTGCTTGTGGTGCCTCTCCCCTTGTGGGTTTTGTGCTCAGCACATACACTGGATGTGTGCTTCACAGGAATATTATTTCAAGCAATAAAAGCTTGTATGACTTTGCTCAATTTGGTGGATTTATGTCCCTTGCCCATGATGCATAGGCTGAGGCTCCAGTTTAATAAGAACATTTGTTATGCTTGCTTCTTTACTTCCCTGTGATGATATAGCATAGCATCACTATGCTAGACTGAGGGAAAATCCACTACACCCACTCATGTGTATCTAGCAGATAATTTTGCTAGAAATAAAGTATCAACCTGTGCTCAGGTGTGGTGATGGTGTGGCTATTGCTTGTAGTTCTTGTGGTGCTGCTGCTTGCTTGATCAACAGCTCCAAGTGCTCCTCTCCTTGCTGGCCTGCTCCTCCAGCTCCAGATGCTTCCCTTGAGCTTCTGGCCTCCCCTCCTTGCTCCTATGCTCCTTGCTTCCTCTATCCCATATTGCTCTTGCTTTTGTCAAGGATTGAGTGGTGAAATATTTGGGTGTGAGTGATTTTGTGATGAACTGAGCTCAGAACAAAGATGAACTCGAGTTGTGCTGGTGTGTGAGTGAAACAGGGCTGTGTGGGCTTGTGTCCTATGACTCCCTTTTGCCCTTATCCATCGCAGGTCTGTTTCACTGGGATGTCGACAGCACAGGGGTGTGTGTGATGTGTGCTTCTCTGCTTGCTCAGTTCAGTGAACTGGGCATCGATTGGGTTTGAGTTTATCTTCAGATTTTCCATTCTTTTCACTAGCCAAGTGGAATTTGAGCCTGGGATGTTGTACTGAGGCGGAACATACTGATTAAGAGCAGATACATCACTATGTTGCCTAAACAACTCGATGATGTAATTAGCAGTGCACCTCACTGCTAATCTGAGAGTAACACTAACCACTAATTCCCTTTTTATATTTGTTTATGTTTTCTTATTTATTGTGCAGGACAACAAGATGGAATAAAGATAAAAAAGAAGAAGAAAGGAATACAAGACATTTTAGTTTAGGCAACAATTGTAATTTCCCTTTTTGTATTTCAGTTTGTTGTAATTTAATTGTAATGATAATGTATTATTGAAAATAATCAATAAAGTTATTTGTTTGTTTTTCTTAAATTCTATAACTTGTAATATGTGTTGTAAAGATTTAAATTATTCAAACAACTATAGATTCATTTACTATTATTGTTTCTATAGCTTTATTGTTTTAATTTGAATTACTTTATAAATTCAATTTATTTAAATATTCAAATTGAATTCAAAATTCTCACAAGAAGTAAATTACCTAGAGGTTATATCGAAATTTACTTACATTCACCTAAGATGAACTAAACATAATTCAAGAAGATGAATGAACTCCGATCACTCTAGGGTTTTTAGTTTGCGAAAAATTTATTCAGGTTTTCAGATGCATGCATGCAGATGCACAAATTCCTATTTCTACTCTTCGTTAATTCCTAAACGCGGGAGTATTACAGTTTGTTTGATGAATTAAAATAATTGCCCACGAAAAATACGTTCTACCCCTTTTTGTAATGACTCACTAAAAAATAGTGGATTTATTGTTAATTAGACGTAACCTTCTTTCAATTATTATACCTCAAATGTAGACAAGGACAACAACAATGACACATCGCTTTAACAAGCCTAATGCTTGAAGCTCCAATACGTCTAGTGCTTAAATTATCAACTTGTTCCGCGAGTGTGTGGTCGTCATACTACTAAGTAAATAGTCCCCGTAAAAGAAGTATGCAAATATAACTTTTAGTGTGAACTTGTCTCCGATTATGTGTTTTCGATATATGTATGATTTCACATGGCATGACTTTATGCTCATACGTCTTTTAATATTCCCGCGTCTTTTCGATTACGGGAACCGAAGAAGCCCTGATGTAGAAGTTCAGTACATTGCATATTTTGCTGATCAGTATAAGGCGAATATACATTAAAGAAAAAAAACGGAAGCTGGAGTGATTGAGACTCTGCACCCGCAGAATTTAGTTTGGGATCATTTTAAGCCGCCGAGTTTTGGAGCGACGTACGCGGGCGACAGGTTGGATGCAATCCATGGGCGCCTTGTGTTAATTGACTCGCTAGCGAGCAGGTCGTACCTGCCCGAGAACGCTTAGTGCGATTCTTATCGCATTCTTCCAGCAAGGCCGCGGCGATGGGGACATGATCCATCGCGATCAGCGGGCGTGGCCGCGTGCTAATTGTGGGAACCGCATACAATTCGGCGTGTTGCTCCTCGTTTAGCTCGCTCGATCATGGCCAGCAGTGAGTGCTGAGTAGTACGTACTACAGTAGTACGTATATAAGCAATTGGCTTATCGAACTTGTAATTTAGTCTCCTTCCGAATTCCGATACCCTGATTGGATTGTGTGTTTGGACTTTGGAGTTAGACACGAGATCCAAGGAGATCCAGAACCAGAAGTAAAACAAAGAACTGACTCTAGACTGGGATCATCGACTACGAGAGCTAAGCACAGGGTGGCATGCAGATCAGCTAGCACGTGCGGCTGCAAGTGGGCGCTGTTTAAGTGATACTATTGGCAGGTTTATTACAACTTTGTTCTTCCTAAATACTCTTTGTTCTGCCTAAATACTTGCTGATCCACAGGCCGGCCGCACTAAATTATATGATCCCGGGGAGGTTGGCACTTGGCAGCTCAGCCGGCGCGCGTGAGGGGGACAGAGAACAGTATAGAAGTACTCCGTAGAACACATCATCATCACATATTCGGACTGTGACTCGCGTGATTATTTGTCTGCCTAGTACTGAAACTGACAACTGAAAATTATAAGAGCATCTCCAGTCTTACACAAATGTGTAAGACTATCTCTAGTCGTGGCACACAAATGGGCGTCCGGACAGCCGCAATGGGCGTTGTCTGGACGACTAAAACGAATGGGCGGCGTTGCTGCCCACTCGCGGCGACTAAACCAAAAAAAATTAAACTCGTAATAAGACGGTTTTCATTCATATTTTAGGAAAGTCTACAAATTTGAACAAAAGATAACAAAATTTAAACCTAAACTAAACTAATGACGGCGGTAGCCTCATAATTATAATTAAAGAAAAACGGAAGCTGGAGTGGTTGAGACTTTGCACCCGAAGAATTTAGTTTGGGGTCATTTTAAGCAGCCGAGTTTTGGAACGACGCGGGGGCAGCAAGCAGCCTACTCTTGGCCATGGTGTTTCGGGTATATCATACGAGAGCGTCGTTTAATCATCATCGGGGTATGGATCGCGACAGGTGGGATGCAATCCATGGGCGAATTGAGTTGACTCGCTAGCAGGTCATGCAAAAGATACAAGGAACCGCCGAACCGGTCCCCAGCTGCCCGAGAACGCTAGTACGATCCCTAGCGCATTCTGCCGGCGATCGGGACATGATCGATGGAGGGCTTGAGAATTAGATGAGGTATGATCGCGATCGCAGTCTGCGGCTGTTCGAGGAAGACGAGATGGATCGCGTGCTAATCGTGAGGAAGATAAGTTTCTGACCGTCAAGCTAAATGGCGTGCTGTGTTGTTCACTTTCAGTACGTCCTCACGCATGGAAACCGGCGGACCGGCCGTGGTTTTCAAAATTTAAAATATTTTTTTCCGTTCGTTGCAAATTTACACGACATGTTTACACTCTTGGAGCACTGCCATCTCGTAAATAAAACCTCGTGGTTCGGCTGTCTCAATCTGAGAGCTCAATCATGGGCCAACTGTAAGTAGTATATAAGCAATTGGCTTATCGTACTTGTAGTTTAGTCTCCTTCCGATACCTGATTGGATCATGCGTTTGGACTTTGGTGCAAGAGACCAGCTGAACACATGAGATCGAAGGATCCAGAGCCAAAAATAAAACAAGATTGGGGTGCATGCGACCGAGAAGTGACTGTGCCCATGCTACGGGAGCTAAGCACAGGCCGGGTTGCAGATCAGCACGTGAACCTGCAAGTGCACATTGTTTAAGTAACCTCCGTTTCATAAAAAAGTGATACTACTATGTAAGAGAAAGATATTCGCCACACAATGATTACCATTGATTGGAGATAGATTTATACACGTACAGCAGATGCCCGTTAGTCTGTAACCTCCTAGCTAAACTAAGTCAGCTGGTAAGGATGGTTTAGCATTTCTCCACTCCTCTCCTCTCCCTCTCCCTCTAGAGTCTTCTGAGCGCTTCTTCTTGCCTCGTCGCCGCCCTCCCTCTCTTCTCCACCGGCTTGGCCAGCCGGAGCGGAGGGGGAGGGAGGCCTGGCCTCTCTCCCTCCCCTGTCCATACCTCGTGTAGATCTAGGGTTGCATCGTTTTTATCTTGTGTAGTGTTTGGCTTTTTGCCATGCTTCTGCGGGTTGCCGGCGTCGAGCTGCGCTGGTGGTACGCCTTCCCGTGCTGGTGGTAGCCGACCTCGGTCATCGGTGCTGCGGGCTGCGGCTATGGGCGGCAGGGGCTTCAATAAGGCGAGGCTCAAGGTAGGGGATCTCCTCCTCCTCCTCTGGTGGCGAGGGGATGGGCTAGGAAGTTGCAGTGGGGAGCGGATCTGGTGGATCCTGCAGTGGCCGTGCGGATTCCGGGAGGTTTCTTCCTCCCCATCTTCTAGCCGAAGGGCGGCTTTGCAGGAGCTTATCATCGTCGGCCTTGGGAGCAAGCTGTTGTTGCCTTGCCGTGCCGGCGATTCTTCTGGCCGAAGGGCGGCCTTGTGTGGCCAAGCTTGTTGTTGGCCACAATCTTCAACCTCTTGGCCTGGTGGCGTGTCGGAGGCCCTGTTGCTCGGTAGTCGTGGTCGTGAGCCATGGCGCCCTCACCGTCCCAAGTGGTTTCGTCCCTGGCGACGGCGAGGTTGACTTCGAGCTTCCCGAAGGACTTGATTGCGTTCCCAAATCTGTTGTGGAGGTCCTTCTTGCAATTGTTTAGGGACCTGATTGTAATTTCTTTTCTTGTGTGGGTCCTGGTGTAAGCCGCGTTGTATCCCTTGCCAAATTTTAATACAGCGCCTTTTAATGTTAAAAAAAAAAACTAAGTCAGCTAATTACATGGTACTATGCCGTAAGCATAGGGCACAAGGGGACGAACGTGCGGACTACTCTTGGGTATCATCGCACGTGATATAACTATATTTGTTTTAGAAATTCCAAAAAAAAAAACTCAAAAAATTCCGAATCTCGCTCAAAGATGATTAAGTCTTGTATTTTTACAAAAAGTTTGGCCACGAAATGATTCTCATATAAATCAGATCAAAAAAGACAAATCTATGACGAATAGATCGTGTATATAGTGTCTTATTGGGACACGGTGTTCCGATCGGTTATTAGGTCCAAATGCACCAGAAATTCGCTTTGGAGCTCGGGCTCATATGCTCCCGTTATTTTCGACAAAATTTAGCAAATTGAAAACTCATCAAAAAATTCCGAAAAAAATCATGCATGTACCTGACCATGTTGCGCACCACCATGATTGTTTTCGCGCCGAAATGACATCGTATGCGCCCTGTACAAAAATAACAAATTTCGTGTCAGATTTGAGATTCAAAATTTGAATTTTCTGACACGAAATTTGTCATTTTTGTACAGGGCGCGTACGATGTCATGTCGGCGCGAAAAAAATCATGGTGGTGCGCAACATGGTCAGGTACATGCATGATTTTTTTCGGAATTTTTTGATGAGTTTTCAATTTGCTAAATTTTGTCGAAAATAACGGGAGCATATGAGACCGGGAGCCAAAACGCTGCTCACCTGCTATGTAAAACATTTAGATACTTTTAAAATTGTCAAAAAGTTACAACAAAAAATTCGGATATACACTCGTATATTCTATGTTCGCACAAAAGTTTCGTTAAAAAGTGACATTTTTTTGGCTTGGGTAAAAAGACAAATAAATGTTTCGCGAAAATTTATTTCGGAGCACCGAAATTTGTATTTTTACACATGCCACAAAAATGTCATTTTCACGATTTTTTGTATACAAACATAGATTATGCGGGCGTATATCTGAAAATTTTGTTTAGAATTTTTTGGCATTTTGAAATGCAATTTTTTGATAGTGGGTGCATCTACACCTATGAGTCGAAAAGGATTTTCCGTCTTGTTGGCAAAACTTTAACCTAGGATGTTTATTACCTGGTGAATTTTTTTACGAGAACAACAGGAGCTCTGCCTTTTGCATTATAGAAGAGGGAAACAAGTCCAGATGTTACAACCAAGAGAATCGCCCGAAGGCATAACAAAAACTCTAGACAGCAGCATCCAGCAAAAAACTTCTTGATCTTCTTTACAGGACTAGAAGTTTCGGAATTTTTTAATTGCTAATCCTTTTTTAATATCGGCTACGTTTGTACCATGTGCACCAACGTATTTTCGACAAGGGGCGTGCTATCTATCGTGGGTTCGTGACCGGTAGCTAATTGTGTCCACTGACAAGGCGCATATTTTTTGTAAAAATCAAACAATGTAAAGTTTGACTATGTTTTTAGAAAAACTATCAACAAATTCAATACTATGGTGATGAAACATATTCTAAAATGTATCTACGATATCTATTTTGTATCGTACATGTTAAACAAAATTATAGTCCTTCTTTTAAGGAACGGAGGGTTTTACAATTTTGTTCCTCCTAAATACTTTTGTTCTGCCTAGACAACAGAGTACTTTGTTTACGAGCGTTACCACGTGAAACACTTGCTGATCCACAGTCCACAGACAGGCCGCACTAAATTATATGATCCCGGGAAGGTTGGCAGCTCAGCGCGCGGGAGCGGGACAGAGAACAAAATATGACACATCATCGTCACATATTCGGATTGTGACTCGCATGACTAATTGTCTGTCTAGTGTTTATCTACACTGAATTGACAAACCGAGCAACAGATACAGATGACTGAGAAAAGAACCGGCCGTCTTTTTCTGAAAATCTTTATCTTCTTTGTTTTGGGCGATGGTGTTTGTTTCCTGCAAGCAGTGGTGGGCTGGCTGGTGTTGATGTGCACGTTAATTTGCTTCCCGTCCATTCCATTATTCTCTTGTTATACTGCTCTGTCAATGTTTAACCTAGTCTTTTTTTAAAAAAAAAGTTTAACCTAGTCTACTTCGGAGGGCTAATCGTTTAAAGGTGGATACCTAATTTCCATTTTGAACAAGTGGGGATTTTTTATACTCGCTCCATTCACTTTTATAAGGCACACAAGTTATACTTTCCATTTTGACCACATACATACTAAAATGAGTTAATCTATGTACAAAATAAGTCTAGATTCACTCATTTTGATATGCATGTAAGGATAACTAGAGTGCCTTATAAAAATGAATGTAGGGAGTAACGTAAATTAGAAGAAATAGGCTTTTGCCCCGCTATATTAATATAGCAACCACCCGATACAACAATGAGGCACTGCTGGGGCAAACAGCACAATCAAGCCCAAAATGAAAGAAAGAGAAAAAGAAGAGAAAACAATGCCAACATCGGCGGATCAACGAAAACGAAAGTGACTCGCAACCGCTGCGTCCTCTCCAGCGAATTCCACCACGATCCTAGCGTTCTGAATCACCGCGTACCAAACAGCACCTCCAAGAAGAAAAGCGGCGACGACGACGCTGCTGCCCGGACTAGTCCTAGGGTTTCCCCCGGTACGCTCCGAGGAGTGGGAAAGAGGTACACCCGACGCCCTTCGAGAAGGAAGGTCGACACTCTCAAGCGTCACCGCGTCGGTGCCAAAATGGCAGGGATTTCTCCCGACCTCCAAAAAACCAAATCTCGGACAATCTGTAGCGCTCCACCAAACTTGCCACCCACCAACACACGCCACCACGGTCTTGAAGTCACCATCGTCGTCTCACCATGGCAAACGTAGTAGAGCCGACAGGCCGAGACGAAGCAACCATATACAAGGTCTGACAGAATCACAACCACGCGGGAGGGGACTGCCTCCACCGAAAGCCAGTAGCCGACCGGACGCAACGACAAGAGCACACCGTGCCATTGGAGCCGGAGGGCGGCAGCAGCACATCCAGCTGGAGGACGTCCTCCACCGCCATCGACGGGTGCCGACCGGACACAGTAGCAAGGACACACCAGGCCGAGCAGGCCCGGCCGAGCCCCGGGGGGCTCGTAAAGTCCTCGCCATCATGCTGCTGCACATAGGCCACCACCGCCGCTGCCCTCCTAATCGGCTCCATAGGCTCGGCCGGGCCCCGAGAGGCCCGCGAAACTCCCGCCGTCACGCTGCAGCAGGCGCGATGTTCTTCCTGTCATCCCCGTCACGAGCCGCTCCTCAGCCAACCGGAGGCAGCCCGGTCAAGCCCGCCCTGACCCAGATCGGGCCCGAAGGGCCCAGATCTGGGCCTGCAGGGCCGGAGCTCTTGCCCAGCTGCCCCGCCACCAATGGGCAGCGCCGCCACCACCGTCCACCATCCGTGCAGCACGCGGAGAACCCGGCGCCGCGACGGACCTGTGTCGCCGAGGAACACCACCTGGGGCCGAGCCACCCCGCGCCGCCCAACATCTAGGAGGGTAGAAGCCGTCGGCCCGCCGCCACCGGCGCCGCCCGGCCAAGGGCCAGGCGCGCGACACTGGTGACGGCGGGAGGGAGGAATAGAGGGAGGAGAAGGAGGCGGGAGCCGGCGGCGCGGGTCACGAGAGGGAGGGGGTCGGGTCGCGAGAGGCCTCTCCGCGTTCCCGCCGCGAGAGGCCTCAAGTGGTCGCAATACCCCATCGCCTTCGACTCCAGCGACCACCCAAAGTCCACCAAGACCGTGGGCACCATCCCTCTGGTGTGCACTCCTACCATCAACAACATCGCCATCACCAAGACGCTCATAGATGGGGGTGCAGGCCTGAACGTAATTGATCTCCCATCAAATAACTAGTACGTACTACTATCGCAGCTCTTAATCATTGCAATTGATCTACCATCAACCAAGCTCATTTCTACTCTCACTCTTCCTAGCAGCATCCCCAGCCTAGTTACGATGGCTACCTACCTTGGGCCCAGCATGTCTTGACAACGAAGGACACTTCCGGTACCGTTGGCCCATTATCTCTTCTCATCTTTGTCATTCTTACGCAAGGTAGAAATTTGGTACCCTGTTCCTTAAACCCATCAGATTCAGATGAGTGCTGTCAAGATGGCGATGACAGTACAAGACAACACGCATCTTCTTTTCAGTCCATGTGCATGTTCGTTCATCCAGTGTTTGTGGTGAGGCATAGTTTCGGGTCTGTTGGTTGCTCGAGAGCAGTGTTGACTACACTGCCTCCAGCTCAACTGGCCACTGCAGTATTATCTACTAGTGGATTAAAACCAACTTTCTATCATCCAGATTCGTCCTCACCATCTTGTCATTGGCCAGCATGGCATCTTTACTGACTAAGAACATTCCAGCTAAGTATGCTTTCCAAGTGGCCCTGTGAACTCTTCCTGCTTCTGTCCTTCCACAATAATTACTCCATGTCTTGTGTTGATTAGCCGATCATTAGGGTCCTCATTTCCACATGGAAACGTTTGCCAATACAACATGCGCAATCCGTTAGCCATCGATCGAGCTCCTCTGAAAAAATCTGCTCCACGTCTAGGATTTTTTTACAAATATAGCCTCTACCCAATGTAATTGTCAAAAGTAGCCCCCTCTCAAATTTTTTATCAAAAATGGCCCTGGCGGGAAAACAGGGAAGCGACACGTATCCTCCCGCCATCTGGGGTGGCGGAAAGTCTCTTCCCGCCATACCAAGTGGAGGGAAGTCTCCTCCCGCCATACCAAGTGGCGGGAAGTCCCTTAACACGGAGCATCAGTCTGCGTCTCGTCGTACTGACCCTACCACCTTCCCGCCACTCCAGCTGGCAGAAAGTGCCACGTGTCGACGTAGGAGACTTCCCGCCATCCCAGATGGCGGGATTGTCGCTTTGTGATCTTCTCGTCAGGGCCACTTTTGACAAAAGAATTAGGAGGGGGCTAATTTCGACAATTGCATTGAGCAGGGGGCTATATTTATAAAAAAAATCCACGTCATCAATGAACATGGCCCGCCATTGTGATAGTAGTTGACATCAAGACTTCAAGTCGCCATCTGAATGGCAATCTCCAATTTGGCTTTGTGCTTACAGTGCTAATACTGTACTGTACGAGAAAATACGTATCTTCTCTGACAAAATCTGCTCCACATCTAGTAGGCCTTTCACAGCATTGGTTTTTACCCGTGCCCAAACCCATTTTGAGGCATCGAGCACCGATGCCCTCCGCTGTGGAGGCGGTGTCCCAGAATTTTTTCAAGGAATCGGAGCAGCTAGGTGCTCCGATGCCCACTTCATCCACGCAATAAAATAAGCAATAAACTCGCGCGAAGGAACCTGGGCGTTGGCTCAATCAACCGATTCCATCCATATGTGGTTCCCGCTTTTTTTATCAGAGGCATCGACCACGCTGCGAGACCGGTGCCCCAAATTTCTCTCACGGCATCGCTGCGGACGTGGAGAACTTTTCAGACTATGGGCATCGGCCACGCTGTGGAAGGCCGTACCGATCGACCAATGAACATGGCCTACTACTGTGATAATAATTGAGTTCAAGACTTGAAGTCACAGTCAGAATAGCACTATCTGGTCAATTTCGTCCCCTAGCTAGAATTTTGTTAGTATGGGAGATCCGGAATGATCGGAGGCGATCCGCGGGCGACCGTGGCAAGGCTTCGCCGGACAACCCTGGCACCGGCGGCGTGGGGCGTCCGAGCCACGGGATCACGTTTCGAGTTTCTGGGCGGGCTGGTTGCCGAGTCTACTGCAGCGATGCAACCCTTCGTCGAGGCGGCACCGGCGGGGGAGGATGGTCCAGAGTCGCCGGAGAGGACGGATCATGTGTCCGTGCATGTCGCTCTTGGGGCTCTGGACGAGGAGGAACCGACACGACGGAGTTCGCCGCCGGCCCTCCGCCCGGCTCAATCCGATGAGGAGATCATCGACGAGTTCTGGAGGGATGCGGGATTCCCGTCGCCGTCGAGCCGCGTCTGGGAGCAGGGTTCGTCGGCACGGGCAGGTGAGTGCACTAAGTTTAGTCTTGTGTGTAGGTCGGAGCCGGTACTGCAAGTTGCTTCGCAGCCGCCGGTGGGCCGGGGCGCGAGCTCGTCACCGACGGGGCTTCGGCTAGCCCGAGCGCCACCGCGGATGAGGCCGTGGCGTGGCCCTCTTCCTCCGTGCCAGGTCACGCCACCGCCGGTGCTCGGGATCTTCATCGACAGGGCGGAAGCATCATGCGCTGGGTCGACCCAGCCGAGAACGCCGTCGCCGGCGGCCGCTGCTCCGAGCTCGACGATTTCCGCCGATCCGGTGATTACGGAGCCGGTGGCGCCTCAAGTTTCAAATTGCATGGAGGTGGGCCCCAGTCGTCCGGACGCCGATCGGATCCATCCAAATCCATGGGCTCATCTACACCGTCGAACAAGGCCCTGCCCTACATCGGATGCGATCTGGTTGCAAGCAGGTCTTTCTCCACAGCGCCGCCACCGCCCGACGACCGAATCTTCTTCTTCGTCAAGTTCTTCGCCACCCTCTCGAGCTCCAAAGACCGGTCTGCCCGCCAACGCCTCTGCGCCCTCGTCGATCAGGTGGGCTAGGTCGTTTGCGACCGTTGCAGCGATCTCCATGGCGGCGCCGCAGCGGCTGCAACCCAGAGGACCTCTGTGGCCGGGAATTGGTCGCCCTCCCGCCCCGGTTCCTGTCCAACAACAACAGCTCCAGACTCAGGGGACCGGAGTCGGGGCACCGATTGGTG
Source organism: Poa pratensis (assembly GCA_947311845.1). Taxonomy (NCBI): domain Eukaryota; kingdom Viridiplantae; phylum Streptophyta; class Magnoliopsida; order Poales; family Poaceae; genus Poa; species Poa pratensis. Next base: position 11,112,652 of record CAMZMU010000072.1, read on the forward strand.
GGCAGCAGGCGCAGATGGCCGGAGTGGGCGCGGGTGCGCAGTTCTGGCCGCCGGCGGGAGTTCCTCAGTACCGGCCACTGCAAAACCCGTCGCGGCAGCCTGGACCTCTGGCCTACATGCCGCCTCCGCAGCAGCTGCAGTACCCACCGAGGATGCCGATGCCTCCACCCGTGTACCAGCAATTTCAGCAGAATCTTGCCCCTCCGATTCCACAAACGGTGGTGCAGGGACCGCGTCCCAAGAGAAAGAAGAAGGTTTAACAACTTCTGGTTCAGCAACACTTTCAGCCTCCTGTCTATCAGCAGCCTCCCGTTGTGACCGAGCAGTTTGTCGCGCCGCGACCTGCCCCTATGCAAGGTCAACAGATCTTTGTGCCGCAGCCTGCTGTGGCAACCACTGTTTCTTCTGAGGTGACTAATGTGGCTAGAGGTTCGACGCTAGTGGGGGTCGATGTGCAGGCAGATGCAAAGACTGGAGGTGCTGGTAAGGCAAAGAAATCTACCAAATGTTGGAAGTCTTGTTGATACACATACGACAAAGGGGTGCCCTGTCAAGCACTATTGCCTTGTTGGTGATAACGGGGCACATCCGACTATTAGGTGCCCGACTCTCCGGTTACCGAAGCCCACGGCCTTCACTGCTGGTTATGGTACGGAGGCGACTACTTTTGTGCAGCTACCTGACAGTGTGTACAAGCCCCATCTGATTCCCTCGAACTCACCCACGGCTTTGGTGAAGATTGTGGTGATCCAGTGCCTACGAATGTTGTTCAAAGTCTGATTGCTAGGATGTGTCCTTCGATGCCGACATGGACTTGGGAGGCTGTACCCCATGGTACTGACGCATTCCTGATTGGGTTCCCGTCCTTTGAGGATCTTCAGCGGATGAATGGTATGCAGATGAGCATCCCCTCCTTTGCCGCGCAAGCCACTATTTCTGTCTGGAAGAAACAAGATTTTCTAGCTATAAGGGTGCTTGAGCAAGTTTGGGTGCATGTTCAGGGGGTTCCGTATCCAATCAGGCATTTTCTTGGTATCTGGGCTCTTGGCTCCTTGATTGGGACTACTCTTGATGTTGATCTTGTCACACTGAGGAGCAGAGGCATTGTGCGTGTCCTGGTCGCGATGCCATGCCCAAGCCCCTGGACACTCAACAGGACCCGTCTGGTCCTTATCTTGGCTCGGCTTGTGTGGTTAAGTTGAAGGAGTTTGCATTCATTTTCCGCCGTGAGGCAGCGGATTTTGTCCCTGATTCAGAGTTCGTTCCATTTTTCTGGCGACGCAAGGGTGATGATGCAGATGATGAGTCTGGGGGTACTGAGGAGGGCTTGGAGGATTCCTCGGCGACTCATGGTATGGGTGCGACACAGAATTCAAATATGGATGTTGATGCTACCCAAAACTCTGGTGCAGCTAATTTTGGAAAGACCGTGGCCACTATACACAACGGTTCTCAGAACGCTGCTATTGCTATCACTTCGTATAATGCGAACCCGCAAACCCATCGTGGGATCGAGATAGTAGCAAGGATCCGTCGGGTCTCGCCGGGCCTTATGCGAGATGTCGACGTAGAGGTTGTCGCATCCGGTGGCTCAGCTCTTCTAGGAGATTCGTCCGCTTTGCAGGTACCTTCCAACGGGGGTTCAAATGTTGTTGCTTCTGTTCTGAATCACCTGGGCATGCACGCTGGCTTTGATCCGTCGTCTGGGCCTCATGTTGTGCAAGAGCAGCTGACATGGGTATACATATCGGGTACCCTACCATGAGGGTACCTGGTGCACGTGGCGACTAAGGCCCAATATCGAAGAGCCTACTCGAAGCCCAAGACAAGAGGCCCAAGAAGATGGAGTACCCTCCAAGACTAGACATAGGCATAGTCGGTTTAGGCTTTTCTTATGTGTAAACTAGGTCGGTTACAAACTCCGAGACCCAGCCTATTTAAAGGCTGGGAGGGGTACCGATCTGGGACGAAGCCATACACGAACCACCAAAGCTCTTGCGAGATCATCAACTCGCCGGAACTCCCCTGTAATCGCATAATCCACAATCAATACCAGACAAGCAGGAAGTAGGGTCTTTACCTCCACCCGAGGGGCCTGAACCTGGGTAAATCTTTGCCTCTGCTTGTCAGCCGACGAAACTACCAGTACTACCATGTTCTCTCCCCATAATCTCAACCCTAGGTCCTTAACCATGGGATTTGATGAGGGTACACCTCGTCAATGGTCGAACGCAGGAGGAGGGACACGCCCAAAGCATACAACGTCCAGTCTATTACTTGAGTGAAGTGCTCTCCACATCAAAGCAGCGGTACCCGCACTATCAGAAGCTGGCATACGCCGTGTTCATGTCCTCAAGGAAGCTGACGCATTACTTCTCCGAGCACCCGATCACTGTAATCAGCACTTCAGGGATCGGGGACATCCTCACAAACCCCAATGCGACTGGGCGAGTAGCAAAATGGCTCATCGAGCTAGCACCAAGAGACATCAAGTATGATTACCCGAAGGCCATCAAAGCACAAGTCTTACCCGACTTCCACACCGAGTGGATTGAAGCTCAGCTCCCAGGAGCACCAGATGTGTCCAATTCCTGGACCATGTACTTTGATGGCTCGAAGAAAAACGAAGGCGCAGGCGCAGGTGTCATCCTCATATCACCAAAAGGCGACAAGCTCCGCTACATCCTGCAAATGGGATTCGAGTTCCCATCCAATAACGAAGCAGAATACGAGGCTCTGATCCATGGCATGAGGATGGCCAAAGCCTCGGGTGCACTCGACTGATGATCTACGGCGACTCGAATTGGTGGTGCAGCAAACAATGAAGGCTTGTGACGCAATCGCAGATAACATGATCGCCTACCGTGACTGTACAACATCATGGAGGGCAGCTTCGAAGGCTGCGAGTTGCGGCACATAGGGCGTGAAAGCAATGAAGAAGCAGATAAGTTAGCCAACATTGGTGCGACCAAAGCACCAGTGCCACCTGGTGTCTTCTTCGAGCGCATAGAGCACAGATCAATCAAAAAGAAGCGGGCAACTCCTGCACAGCCGCACCAGCCAAGAGCAAAACACCTAGCACAGAGGACCCACCAGTCGAGGTACTCCTCATCGAGCCAACTTGGACTCAACCCTTCCTCGCATACATACTCCGCGGCGAGGTACCCGAAGACTTCACAGAGTCAAGACGCGTCACTCGACGATCTAAAGCATACACTGTCATCAACGGTGAACTTTACAAACGCAGCATATCAGGTATGTTCCAGCGTTGCATAGCATTTGAAGATGGCCAAGCCATCCTTCGTGATATTCATGCAGGTACTTGCGGGCATCACGCCAGCAGTCGATCACTCGTAGCCAAAGCCTTTCGCGCAGGCTTCTACTGGCCCACAGCACTCAAAGACGCGGAGGACATAGTCAAAAGGTGCATCGGCTGCCAAAAATTCGCCACAAAGCCGCACGCACCCGCATCGGCGTTGAAGACAATACCATTGGCCTGGCCTTTCGCCCAGTGGGGGCTCGATATGGTTGGGCCACTCAAAAAATCCTCCCATGGAGGGCATACTCACCTTCTGGTGGCGGTCGACAAGTTCACCAAGTGGATCGAAGCAGTACCCATCACAAGTTCGACTGCCACTACAGCAGTCAATTTCATAAAATCCATCATATACCGCTTTGGTGTGCCAAGCAGCATCATCACGGACAACGGTACAAACTTCACGGCTGAGGAGTTCAAATCCTTCTGCAAAGAGCAAGATATCACGCTCAATTATGCATCTGTGGCGCACCCGCAATCAAACGGCCAAGTCGAAAAGGCCAATGGGCTTGTGACGAGTGGAATCAAGAAGCGCCTCCTGGTGCCACTCAAAAGGGCTGCGGGTGCTTGGGTAGAAGAGCTCCCGTCTGTGCTATGGAGCCTACGCACAACACCCAACGCCTCAACGCAATTCACTCCATTTTCATGGTCTACGGCGCAGAGGCAATCCTGCCATCAGACGTAAGGTTCAACGCACCAAGAGTCGAAGCATACAATGAAGAAGATGCAGATGAAGCACTCGAAGATGCAGTCGACTTGCTCGAAGAAGCACGCAACACAGCGCTAGCACGTACAGCTGTCTACCAGCAAGATCTACGCAACTATCACAGCCGTCGACTGCGTACCAGGTCCTTCGAGGTGGGTGACTTGGTACTTCGACTGAAGCAAAGAAGGTGCATAAACTTGCTTCTCCATGGGAAGGACCCTTCATCATCACCGAGGTCATAGGTGGTGGAGCATACAGACTGAAGCATGCGAAGACCGGCGAACTCTCCCACAATCCTTGGAACGTTGCGCAGCTGCGCCGTTTCTATGCTTAGATTGCTCAGTCGCATAATGTAATAGGCTCATATGTCGGATGGCTGCAGGTTTCAGACGCGCTCTTTTCCTTACCAGGGTACCTAAGGGGACTGGAAGGTTTTTAATGAGGCGGCCTGCAGCCTAACATTCATAAATGGAATATAGTCAATAAATTCCTCATACTTTTCCTGCTTACTACTCGCATAGCTTATCAGCACAAACTTAGCCACACCCGTATGCTCGGGGGCTGAGCTATCTCAAAACATAAAAGCTTTTGCTCTTCAAACACAATACTCCAGCCACACTCGAATACTCGGGGGCTGGATCGTAACACTAAACACAAAGGAAAAAGTTGCTCAACCCCAATCAATCACTCGGGGGCTGAGCCTGCAGGCATAAGTTGAAGCTTCAACTCTCATAAAATTCATAACCTCACTCGAGCACTCGGGGGCTATGTAATTCATGATCTATGTAAACTGTTTTCATAAACCCCACTCGATACACTCGGGGGCTGCATATATACAAGTGAACAAATATGTACTAAGTGGCAAATTTACACTCGGGGGCTGTTCCCTATACATAAATACCCTAATCTTCTGGTTCATCCTTTGCTGGAAGAACAGGGCCCATAAGTTGCGCTTGATAGCAATCAACCAATGTCCTCGCGTGATCGAATGTTTCGTCAAGGTTCGACTGGGACAAAGACGATCCAGGCACGGGTGGACGTAGCTGCAAATTTGGACGTTGACTTCGGAGATACGCCATGGTTGCGTTGGCACCGTCCACAAGCTTCTGGGTGATGAAGCCTCGAATGGAACCTGTTGACCGGAAGAGATCGAGCAACGCGTGGATTCCTTGAGGTTGTGGCCCAGTCGGAAAAACCATCTGGTTGATTCGACTGAAGGCCGACCTGCACAATTCAAGAAGCATAGTGCTCCGCCACACCCGATCTTGCAGAGTCGCAAGTATGCGTGCTCGGTGCTTGTCCAATCGAAAGTGCTGGCGGCCAGTCGTGGGTTCGTCAGTTGCCATGTTCAACTGCTCATCCACGCGAGCCTGCTCCGCCTGGAAATCTTGAACAAAACCTGCAACAACACAAGTTGGGTGAACAAAAAAGAACAGGCTGTGAACTCATAAGATCAAGGCAGTCATGCTTACACTCGAGCTGTCTGTTCACGATCTCCATCTCGCCAAGCACATACTCCTCCCGTTGGGTGGGTAAAGCAGGCCTTGCCCTCATCCTTTCCAGCTCGCTTCGGGCACTCGCCAGTTCCTGCTCCTGTTTCGCAAGTCGAGCCTTCATATAACGTATTACCGCGGCATCATTTGACGCCTGAGCTCGAGATCGAGAAGGGGTATGATGCCGCGACGAACTGGATGAAGTGGCGGCTGGCGTTTCTGTTCCAAGCATCATAAAAGTTTCATGAGAAACTAGTCACAAAGCTCAGACGAGCAACAACATACAGCTTACAAACAGAATCATAACAAGGAGCATAAATTCATACAAAGGTAGCAAAAGCACATGCATACTCGCATGGTCATAAGTTTAATTACAAAAGATCAAAGGCGGCTGCCCTACTTCTCAGAGATTGACTCTGACCTAGCCCTACTCGCACGAGCGGCGACCTCTTCTGCCCGGCGCTCCATAGTGGTCATAAAAGTTTCAGCCAACTTTGCGGCTGGCTCGTTCAAATGCTTTAGGGACACCAATTTCCCGCCAGGCTTACGAGGGAAAGCAGACAGAGCGGCTTCGAAGTCACCCTCTATCCCATGACCTAAAAGGAGTTTGAGGGTGGTCTCTGAGCCGCGTACCGTCAAAGTGCGGGCAAAGTCGTCATAGTCGAAGTTCCCGGGCCCAGGACGTCTGCGAAGCCATCCACAGTCGAAGGAGGTTGGCTGGAGGGGAACACATCCTTGAACACGGCGCCGAGCGTGCTCGTAGATTTGGCGAGTGCGTCCTTGGCTTGGGAGAGACGACATCCAGGTCGTCGATTGCGCGGTCAAGGGACAAATCGACACCGGTTGATCTACAGGTGTCGATGCCCCAACAGCTCCTTCAAAAAAGCAGAAGTAACAAAAATGTTACATACTATTCTGTGGCAAAAGAAGTAGGCAAAAAGTGAAAGGCTCGACTCACCGCCTACGTCTCGGGTGAGGCTCGCCAGGCGCTCAGCATAATTCTTCTCGCGCAAAGCGGCGGAGTCCTTGGCATCATCAAGGCCTTCTTCGACTCCTCGCGCTCCTTGGCGAGTGTCTCTTCTAACTCTTTAACCCGAGATTCAGCGTTTGCCTTGTCACCTGAGATAAGATGGGCAGATGTCATTCACAATCGACAAGGCAAAGACTTACAGAAACCCAAGATACTTACGGGTGAGCTGCTCCATAACAGCGCGCAGATTATCCCTCTCCTGTTCAACCTGGACAAATGCTTTGCCTGATTCCACCAGGTTGAGGTAGAAGGGCTGCACGCACACGAAACCAACATAAGCTATCACAAATAGGTCCAGAAGGAAGACTCGACAAAAAGACACTTACGTGTTCAATCCAAGGCGCGGGCTTGGCAGCAGAAGTTCCAATTTGCGGAGTTGATGTACTCGCAATATTGGCAGCCTCAATGGAAGGTCGTGGCTATTGTTTTCACAACCTCAGCCGCAACAGGAGAGGCTTCAGGCTGATCTGGAGTCGAGGCTCTCACGGTTGGAGGAGTTGGAGGTCGCACAGTCTCGGCACTAAGTGACCGAAAGGCATACAACATAAGCAAAAGTACATAACTCACAAAAAATATTACTAAGTGCAAAAAGGAGCAAACCTGTGCTCTTCTTCATCCTCAGTGTCGAGCTCGTCAAAGTTTGGGCCTCCAAAAGGAAGCTGCCCACTCGACTGAGGAGGAGGGGGAGCCGAGCTCAAAGGACTCACGTCCAAGGGAGCAGCTGTGGTCGTAGGAGACGGAGCTGAGTTTCCATCATCCCTCACATCCGATTCCCTCGCGGGTGAGCTCGTGGAAGAAGACAAAACTTGGGCTGCCCGACGACGCTTGCGAAGAGGAACCTCGCTAACATCCTCACTCACGGCAGGCTCCTTGCCTTGTGCTTCCTCTACCCCTTCCTCTTCAACCTCTTCTGTGGGTGAAGTGGTAGCCGAAGGTAAAGGCGATTCATCCCCTCCCTTCGCTTCTACTGTCACCTCTGTTTCATAAGTTGGCCCATCTTCGGGAAGAGGAGGAAGAGTGGAGGCAGTCGAGTGGCCCTGCATACAAGATATAGCAGTCGAAAGTCAAAAAGATGCACAGAAGGATAACAAAAACAGAAGATCATATACTCGAAAGATTCACTAACCTCTTGCAAAGGCTTTTCAGCCCCATAAGGATCGACTGGGCAGTCGACGTTGCAGGGCTCGCTCTGTTTAGTACTGGTGATGGACCGCACATGTGTCACCAGTTCACTCCTCGACAGCTCCTCCTTGCTCATTCGAGTGGAGTCGAGGGGACCTTCATACTCCCACATTGGGTGGGCACGAGCGCGGAGTGGCCATACCCGCCTCTTCACAAAGGTGGCAATCAGATGCACACCCGTGATGCTGTTCAGGAGCCCTCCAATTGTCTCCAGCATAGGCGCTGCTTCCGCCACTTCTTCAGTCGAAAGCTCATGGTTCCAGGCTTTCGTCCTAGCGGCTATACCAGCAGTCGAAAATGCTGGGGCCACATTTTGGTCCACTTGCACATAGAACCACCTCTTCCTCCACCCCTGCGCCGAGTCGACTGGCTTCAGGGCAAAGTACCGGGTGTCGCTGCGCACTGGATCTGCAGGCCTCCGACTGGTAGGTTCGGCCACTCGGTTGTTTGGCCGGACCATGAAGATGGACTTCCATAATGCCCAACTCGGGCAACACCCAAAAAACATTCGCACAGCGTGATGAAACACGCAATGTGCAGAATACCGTTCGGGGTGAGATCATGGATCTGCACCCCGTAGGCAAAAAGCAAACCTCGAACGAAATCATGGAGGGGGAGCGAGAAACCCCTAGGCAAAAACTCCGCGAAACAGACGCGCTCGTTAGCGCGAGGCTCGGGAAGTACCTCTTGGGCGAAGGTGCGCGGACGAGGAGTTGGTCGGAAGGTGGCAGCAATCCTTCCTCGCGCAGCTTGTCCAGCTGCGCATCCTTCAGGGTGGATTTCATCCAATCCCCATTGGTCTTCTTGAGGTCGACGGCGGCCGCAGATGTGCTCGCCGCAATCTTCTTCCCCTTCTTCGCCGCCGCATCGGGCGCGGCGGCAGCAGTCGAGGCGGAGCGCTTGTTGCCCGCTGCTTTCTTCATCGTCAACGAGCAGGTGGGAGAGCGCGCAAAGCTTTAGCAGGAGCAATGGAGGCAGAGCGCGAGGAAGACGATGGAACAGGGGCGGCGCGCAGAGCAAATGGCAGGTAAAAAACAAATGCCAGCGCCGTTCCCCTATTTACCACAAGACAGAAGCAATTGCAGCCGTTCAGATCCAAATCGTGCGTTACGCACGCAATCTGACCGTACACGTGGCAAACGCGGAGGGCAACCGTCGCCGGCCACTCCGCCCACTACGCACGTAAAAAGAGGAGCCATCATCACGCTTGCGGAAAAAGTGGGCCCGTATAGTCAAATCAAGTCCAAACGGCACCGTCTTCGGTCAGCTCTGCACAAATGGGCCCACATACGTGTCACGTCCCATCAATCGCAGCATAACGCACGCCACGCGTGTCAGAAATCGCAGTCGCAATAAACGTCATCCCTGACGTCATTGAAGCATCTGTTCAGAAAATATGTTCGAGTATGCTCAGCGCATATTGCCCTGATTAGTTCGGGTGTGACAAAACTTTCTTAAGGCAAAATTGGTCACTCGACCGTTCCTTCGACGAAGTCATATTACTCCCATCGGGAGCATGTTCAAAAAATTCTTCGACTGAAGATATTAGGATAATGATTGAGATTATCCTCCATTTACAAGTAATACAACATAATCTCGGGGGCTACTCCCATCGGGAGCACTGTCGTGCACCCGATAGAATTATGGCACAAATTTCTTCGATTAACATATGCAGAGTTTTTGAGATTATCCTCCATTGCAAAACAATAAAGCACAATCTCGGGGGCTACTCCCATCGGGAGCGCTGTCGCGCACCCGATAGTATAACGGCAAATATCAGTCGACAAAGGGCATGACTCGTCCAACAAAGTTCAGAAATCATACTCGAAACATTCCCGAGTTGCGTCAGTCGCAAATACCTCGGATGCTGCATGCATAGTGCAAAGGTAAGACCCGCCGAACTTTCGAGCTGGGCTAAGGACCGTTCCAGCAACGTTAATCCTTACACTTTCCGTGTCAGCAGACATGATGAAAAATCCCGACGGACGCGTTGGGTAAAATTCAAAGTTATACTGCAGATCGACTTAGTAAGACCAAAGCGGCCTAGTCGAATCTGACCAGTTTGTTCCAGATTCGAGTCCGGGGACTCGAGTTTGATTGAAAGCTAGTAAGGTTTTACCCGAATGTGTAGTTAACCAGTCCCGATCCGTCGAGTGTACTGGGCCTGCTAAGCTATTATCCCTTGATCATCATAAAACACAGTCGATGAGATACTCGACATAGCCAAACGTGTGCTATTCATACAGGAATTCCAAATTATATGTACAGAATACAAAGCATACGACATGCACTCACGAAAGAGTCCATGCCCGATTCTTCGAGTCAGCCAAGTACTCGGGGGCTACTGACATGGGTATACATATCGGATACCCTACCATGAGGGTACCTAGTGCACGTGACGACTAAGGCCCAAAATCGAAGAGCCTACTCGAAGCACAAGACAAGAGGCCCAAGAAGATGGAGTACCCTCCAAGACTAGACATAGGCATAGTCGGTTTAGGCTTTTCTTATGTGTAAACTAGGTCGGTTACAAACTCCCGAGACCCAGCCTATTTAAAGGCTGGGAGGGGTACCGATCTGGGACGAAGCCATACACGAACCACCAAAGCTCTTGCGAGATCATCAACTCGCCGGAACTCCCCTGTAATCGCATAATCCACAATCAATACCAGACAAGCAGGAAGTAGGGTCTTTACCTCCACCCGAGGGGCCTGAACCTGGGTAAATCTTTGCCTCTGCTTGTCAGCCGACGAAACTACCAGTACTACCATGTTCTCTCCCCATAATCTCAACCCTAGGTCCTTAACCATGGGATTTGATGAGGGTACACCTCGTCAGCACCGTTACGCTGCGTCCTGCCGCGCGGGGCGACGGTGGCCAGCCCAGTTGGCCCGGTACAGTCTAAGGAAGCCTCGCAGGAGATGGAGGCACTAGAGCGGGCCGAGCTGCAGCTGAGCCAGGCCGCTTCGGCGCCAGCCCTGGGCGCGCTACAGGAGGCCTCGCCCGCTGGGTTGGCTACAGCCAGCAAGCTGGCCCATCAGGCCGGTGATAACTCCCAAGTGCAGGAGATCAATTGTAGTACCTTTCAATTAGAAAAGGTTGTCGAACCGACGAGGAGCTGAAGGTATTGGTTAGCAAGATTGATAAATAAATCAATAAAAGATTCAAGTGTTTTTGGTATATTTGGTTGTATAGTTGCAATGCAGAAAATAAACAGTAGCAAGCGAAAGCTCTCAAAGAGAGAAAGCCCAATCCTCTTATGTGCAAGAGGACAAGATCAAGTGATGTGTAACGTATATGTGGAAAACGTTCCCGAGGGCGGCATGGATATTGCTAGGCATAGAGATTTATTAAACAACACGTTGAATATCTTGTCAAGTTTTAATCTTCTTTGGACGGAGCCATTATTAGGTATAACTAAATACATAAACTACAACCCCTTATGATGGATCATGTGGCCAAGTAAATGGCTGCGCAAGAATTATTAAGACAAAAAGTCCCACCATAGCATTACACTCTAAGCTCCCCGATACTAATACCCTCATAACATAACTTCATGATTCGGTCCCAGGTTTACATGTCCTCCCAAGTCTCCCTCAATTCATTATACTACGGTTCAATTCATTATACTACGGTGTTCTCCAATGAGCCCATATAGGTGAAGTGTTGTGTAGTCGACGTTCGCACAACACCATCATATAATCACATAAAAGATAAACTCTTGACAAAATACCAACACATGTTATATATAAATCATTGCCAATTCATCCTATGCCCTCAGGAACATATGGGAACTACTCACAACGTGCAAACATGATAATATTCAGTGGCATAAGTGGTACAACACAATCTGAAAATATAACTTCACCACCAAATAATGACAAGTACTCAATCACAAACATGAATAGTAGCACAAGACAAGTATCTAGGGTATAGCAACTCTCAAACTACGAGGGGGACGGAGTGGATCGCGGAGATGATGATGGAGATGGTGCTGGTCTTGATGATGGTGATGATGAAGAGGCCTCCTCTCACGCCAAGGAGGAGAGATGATGACGATGACGATGATTTCCCCTTCTCCGGAGCTCCGGAGCAGCAGGATCTGATCCCCCTCGGAGGGAATCAGGAGTTTCGCTGCCGCCGCGGCCTCGGATGGTTTCAGGAAAATTAGGGCGTAACTTTTCGGGGAGTACGAAGGCGTCGATAAAATCCCCAGGCGAGGAGGTGCCCGAGGCCCCACTTAGTGGGTCCCACGCGGCTAGGTACTTGGGCCGCGTGGGCCCACCTAACTTGGGCCTCGTGGCTCTCCTCTCTTCGGTCTTCTTCCCACTGCCTTTCTCCCGATGAGAAACCAGCTGTGTAATTTTCCTTTTATTATTTGGGTCCCTGTAGCTCCTGAAACATTAAAAACAAGAAAAAGGAGGTTTTCTGCCTCCCAGAAATTAAATACCAAAAATAGGGACTTTGTAAGAAAGTCCCATAAATCATCTAAAACATGTAAAAATAATGATATAACAATGCAAATAACATTCTAATGTGATACTAAAAGTTGTATAAATGATGATACAAAATGCATGTATGTAACAGCCCCAAATTCGTGAACCTAAGAATGTGATTAAAATTTCCACTTTTTGTGTTCCATTGCATCATGGCATCCATATTAAATTGCTAAACAACTAAAATAATTGGTTTGGCACCATTTAAAAACAAGTTGCCAGAAATGCCATAACTCAACTCAACTGAGTTTGAGGAACTTTTGACAAATAAAAATTTGTTGAAGCTTGTATATCTGTCAAGGAAGTTCCAAGAGTTCAGAATAAATATTTGGAACTTGCTTAAAAATTTCTAAAGGAAAATAAATTGGTTTTTAAGAAAAATGCCATAAATAAACCCTATGAATAAAGGTTGTCCAAACTATTTTATTTTGCAACCCCAATTTTTGTGGTGCTTCTACATGTTGTTAGGAGGCTACAAGAATTTTCTTAGATTTTTGTAAAATGTTTAAGTGCCTCGATAAAATCACTGAAATGCTGCTGGTTTTAAAAGAAGCAGAAAAGGACCAATCTGTAATGGGAAAATAAGAACAGGGGGCTTTTTGCAAAGTCATCTTCTTCCTCCTGTAGCGACCGAGCTGCTCGAGCTCGACCGCACCAGCTCGCCGCCGCTTCCCGTGCTCCTCCTGCTGTGCCGTGATGGGGAAGAGCAACCCGAGGCCACTCTGCTTTCCTATCCACTCGCTCACCCGCCCCCTCTCTCCCCATTCCTCTCCCCACGAGCGAACCCTAGCCGCCGCAGTTGACCGCCGCTCCCCGCCGCTGTAGTCCACGCCGAGCACCGCCGTTTGGGGCAAACGCTCCGCCTCGTCGCCCTCTCCACGCTCGAGCAAGGAATCGACGCGGGACAGCTGGAATCGACCGCGCCGTCCTCGTCTTCCCCGACAACGGCTGAGCACCGTCGAGCTCCGTGCCGCCGCTGTGGTCCACCTCCAGCCTCGCCGTTTTTTCGCACATAACCCTGGTGAGCACGCCGTCCTCCGGGACATCTCCTTTCCCTTCCCCGTGCTCTGTGTTGGTCGCGCCGTCGAAGCCTGTAGTGACAGTTGCCATAGTTAGTCGCCGTAGCTCGCAGCCGAGCCTCAGCTCGGATATTCCGAATGGAGTAAAATCGGATTTTCTGGAGACCTCCAGTACGAGATGCTTTTGGTCCTTAGAAAAATTTCAAGACACTGCGTCTATCGGATAATCCGGTTTAGAAGAATTCGGATATTCCGAAAATTAGCAGTACCCCAGAACACTGTTTAAACTGCAGGTCCTTAGTCATTTTTCGAACCAGTTGTATCGGATAATCCGATTCCAACTTAATCGGATAATCCGATTAACCTTCCTCAGCTGTAATATAAAATCCTTTCAGTTTCCCTTGTTAATTTGATTACAAGAATGATTAAACACCCACACCCTGCATCTATCACATGTGCATGTCAATCATATGCAAGTTAAACCTAAGGTTTCATCTATTCTAATCAACACTCGGAGATGCTACCTTACTTAACTCCACGGTATACTCGAGATGTGCCCTTTTCGCATCCGAACTCCGTTTAAGTGGAATAGCTTGAATCATCCTCATCTCGGGGATTTAAATTGTCATGCCATCATGTGTTTGCGCATTGTATTTGTAAAGCATGTGTGGTGATTGATTGTTTCTTCCGATGTTTTATGCTTCGATAGATCAAGCAGCCGGGGTTACGCCGTAATACCCCGACGACCCGTATTACCAGCACCCTGAACAAGGCAAGCGTAGTCCCCCCTCTGAGCATGTCTTATCCTATCTTCCGCAAATATTTTCTCCACTATAATATTGCATGCGGTTCCAAATGTCAATTTGATTTGGATTAGAGTATCCTATAGTTGCATTATGTTTCCGATGCCATTACCTGTTTCCCTCCTATTATCCATAGGTTTGTATTGTTGGCCTGAGATACTTAACTATGCTATGATGATGCTTAGCCATGCTTAGTTAAATGTTTATTCGTTCGATGGATATTTCATGTTGGAAACAGATGTGGAAATGTTCGGACGATGGTGGAGGAATTGTGGTGACAGGTAATAAAATGCTTAAAGGTGGGGATGAGAGGCCACTGTGGTTGTGGTGCTTTGTCTCGTTCTCGCCGTCTAGGTGCGAGTTCTTTACCTCTTGAACCAAGACTGAGCGTGCAACCATACGTGAGGCCTATGCAATTGCAGGAACCCTTATTCGACTAAATAACTTGTGAGGGGCTGGCCAGGGTCCTCTAGTTCGAGCTTCCATTTGCGCGTGCGTGAAGATGGTGGTTGAGAATGGGATGAGGATTGTGGTGTTAGGAAAATGAGTGGCCGTGGGGCAGGGTGTTGGAGGCACTGAACCTGTCCTACCGCCACTGATGATCCTGGAAAGTCTCATGCGAGGGTGAAGTCATCACCGCTCCCACCCAGCCGGCTTTCCCCGGAAGAGAGCTAAGAGCTAGGCAATGGGCCGGACGGTACGCATGGCAAACATTTTACACCCCTGCAGGGTTAAATCTTTTCGAAAAGCCGTGTCCGCGGTTATGGATGACTTGGGAAAGGACGATAAGACCATAGAATAACTTGAACAGAATGATTAAAAACTGAGTACTAAAGGTACTACTCAAGAATGCAAGGTTAGCTTCCTCGAGGGTGATTCGGGGAGGTGCCTTTGTAGAACAGGTACAGTGGTAAATGGTGGTTGATGATGAGAAAGGATCGAAAGAAAAGAGTTACTTCTTACCCCTTTTAAAAATACTCTGATTAGTCGATGCCATGGAGTTATGTTTTCATAAATAAAATCAGCTTTATGCAAACAACCATAAAACCTTGAAAGCCTCATCGAGCCAAATCTCTATATTTTAATCTTGCGAGTTCGTCGAACTCAACATCGTTTGTTTTGTTTCAGAGGAGGACTTCACCAATCTCGAAGGTGGGTTCTTTGTGGACGTCGACGAGTAGTCTGGGGTTCCCAGGTGGCAGGTTGGGACATCCCGGAACAGCTGGCGTTTGGATGTTTATCTGTAGGCCTCTTAGGCCATATTTTGGATCTTGTTGATTAGAACAACTTAATTCGCTTCCGCATGATGTATTGTTGGGTCTGTGACCTCTGGTTGTATTATTTGCTATCTTTCTCTATTATAAGAGTTGACTATAATGCTTTGTGTCATAGAGTCTGTGATGTGCCAGTTGTTCCACAAGTCTTGATCTCTCTATTATACATTGAGGGTTGTGCCTGTGTTAAGGCATCAATCGGGGTGTTGCGTTGCCGATGATCCATTCCGAGCAACGCCTGCCAAAGGTTTTGGCCGGGGATTGGTAAACCCGTAATCTCCGGTTGTATCGCTTAACCGGTGACACACAGCATCACTGTATAGCAGTAGGGTCGGGGCGCCACAACGTATCAACTCCCCCAAGCTTAAACCTTTACTCGTCCTCGAGTAAGTAAGGACATAGATCATTACATGCATCAATGGACTTATGGTTGATAAATAAATACGAGCATTGTATCATCATCATATTCAGTTGCAATGTAAGATTAATGAACTAAAACTCATACACATGAGGGCAACATAAGTAGAAGCTCTAGCAATCACCCCTTACTTTTGAAAGCAAATAACCATTGTATGTTGGACAATTGAATCATACTATTTTTCACATGCTTTTGCTCTTTATGGAAGCATCATAATATTTTATACTTTGCTGAAATTTAAAGACAAGATAAACTCTTATTAGATAACAAGTTCAAAGAAGACAAATGAAAAGATAGATATAAGATTGTTTACACCTTGCTTCCTAGTAACTAGTGCAAACTTTAGTCATGGATATTTCAATCAAGTTCCTATGCTCTATACAACCTTTATCTTACACTTTCCATGGCTAACTGAATTTTCAGGTGCCTTCCTTTTCATTCACTTTCCAAGAGCATAAGTATTGAAATATCCATGATTCATTAATTTGCTCAAAAGATACTAGATTCTAACAAGAGTGTTTCATATCCTTTTCATTAACCCTTCCTAACTTTTTATCCTACAAGACTATATCTCAACCTTAAACTATTAATTTTCAAGTCATATTGACTCATTCTCTTTACTCATTTTATAATGGGTGATTCTACAATTGTCCAACATACTCAAGTTAATTAAGTTCAAGGCAAGATGTGACTGAAACTTCTAAATATGCCACGCTCATTTGCATGAGTGTTACCCATAAATCTCCAAACAAGGAATCATGGATGACACCATACTTTATATTCATTGATAAACCACAAGATAGAGATACATGATAATGCTCCATGAGCTCACACACGCCTAAGAGATATTGATAACTAAACGATAAAAGCAAAACACACCATGACTAGATAGATATGATAAACTAGTAGAGATAAAGACTAGGTGGAACTCCCCCAAGCTTGACGTTGCTAGAGCCTCCTTTGCTGCGGCCTCCTCCTTCTCATATTCTTCCTCCCATTCAGCCATCTTCCATGGGAAAGGCCTTCCATCACGGAAAGATGTAGGTGGATCATTGTACCTGAGGGTGGCAGCTGCTGCAATTTTCTTGAAGCGTTCTTCATACTCGCAGTTCTGGTTCTCTACATCCCACATAAAGCATTGGATCTTCTCCATCTTCTCGATGACGTCCTTGTATCTTTCCTCTAGTTCTTCGAGCCTCCCTTGTACTCTTCAACCTTCTTCTCCAGCTCCAGGTTCATGAAGTGATGAGCATCAAGGCTGCGGTAAACCACAGTGCCATACCTGAAGGTCTTGTCTTCCAGATCATCCAGCCTTTCCTCCACCGTACCGGTGGCCTTGGGAGCCTTCACCTCCTCCACGAGCAGCACACCCTCCTTGAAGGTCACGGCCTTCGGTGGAGCCATCACGGAGTTGAGGTAGCGGTTCACAACACCTCCCTTGGGGACGCTCTCCCCTCATGGTTGGATCGGAGCAAGACATGGCTAAACCTGACAGACAGAAACAGCAAAAGCAAAGATCGCTCGAGAACGCTCGGTGCGAGATTAGATCAACGAAAAGGGGTATATATTGACGGTTTTTAGGTCAAGACGAAGCGTCGGAGAAGAAAACGAGACGAACGGGACTCCGAGGGGGAAAGGAGTGGTCCCACGCGGCCAAGATTCTGGCCGCGTGGGACCCCTTGTTTCCTTCCTCGGGTCTCCGCTTCGTCCAGTTTTCTTGTCCCACACGTTAATTTCCATAAAAAATGACTTCCGTAAAATTTTACGCAATTCCGAGAAACTTTCCAACACAAAAGTTACCTATTATTGATTTTGGGTTTCTGAAACTGCAAAATTCTTCGCAATTACCTCCTCCGGTGTCTTTAAATTCAACTCCTCCACCTTTCCGATGAAGCTCCTTCCTGCAATATAATGTTTAAGGCGTTGTCCATTGACTACATGAGGTTTACCTTTCATATCACCGTGAAGACGGATAGCTCCTGAACGGTACACCTCCTGTATCACTAATGGTCCCTGCCACTTTGAAGCTAACTTTCCTGCAGAAAACTTGAAACGAGAATTGTACAATAAAACTTGATCACCTACTTTGAATTCTTTTCTCTTAATTTTCTTGTCATGCCAAATTTAACTTTCTCTTTAAACATTCTAGCACTTTCATAAGCTTCATTTCTCCATTCATCAAGTAGGTTTAAATCAAGAATTCTCTTCTCTCCCAGTTTAAAATCAAAGTTCAATTGTTTAATAGCCCATCTAGCATTATGTTCTAATTCAACAGGTAAATGACAAGCTTTTCCATAAACCATTTATAAGGAGACATTCCCATAGGATTTTTAAAAGCAGTTCTATAAGCCCATAATGCATCATTAATTTTAGTTGGCCAATCAGATCTAGACTTATTCACTGTCTTTTCCAAAATGAGTTTAATTTCCCTATTACTTAATTCAACTTGTCCACTTGTTTGAGGGTGATAGGAGATGCAATTCTATGGTTAACATCATATTTTGCCAATGTTTTTCTAAGAATACCATGCAAGAAATGAGAACCACCATCAGTAATTAAAAACCTAGGAACACCAAACCTGGGGAAAATGATGTCCTTGAGCATCGTCATTGCTGTGGCATGATCTGCACTTTGGTTGGAATTGCTTCCACCCACTTTGTAACATAATCCACTGCAACCAAAATATGAGTATGCTTTGTCTTTGATCTGGGAAAGGCCCATAAAGTCAAAACCCCAACATCAAATGGCTCAAGTGGCAAAGAATAATTCATAGGCATTTCATTTCTCCTACCAATATTTCCTACTCTTTGACATTTATCACAAGATTTAACATATTCAGCACAATCCTTAAATAAAGTAGGCCAATAGAAACCAGATTGTAATACCTTTGCACCTGTACGATCTCCTGCATGATGCCCTCCATAGGACTGTCATGACAATCTCTTATAATAGCCTGTTGTTCATGCTCAGGTACACAACGTCTAATAATACCATCCACACTTTTCTTATAAAGGAAAGGATCATCCCAAAAATAATGTCTAAGATCATAAAAGAATTTCTTTCTTTGTTGAAAAGTGAAGTGTGGAGGTAAACTTTACCAACAATAAAATTTGCATAGTTGGCAAACCATGGAGATGCAACTTTAGCACTAGAAACATTAACAATTGCAAGTTGTTCATTAACAAAGCTATCATTAATAGGAATAGGATCATCAGGTATATTTTCCATTCTAGAAAGATGATCAGCTACTTGATTATCTTCCCCTTTCCTATCAACAATGTGTAAATCAAATTCTTGCAATAGAAGTACCCATCTTATTAATCTAGGCTTAGCATCTTTCTTATGCATTAAGTATTTAATGCAGAATGATCAGTATGCAATGTGACTTTGAATCAGTAATATAAGGTCTAAACTTGTCACAAGCAAATAGCACTGCTAAAAATTCTTTTTCAGTTGTAGCATAATTCCTTTGAGCAGCATCAAGTGTTCTACTAGCATAATAAATAACATTCAGTTTCTTATCAACACGTTGGCCCAAAACAGCCCCAACTGCATAATCACTAGCATCACACATAATTTCAAAAGGCAATTTCCAATCAGGAGGTTGAATAATAGGAGCACTTATTAAAGCATTCTTCAAAATATTAAAGGACTCAATGCAATCATCATTAAAAGAGAAAGGAACATCCTTTTGCAAAAGATTGGTTAGGGTTTTGATATTTTGGAGAAATCTTTAATAAACCTACGGTAAAAACCTGCATGCCCAAGAAAACTTCTTATACCTTTGATGTCCCTTGGGTATGGCAGCTTTTCAATAGCTTCTATCTTTGCTGGGTCAACTTCTATTCCTTTCCAGAAATCTTATGCCCAAGAACAATACCTTCAGTAACCATGAAGTGACACTTCTCCCAATTAAAACTAAGTGTTGGTCTTCACAACGCTGCAAAACTTTGTTAAGGTTGAACAAGCAATTATCGAAGGAAGTACCATACACAGAAAAATCATCCATAAAACTTCCATTATCTTTTCAATATAATCAGCAAATATAGCATTCATGCATCTTTGAAAAGTAGCAGGAGCATTACATAACCGAATGGCATTCTCCTATAAGCAAATGTACCATATGGGCAAGTAAAAGTGGTCTTTTCTTGATCATCCTTATGGACAGGAATTTGTGAGAAACCTGAATAACCATCTAAATAGCAAAAGTGAGAGTGTTTAGATAACCTTTCTAACATTTGATCAATAAATGGCAATGGGTAATGATCTTTACGAGTTGCTTTATTTAACTTCCTGAAATCAATACACATCCTATAACCAACAACAGTACGTTGAGCCACAAGTTCATCCTCATCATTTGGAACAACAGTCATTCCACCCTTTTTAGGAACACAATGAACAGGACTAACCCACTTACTATCAGCTATGGATAAATGATACCAGCTTCAATAAGTCTTATTACCTCTTTCCTTACCACTTCTTTCATTTTTGGATGGAGACGGCGTTGATAATCAACAACAGGTTTTGCATCCTCTCCAAATTAATTTTATGCATACATAGAGCTGGGCTTATACCTTTAAGATCATCAAGAGAGTATCCAATGGCTGGTCGGTGAGCTTTAAGCACATCAAGTAATTTCTCTTCTTCTTCAGCTGAAAGGTTAGCACTAATAATGACAGGATATATGCTCTTCTCATCCAAATATGCATATTTCAGATTTGTAGGCAAAGGTTTAATTCAAAACTAGGATCCCCTTTAGGTGGTGGTAGCACTCCTAAATTATCAGGTGGGATATGCAATTGTAATTGTGGTGGTTGTTGCCATAATATTTGTTCTAAAGCATCTTTTCCTCATCATTAAATGGTTCATCTTGATTAAGCATATAACGTTCTACAACATCTGTTGAAGCTACAGCTATATGAGCAAGAGTTTCAATTATATCTTCAGAAATTGGCTCTTTCACAACATGTTTATCAGCAAATTTGGAAAAGTTGAATTCAAGTTTTTCACCAGCACATTTAATAAACACTTTCTCTTTAGGCAAATTAATTTCAGCACCAACAGTGTTTAAGAAAGGTCTACCAAAAATGATAGGACAAAATGAATCTTGAGGACAACCAAGCACAATAAAATCAGCAGGATATTTTATTTTGCCAACCAATACTTCAACATCTCTAACAATTCCAAATGGACTAATATAATCTTTATTAGCAAGTTGAATTGTCATACCTGTCTCTTCCATAATGATAGGATCAATATCAGGCTTGATTTCAAGATAAAGAGAATATGGAATGACACTAATACTTGCTCCAATATCACATAGACCATGATAACTTGAAGTCCCAATAGAGCATGATATAACAGGTTTACCAACTTTGGCCGAATTACCTTTGATGACTTAGTAGCATCTTCACATAAATAAACATCAACAGGGTCTTCTTCATTTAATTGTTGATAATTGAAATTTGACTGTTGACTTCCACCTGTTCATAAGGCTGAGAACATCTTCTTTACTCTTGTTAGTAACAGCAATAAGTAAATTCTCCTTAACTTGGTTTGGATATGGAGGTGGTTCAACATACTCCTCAATTGTCACAGATGACACTGGTTCTGCCTGTTTAATAACTTTAGGAACAACAATAGATTGTTTAACAGGTTCAACATAAACTTCAAACCACTTTGAGGAACACAGATATGCTCAGCAAAACCTTTAGCTATCTCAATTATAACATAAGGATCAAGATTAAAAGTATCACTCAGATTTTTAAACAAATAGAAGTAGAGAAGTTCTCTACACATGAATATCCATAATCAAAATAGGGCTCATTACCTTTATCAAGATCCCAATGACTAGTATTTTCAGAAATAGTCTCCAATAAATTCCATGCTTCTTCTTCAGTATTATTAGTAAAACTTCCACCAGATGAATTATCCAGAATTCCTTGTGCTTCACGGTAGCCTCACATAAAAGTTTATCAATATAAGTTTCCTTGTAAGATCATGACAAGGATTCTTGCGAAGGAGTTCCTTTAACCTCCCCCAAGCTTGAGTAATACTCTCTCCCAGATGTGGCCAGAAATTAAATATATAGCAGCGGTTCTCATAAGCTTCTTTAGGAGTAAAATATTTAAGAAAGAAAACCTTCCTCAAGATATTCCATTCAATAGCAACCTCTTCATCAAGAGACCTGTACCAATCACGAGCATTACCAGATAAAGACAAATATAATAACTTCCTTTTTACCTGATCTTCAGAAATACCAGGAAGTCTAAATAAACCACATATGTCTTCAATTAACTCCATGTGTTCACGTGCAGACTTAGTTCCATCACCTGTAAATGGATTTTTCATAACTCTTTTAACATGACCAATGGGAATTTTAAATCCCACTTTAGGTATCTCAGACACAGTAGTTTCAACCACTTTAGGAGTAGTGGCATAAGCACTTTCATATAGAGCAAGATGCAGCGAGGACGATTCATAAATGCCATAGTAACAATGAGATAAAACAGCTTTCAAGTTTCCTTACCAAACTTCTTACCAATAGCGCTACGCTCCCCGGCAACGGCGCCAGAAAAGTATCTTGATGACTCCCAAGTGCAGGAGATCAATTGTAGTACCTTTCAATTAGAAAAGGTTGTCGAACCCACGAGGAGCTGAAGGTATTGGTTAGCAAGATTGATAAATAAAACAATAAAAGATGCAAGTGTTTTTGGTATTTTTGGTTGTATAGTTGCAATGCAGAAAATAAACAGTAGCAAGTGAAAGCTCTCAAAGAGAGAAAGCCCAATCCTCTTATGTGCAAGAGGACAAGCTCAAGTGATGTGTAACTTATATGTGGAAAACGTTCCCGAGGGCGGCATGGATATTGCTAGGCATAGAGATTTATTAAACAACACGTTGAATATCTTGTCAAGTTTTAATCTTCTTTGGACGGAGCCATATTAGGTATAGCTAAATAAATAAACTACAACCCCTTATGATGGATCATGTGGCCAAGTAAATGACTGCACAAGAATTATTAAGACATAAAGTCCCACCATAGCATTACACTCTAAGGTCCCCGATACTAATACCCTCATAATATAACTTCATGATTCGGTCCAGGTTTACATGTCCTCCCAAGTCTCCCTCAATTCATTATACTACGGTGTTCTCCTATGAGCCCATATAGGTGAAGTGTTGTGCAGTCGACGTTCGCACAACACCATCATAGAATCACATAAAAGATAAACTCTTGACAAAATACCAACACATGTCATATATAAATCATTGCCAATTCATCCTATGCCCTCAGGAACATACGGGAACTACTCACAACGTGCAAACATGATAATATTCAGTGGCATAAGTGGTACAACACAATCTGAAATATAACTTCACCACCAAATAATGACAAGTACTCAATCACAAACATGAATAGTAGCACAAGACAAGTATCTAGGGTATAGCAACTCTCAAACTACGAGGGGAACGGAGTGGATCACGGAGATGATGATGGAGATGGTGCTGGTCTTGGTGATGGTGATGATGTAGAGGCCTCCTCCCACGCCAAGGAGGAGAGGTGATGACGATGACGATGATTTCCCCCTTCTCCGGAGCTCCGGAGCAGCAGGATCTGATCCCCCTCGGAGGGAATCAGGAGTTTCGCCGCCGCCCGGCCTCGGATGGACTTGGAAAATTAGGGGTAACTTTTCGGGGAGACGAAGGCGTCGATAAAAAGCCCCAGGCGAGGAGGTGCCCGAGGCCCACTTAGTGGGTCCCACGCGGCCAGGTACTTGGGCCGCGTGGGCCCACCCTTTGGGCCTCGTGGCTCTCCTCTCTTCGGTCTTCTTCCCTCTGCCTTTCTCCCGATGAAAAACCAGCTGTGTAATTTTCCTTTTATTATTTGGGTCCTGTAGCTCCTGAAACATTAAAAACAAGAAAAGGAGGTTTTCTGCCTCCCAGAAATTAAATACCAAAAATAGGGACTTTGTATGAAAGTCCCATAAATCATCTAAAACATGTAAAAATAATGATATAACAATGCAAATAACATTCTAATGTGATACTAAAAGTTATATAAATGATGATACAAAATGCACGTATCAGCCGGCACATCGGCTGGGCTGGTTTCTGGGGTGGGTTCTACTTCAGCTCAGCCCACCCTGGAATGTCTGGACACCGGTGATGCTGGGACGGGTGTGGTCTTAACGCCGACACTGACCCACTCGACCCGCACTGCCCCGTTTGATGCTGCTGTAGTGGTGGGGTCGGCTGCTCCCTCGTCCTTGCCGACCCATGCCATTGCTTCGCCGACGGCTGTGCACACGGAGGTGGACTCGGTCTCGCCGCACACACCCCCCTCCCACTGCGATGGCTTTCGCCGATGGGGTCACTCCGACCCGTCGCAGTGAGAGGTTTGGGATGGCGGCGGATGGGTCATCTACGACGGATGAAGATTCTATGCAGAAGGCTATGAGGCGCAAAGCTGTGCGCAACTTGGACTACTCTGGTACGGATGTGAATTCGAAGTCGTTTCTTTCTTTTTCTTCTCAGTCGATTCATTCTAAGCTTAGTGGTGTAGGAGTTAATCTTGGTAATAGTAAAAAACAAGTACATGTTTCAACTAATGTCTTGATGCATATGGAATTTGACCGTCTTACGGTTATTCCGAAAACTTCGACAGTGTTGACTTCCACCTATTTGGATGAAGAGGAAGCGATTGCCACATCAGATGGTCAACTTCTTTCTCATCTAATTGGTGAAGTTTTGGAGGGTGGTTTGGATGACGACGTTTGAGCTCATTGTATGAGTTAAAAGCATCCTGTCGAAATCTAAATCTACCACCAACAAGTCTCGGAAACGGGCCAAGTTATCCAAATCCCCCACGGTTTCCCAATGAATGGCATGTTTGCAAATAGCAGAGGTCTTGGTGACTTGGCTAAATATTTGTACTTTGCTGGTTGTGTTCGGGACCATAATTTGGATTTCCTAGCTATTTCTGAGACGGGTAGACGTGAGTTTTCGCAATCTCTATTGAACCGACTTTCGGGCGGTATAGAGTTTGATTGGTACTCGCGTCCCCCTCATGGCCATTCCGGAGGCATTCTACTAGGCATCAGGACTGATACCATGGAAGTGTTGGATCTTACGATGGTGATTTTCATATTAAAATGCACATCCGTAATAAATCTGATAATTTCATTTGGAGTCTTGTTGCCGTGTATGGGCCGGCCCAGGAGGCGGCTAAGACTTCTTTTCTCTGTGAAATGGTAAACTTGGCAAAAGATAACCCACACCCTCTTATCATTGGTAGGGATTTCAATATGCTACGTTTTTCGTTTGAGAAAAGTAAGGTCGGTTTGACAACTGTTGGCCTCTTTGTTCAATGCAGTCATCGACAGTTTGAACTTACGTGAGATAACAATGGTGGGGAGACAGTTCACTTGGGATAATTCTCTCCCTGAACCCACATACGAGAAACTAGACCGTGTACTGATGGATACTGATTGGGAATCTAGGTTCCCACTCGTATCGGTATGGGCTCTAGAACGTATTGAGGGATTGTTAGACCATGCTCCCATTCTTTTGACTACTGGAATACCTAGTTCACAGTGTAAGCCATGGTTCAAGTTTGAGCTTGGGTGGCTGCACCACGAGGGTTTCCATGAGATGGTTAAAAGAATTTGGGAAAGACCAGTTACGGGTGATACGCATATCCAGCGGTGGAACAACAAGATACGTGCTTTACGCACGCACCTCGTTGGTTGGGCTCGTCATACTTCTGGTTTACTTAAAAAAGAGAAGGAATGACTTTCCTCGATAATTGATGCTTAGAAGCATTAGCAGAAGTTCGTTACTATCCGAGCAAGAGGTTGAGCTAAAGAGCCAATCCAATGCACAGATAGCGAAGCTACTGCAAGAGGAGGAGTTAAAATGGTATCAACGTTCTAAAGCCAATTTATCCTAGAAGGGGATTCGAATACTCGCTATTTCCATAGTATTGCCAATGGCAGACACAGGAAAAAGCGCATTCATTCTCTAGTCCAGGATGAGGGAACGATTGAAGGCCATGAACAACTAAAGTCGTACATTACAAATTACTATAAATGCCTGTTCGGTGCTTCTGAGTAAGGAAATTTCACCTTGGATGAGTCTCGAACAGAGGATATCCCCCAGGTTTCAGATGCGGAAAATAGTCTACTTACTAAACTCTACTCAGAGGAGGAAGTGAGGATGTCGGTTTTTCCAAATGAACATAATACATCACCTGGACCTGATGGTTTCCCGGCTGAGTTCTACCAGAACTTTTGGGATGTTATCAAGTCTGATTTACTTCAACTGTTCGCCTGTCTTCACAATGGACAGCTAGAGTTGTTTCGTCTCAATTTTGGTGAGATAATTTTATTACCTAAGGTTAACGAGGCAGAAAGGATTCAACAATTTAGACCTATATGCCTTCTTAACGTTAGTTTTAAAAGATTCACCAAAGTGGCTACGATTCGACTGAACAGTGTGGCAGATCATGTGGTTCGTCCGTCTCAGATGACTTTTATGCAAGGCCGCAACATCCTTGATGGAGTTGCGATCCTACATGAAACAGTTCACGAGTTACATAGGAAAAAGCTGAATGGGGTAATTCTTAAAATTGACTTTGAGAAAGCGTATGATAAAGTCAAATGGTCTTTCCTTCAGCAGACCCTCAGAATGAAAGATTTTTCTACTGAGTGGTGCGCGTTAATAAATAGCTTTGTTTCGGGAGGAAGTGTAGCCATTAAGGTCAATAATGACACTGGCAAATACTTTCAAACGAAAAAAGGCCTCAGACAGGTGACCCGTTATCGCCAATACTATTTAATATAGTGGCTGATATGTTGGCTATCTTGATCGAACGCGCTAAATCTGACGGTCAAATTGAAGGAGTGATTCCGCATCTTGTAGATGGTGGTTTATCTATTCTTCAATATGCTGACGATAAAATTCTTTTTATGGAACATGACATCGAAAAAGCTCGTAACCTTAAGCTGATCTTGTCAGCATTCGAGCAACTTTCGGGTCTTAAGATAAATTTCCATAAAAGTGAATTGTTTTGCTTTGGCGAGGCTCGAGAAAACGCCACCTTGTATGCTGAAGTTTTTGGCTGTGAGTAAGGTCAATTTCCTATCAACTATTTGGGTATTCCGATTCATTATCGGAAACTTACAAATGCTGAATGGAAAAAGGTGGAGGAAAGACTTCAATTACGCTTAAATAGCTGGAAAGACAAACTCTTATCCCTGGGTGGAAGATTGGTTCTCATAAACTCGGTACTAACAAACATGGTACTGTACATGATTTCATTTTTCTAATTGCCCAAAGGAGTCTTAAAAAGATTGAATTATTTCCGGTCTAGATTCTTTTGGCAAGGGGATTGCGAGAAGAAAAAATATCGTCTGACTAAATGGAGTGTGGCTTGTTGCCCTAAAGACCAAGGAGGGCTCGGAATTCATGACCTTGAGGTCGAGAATAGAGCTTTGCTAGTAATTCGCTCTTCAAACTTCTATCGGAAGATGGAGTTTGGCAAACCCTCCTATGTGGGAGATCAAGTTGTTTCTCAGGTTGTATGGAAACCCGGCGATTCACACTTCTGGGCTGGCCTCATGGCTAGAAGGAAGTTTTTTTCCAACATGGATCTTTCTCAATTAGGGATGGATCGAAAATTCGTTTCTGGGAGGATAAATGGCTAGGCCAATCTACCCTTAGAGAACAATATTCGGCTCTGTACACTATTGTACGAAACAAAAGCGACACGATCGCGAAGGTGTTGGGTACATCCCCACCATATGTTTCGTTCAGAAGAAGTTTACTTGGAACAAGACAAGCATCCTGAAATGCCTTGCTCATCCGATTGGATTCAGTCCAATTGTCGGAAGGTCCGGATAAATTTCAATGGAATCTTACGAAGAATGGTAAATTCTCGGTTGATTCTATGTATAGAGCACTAATTCTACCCAAAGTGCCTGTCAATATTAAGGATAATAACAAAATTTAGAAGATGAAGATTCCGCTTAAAACTAAACTGTTTGCGTGATATTTTCGTCGGGAGTAATTCTTACAAAAGACAAACTTGCCAAGCGTAATTGGCACGGAAGTAAAAAGTGTGTTTTCTGTCAACATGACGAGACCATTATACACTTATTGTTCCCGTGCGAATTTGCCAGGTCTATATGGTCAGCCATCCAGATAGGTTCTACCTTACATCCACCGCGTACTGTTGCAAACATTTTTGGCAACTGGTTAAATGGCGTGGATCTTAGGTTTAAACTCTTCAGCAGGATGGACGCGATTGCCATTATTTGATCGATAAAAATGCTTCTGTTATACATGCTATCTATCAGTCTAGAGCTACGCTACGAGCATGGTCGGCCCTACAGCGTGTGGAGCACCGAGACTTATTTTTGGAGGTGGTGTCGAGGCTAGAGGCTGCGGCCAGAGAGTTATTCTCCCGGCATGGATGGCAACATAGACTCCGGATAGACCTACCAACATCTTAGGCGGATCTATAATTTCTCAATATGATATGTAATTCGCCTTTTACTTTTTTTTTCTGAATCGGTTACTGGTGAACTGATGTAGAGGCCGGTTATAATGCTTAAAACTCTTAACTAATAAAATCTCTTTATCTAAAAAAATTCAGAATAGCAATCTCCAATTTGGCTTAAGTTACAGTGCTAATACTGTACGAGGAAACAATGATGCTTTATTTATTTGGCAAATGGTGGAGATTAACACACCAAGGATCGATCAGTTCTTGACATGAGCTCACACTGTGCTGCACAGCGAATGCCGAACCACTCGGTGCAATCTTTATTCGTACTACGTATTACCAGCGAATGCCGAACGCCGTGCCATGGTTGGCGAGCGGCGAGGTGCTCAGATGGAGATGCTGTTGGGGATGCCCTTGGCGGTGAGGCCGGCGGCATCGCCCTTGGTGTCGGAGGTGTTGGGGTAGAGCAGCATGTAGGGGAACTTGGCCGGACCGTTGCGGTTCTTGAGCTGCGGGTCGGCGTTCATGCCCACCACCTTGCTCTCGATCTCCACCAGCCGGTCGCTGAACCGCTTGAACACCTCCAGCGCCTTGGGGTCTGAGGTCCACTCCGGCGTGTCGCGCTGCCCAAGGTAGAGCTCGTCGGAGGAGTGCTTGGAGAGCACCTCCAGCAGGGATATCCCGATGATGGTCTGGATCTGGCTGGTGATGGTGTGGACGAATGCCCTCTCGGGTCGCGCCCCAGCTCCGCGTACTCCTCGGTGCCGGGCTCCGGCATGCGGCGCCGGCTCACCGTCGGCCTGTTGGGGAGGAACCCAGCGTACGGGTACTGCCCGAAGTTGACGGCCGCGTGCAGCGCGGACGCGATCCAGATGATGGTGGTGCAGGACTTGGCCAGCTCCGGCACGGTCTGCATCCTGGGCCACCACGGCGCGTCCTTGAGGTCGCCGTGCCCGACCTCGCGCGCCTCCTTCCACCACGCCTGCAGCTCCACGTCGGCCCGGAGCACGCCGTCGTCCGGGTAGTAGATGGCCAGGTACTCGTCCACGTACCGCTCGATGGCGTCCCAGATGGCCAGCCCGTCCGCCGCGTACGGGTAGTCCTCGATCAGCAGCCGCACCTTGTAGGGGCTCGACGGGTCCGCCACCGCCACGCCCCGCTTGAGGAGGTCGTCGGGGAGGCCCTGCTCGGTGAAGTTCCAGTCCTTGTACACCACGGCCGACATCCCCAGCGCGAACTTGCCCGGGAAGACGGTCATCTCGAAGATGCCGCCGGCGTTGATGAGCGTCTGCCGCGCCAGCGCGTTGATGGTCATGGTGTCGCGGTAGTGCGGGCTCAGCAGCTTGTGCACCGGGTGCGTCACGCTGAGGTGCCGGTTCGTCGCGATCACGAACGGCTCCATCACCGCGTGCGTGTTCAGCCTGCACGTACGCACACGAGAGGATCGATCGATCAGTTTCAGCCTGCAACGAGTCTCATCCATCGTCAGTGTCAGTGTTAGTCTGCTGCATACCAGTGGCTGACGAGCTGGTGCCACCCGGAGTCGTTGACGGCCACGTAGGCCTTAGCCAGCTCCCACACCCAGCCTTCGACGCTGCCGCTCGGCACCGGCGTGTAAACCTTGCTCTTGGCGGTGGTCAGGCCGCCCTGGATGTGAGGCTCGCTGAGCTCGATGGCGAGCGGCGTGAGCCTGCCGTCGCCGCGCAGGAAGAAGACCGTCCTGGTGGCGTAGATGAAGTTGCCGTCCAGGTTGTTGACGTCGATGAGGAACGGCATGAACCGGTCGTGGTGATCCAGGATGTACAGCCTGTTGCTTTCGAGCGCCTGCAATAAACAGCAACACCTCCATCACTTGATCAATCGGCATCAAATGTAATCATTCACATCAACCAGATTAATCACACAGTTGACCATCGCAATTGCTTGGCTCGAATTAATTACCTTTTGGACACTGAGGCCCTCGAGGTTCTTCTCGATGTGTGCCGCCGTGATGGTGCTCGTGTGGTCGCCGTACTTGCTAGGGTCAAGTGTACTTTTCGGTGGGAACTCCTGCATGATCGATTTGTGTTTACAGTTTAGGCATGCTCATCAGTGGCTGTTCCACGGACGATGTAATATTCAGCATTTGGTCACTCCACTCACCGTGAGACGCGTGATCATGACCGGGTTGACGCCGGCAAGCACCTCCCGCGCGAACTCCTCGTCAGTCCTCCACGCTTGCTTGTCCTCCTTGATTATGTATGGTAGCGGTAGCTTGAGGAGAGAGTCACCGCCGACGGGGAGGAGGTCCTTGAGGAGCTGGAGCGGGAAGTTCTTGCGCATCTGCTCGAGCGCGGCGATCTGTGGCAGCTTGATGCCGCCCTCGTAGAGGTTGATGATGTCCTGGAAGGAGTCAAACTCGCCGGGGTGGTGTCCACGTAGGTGCGCACCGCCGGCAGGATGCCCTCCGTGATGGCCTTGATGGAGTAGCCCAGGAAGTCCGACATCTTGAGGTGGCCGAACCTCTCGTCGCGTGGCACGTAGATCTGGTCCAGCAGCGACAGCCGGCTCTCCAGCTTCGGGTCTGCAGATGCATTGCCACACGGACCAACCCGTCAACTCTGACAACTTAGGGCAACAAGAAGGTTAATGTCACAGGCAGTTTGGGGCAGGTACCGTTGGTGTTGGGCTTGCGGCCGGTGCGCCGCGGCGAGGGTAAGGGTGGTCGGAGTTGCCGCCGAGGATGGGGCGGTCCTCGCCGAGGTCGTTGTAGACGTCGTAGCGGTAGACGCGGTCGTGCTCCTCATAGGGGGCCTGCTGGTCGTCGCCCCGCAGGTTGCGGAGCTCGTCGTCCCGGTACGGCTTCAGCGCCGCCGGCATCTGGCTCGGCAGGTACGTCTGCAAAATGACAAATTGATTGTCGACATTTAGATTGGCATTGAGCAGAGCTTGGTAGTTTTTTTTTTGTTTTTGGCCTAGATACTGCATTAAGTCATCTGCGGTGCGGTACAATTTACAAAGAGAAGCTAGCTGGTTAATCACTTGCTCGTCAGAAGAAGAAGAAATCAGATACGGAGTAGCACGCAGAAGTGGAGAGTGAAGTTTTGTCTCCCAGCCTACATAGCCCTTTAATTTGAACTTTCAAAAAGCGTATTTTAAAGTTTATAAAAAATATATATAAAATAATTACATGTAAGTAATAATGTATAGTTTAAGTGTGCAAAGTTCCAGTCAAAAATAATTTATATTTTACGTTATAAAAAAGACAAATTTCTGACAAGTTTAGACATGTACTGTTCACTCTCTAGATCTTTAATTTTGTCTTTTCTGTAGCTCAAAATACATTATATTTCGTATTGAGACTTTGC
This sequence comes from Poa pratensis, assembly GCA_947311845.1. Taxonomy (NCBI): domain Eukaryota; kingdom Viridiplantae; phylum Streptophyta; class Magnoliopsida; order Poales; family Poaceae; genus Poa; species Poa pratensis. The sequence continues at coordinate 11,144,244 of CAMZMU010000072.1, forward strand.
ACGTCTATAACATAGCATTACTATATGTACATAATTTTTCAGATTTTTGTAACTTTAAAAATCATTTTTTTAATTTTCAAATAAGGGCTACTTGTAGCTCGAGCTACAATGGCCTTTTTCAGCAGAAGTGTTACTACAGTATTACTACATCAAAATTATTATTTTTTAATAATAACAAGTGTCATCGCAAACTGAACTTAATTCTACAATACTGTATCATGGATCAATGATCTAGGTTCTTCTAGCATTCGCAAAAAAAAAAAAGATCTAGGTTCTTCTAGGGCCCTGGAGGCTGGAGCCGTGGGTTCGCGTAAACTCATCAGGTTCTTATCTAAACGAATGCAGCAGAATGCACGCTTAACTTCGCCTGCCTACCACGGTGCCACGTTGCCAATCTCATTCAATCTTCTTAACAAACCCAACCATATCTCCTTTGCGACCAACACCGATTAAACAATGTCTCCAGGTCCACCAGCAACTATAGTAAATCTGCTCTGAAGACAGACTGAGAGATATGGCCATGAACGACGGAAACTTACATCGTTGGCGAAGAAGACGCGGCTGTAGCGGTAGCTGGCGGCGGGGTAGATCCAGGAGTTGGCGACGAAGGAGAGCTTGCCGCCGGCGCGGCCGGGCACGTCGTCGAGGGTGATGGTCTTGAGGAAGAACTCGGAGCTGTGGTAGTTGTTGACGACGATGGCGCCCGGCACGCCGAGCTTGCCCACCTCCCAGCTGAAGGTGAGGCCGAACTTGGACTCCCCCGTGGTGAGCGACGGCATGCTCGTCAGCCACTGCTCCAGCTCCGCCTCCGCGCCCACCGTCCGCGGCCGCCGTTGTCTGCACGCACGGACGTTCAATCACAGGGTTACTTTACTAGCTTGAGTGGTACGTGTTGCTCTACGGAGCCCTCGATCGCGTTTTCTTCATCGTTACTGCAGCTAGCTTTGTTCTTTGGTAGCTTAGATTGTGTGGCTGTACTTTTGACGTGTCCTCTTGTGTGGTTTTACTTTGTTTGGAACATCTGATGCTCTGCTCTGGTCAGACCATGCCGAGTTAAAGACGACAGGCCGAGGCTATCTTTAACCTCCGTCCATGGCCGCCCCACAGAAAAGAAGAGAAAGATGTAAAGAGATCGGGGCGATGCAAGGTGATGGATCTAGGTGCTTACTGTGGTCGACGATGGTGGAGCTGATAAGCTGGCAGGTGACGCCCTTGCCGAGGAACTCGGCGACGCCGTCGATGACGGTGGCGCCGAAGTCGTTGAGGTCGAGCACGTTCTTGCGCATGAGCACCACCGTGCCCTTGAGCCGCCCGCTCCTGCTCGCGCCCCCGGTGAGGTTGTCGATGAGCCCTCCCAGGATCATCTTGGCTGGCGCCCTCGGCGTTCCGCAACCTCAAGACTCGAGTGGGTTTTTTCAGTACGTGCAGAGCTGTGTGGGTGAGTGGTGTGGGGAGCTCGTGGCGCGAGCGGGGCGTTTTATAGGCCGGAGAGCGATACCTGGGAAGTGTGGCCGGAGGGGCGAGACGCGAGAGCTCGGCGTTGGGCACGGAGCTACGGCGAAGGCCGGTCGGTGATGCGTGGAACCGTACCGCACGCAGTGGCGCCACCGTGACGGCTCGGTCGGACTATGCGGAGCACCAACCTCGCGCGCGCGCGAGAGGGACGCCGATGTGTCCGGCTCGAAAGTGACCGCGTCCCTGCTGCGGCGAGTATGTTTTTCCATATGCGTCCAGTGCACTGCGTTTACTCTTCCGCGGTCAAACGCCGGTCCGCGGCGCAGACGCTCGCCATACGTGCCGATCGATCGGGACGCCGGCCGGTGACGCGTCTGATGCTTGTGCGTGTCGTCGGTCGTGTCGGGTGAATAGTTGGCTGACCAGTGCGTGCATGGAGCTGAATGAATGATTATTTTGTTTCTATAATCATCCTCGCTTCATGGGACTGCTACTTCGAGTATGTCTCCTACGGTGAAGTTTTGGACGCGTTTGGTAGCCTGCATGAAATTTTCAGTCGAGACAGCGCTGCATCCGGCACACGGGGTCGCTGCCGTCTAAACGTAAGCCTACATTATCCTTTTGTCATAGTCAAATGTTTTATCACAAAATGTGCACATATGTCGAACATTTCTTCATCCTCCCTCTTCTCCTTCCTCGTCTCTTGCTCATCTGCATCCAGTGGGCTTTTGCTGAATTGTGCTCAAATATCGGGTACCTAATGAGGGAATATCTCGGAGCATAGAAGGAATACCTAGTGTCGGGACGAGGCCGTCTTTCATTAGGGCGAACAAAGCCTGAGCTCCACGGAGCTCATTCTTTTGCAAAAAGAAAAAATGTTATTTCAAAGTTTCAAAAAGGTCTTGTTTTTGTATTCCATGCATGCATCCAAATGTGTTCTGCAGATCCGTGTTTTTTCTTATTACAGTATGATCTAAGCAACAATCACAAAATTGCGACTCTAAAGGCAATAAGAAAAACTTGATTTGGCTCCTCACATTTATCTTTTTTGTGTAGACGACACATGAAAAGATGTCCCGATCAAAAAAATTACGTAGACAGTGGATTTCTATATGTACTTGTATGTTTTACATGGTTTTTGTAATTGTATTTATAGATGTGATTTTTCAATTTCTAAAAGAATCGATCTCCCTAGAGCGGGAGCTCCAAAAGAGTTTTATGGTCTCTTATTAATTCATGCAACAAAAAAAATATCAAGGTGATAAGAAGCAACCCCAATGTGCCACAACGTGCACACACTTGAAGAGATCATCAACAGAATTATTAAGTTGTACATAACCCACTTTTTTTTTACAAAAAAGACTCTGCCATTAAAAGAAACACCGAACCGTACAAAACATTTTAATAAAAACGAAAATTACAATACTTGAAATATCCTTCATCTTCAACCTCCAAACCGTGTCGACGACGTGTCACCGCTGCCCCTCCTCCCTGAACCGTACATACCCCACTTTTTTTTGCGGGGGCAAAGATCACTGCATTAATTCGGAAACATTACAGAAAGGTCCCTGAAGAAAAACAAAATTACAGCATAGCCCTTCTGAACGTTGACCACGGCTCCAACACGCCGGAGCTGTCGGTGACGCGCCGCCGTCGCTGCCTCCCTCGAGCCTTGGATCAGAGGCAGTCCCCAGACGGACGGGAAGTCGCCAAGCACCGGTCGAAGACCTACACCAGCAGTCGTCGTCGTCGTCGCACCGAATCGCAGTAAGATCTTGCGGTAGAACTTCTATTGCTGGCACCGCCGTCCACGGCGCCGAGCAAGGAGAAGTCGCCCACGGCTCCTCCGCAGAGAAGCGAGCGCGACGATGGCGGTAGAACGACGGCGGAGCTCCACGGAACGCCGTCGCCGGAGAGGAGATTCACCACCTGCAAACACCGGCCGCCGCGCCTCCACCTCCAAAACGCCGGCCGCCTGACACCTAAGAGCTTCTACACTATATACACAACACGAGACGGGGATCCCCCGGCCTCCCGCCGCCGAAGCGGCCGGCGGAGGCCGAGGATCCGACGAATCAGCGCCGGCGAGGTGAAGGTCTCGGTGGATCTACAAATCTCTCCCTTTTCACTGTAGACGGGGGGAGAGGAGAGTCCAAGGTCTCTCGGTATATGGGGATGTACATACCCCACTTAACCTCTAGAATTCCCGGTTCACCTTAATCTCTACACCGGTCACCAAACCCACGGTTCACCTTAATCTCTACACCGGTCACCAAACCCACGGCCGGATATATGCTACCGGAATTTAAGTTCCAAGTACTGAAACGTAAGTAGCATTCATGCAGAGCAATCACGCTGTCTCCCTACGACGGCGTCTCGATCTCGTCTCGTTTAAACGGCGATGTCCATGGATGATTGGATGGGGACCCGTCGCTTGCTCGCGCGGGCCGGCGTCGCGTCTCACATTTCACATGGCCTGCTGGATGCCCACCAAGGCTCGCTCGCGATCCTGCAGTGCAGCAGCCCAATCAATGCGCGAGAGCCCTGGTTAGGTGCGCCTCCGTTTTCCCCTGACTTTTGTAGCCATTGATCACTGATCTTAGATCCGCAGAAACACAGAAACCACACGTGGCAGATCCTAGCAGATACTGACACATGAGCACGAGGCTAAAAGGTGTGGAAGATCATCCCAACCAACAACAACAAAAAAGGTGTGGAAGACCATTCATAGCGTGGTGGTATGTACAGCAAATATTATTTCCACTTTCTTAGCCAACTTATAGCAGCTTCAGCTTTTTTTTTTTTTGCTTGGAATTTTACATCCGTGCACTTTGATGGAGGGTAAATCGCGGCACGGGGGCGATGATCTGATAAGTTGGATAGGTACTACTTCCTTCGTTTTTTAGTATAACATGTTGTCTACGTGCATAGTAAAATGAGTGAACATACACATACTATATCTAAATACATTTGTATACATGTGAACATGGACAATGTCTAAAACATGTTATATTTAAAAACGGAGGGAGTACGATACGACCTATGAGCTGGCCAGATCGATTGGATCAGGCATGCATGTCTCACGTTTTGCTCGGTATCATCTCAACGGAAGGACAATGAATTCAATTGAACAGTATGATCCGGCCGCTGGTGGGAGAAAGGCGAGACGTCCTTCACATGCACGCATAAGCAATACGTAAGGACCACTGGTTAGTGGACAATACATAGTGCAAGTTAAAAGTTTGAACGAGAAGTATAACGATTCGACTATATGGAAGTTCCTTTTCAGAGGTAGAAAGGTCCTCTTCTTGAGAAATGCTTGCAGCATAAAATTTTAATTTATCTGAAAACCAAACTTCCAACTTGGAATTAAGCTTCAACATCCTCAAAATGGAAGTGCAAAGCCTAAATTTACTTCAGGGTGTAAAATGAGAAAATCAGTTAGGGGAAAATGGACCTTTTCCTCCAACAAGATAATGACTATACTTCACCGCGGTAATGGCTTGTATCCCAGTACTCACTACATAGTTTTCTTTTAATTTAACCTTACAGAGGTTCACAGTTTCACGTTATATTACACATAGAAGAGGGCAAGCCAACAATTGTTCATGCAGCCAAGCAGTTAGAAATCATCAAAATGATAACTCACATATATACCAATAACCTTGCACATACTTCCCACAATCCCACTGATCTGCATCTAATTGCCTGTCTGTTGCCGCTCCCACCTAAGGTCCTCGGAGAACTGCATCATGGCAGCTTTTGGATCGCCGTCGGTGACGGACAGGTAGTACTCAGCAGTTCCGTCATCAACACGCAAGCTTCGCCTTACTGACTCGAGGATCCGTTTGCTTTGCCTTTTCGCAGCTGCAGTGTTCGCCGAGGATTCTGCGTTTCCAGTCGGGTGACCGTCAGGATAAAAGACCGCGACCTCTCTCTTTGCATTGTGATCCATCTCAATGTAGCATGTGCTACCCAGCAGAATTTCGGGATCGCTGATTGGTATCAGAAGCCTCTCCCTCGAGTAGATACCATGGTCACTCATCATGTTGTTGAACCGTTTGATATCGGTCACCTGGTTGCAATTCACAGAATGTATCAAAGACGGTTGGATCAATATAGAGAAGGTTTGGTCACACAGGCAGCATAGAACTGTACAGCTTTCTGAATCAATGGAAATGTTTGTATACAATATAAAAGCAATCACAAATGAAGTCACTGGGCCGCTGGGGGAATACAATTTTTTTCATATTTAAGTTGGATTGATAGTTTCTCCAATAACAGTAGTCCAAAACAAGTTTGAACATGCACGTGGCCAAGGTTTAGGATTAACTCTATATCAGCAACAATGAAGATTGAAAAGGTTATTAGCTGAAGGTGTTATACAGCAGTCCCCAAACAAGAGAATTTGCTATGGCGATTTTATGATAAACAAACCTTTTCTACCACTGGCCTATGTAGGTAGGGTTCATAGTTTTAGAGGGAGTACAAGACATCTAGTTGCAGTAGGGGTGGTATCAGTGACATGGGCTATATGGAAATTCCGAAATGCTGGCTGTATCCGTAATGTTTTTCTTACGATTCGGCAAAATGGTGGCTAAGATCAGGGGTGCAAATTGGTCACCATCAAGGTACCCTCCAACCCTTTTTAGTTCAACCAAATGAACTGGTTTTCCAAAAAAAAAAAAGTGGTGTGGTTTTGGAAATTTTGTCCATTTGACTCTATAAACAGGGTTGGACAGTACCCTAATGGTCAAGAATATGCACCTCGAGCTAAGATGGCTTATTAGCTTGGGCTGAAATACAGAGACCATGCTTAAGAGAAATAAGGGGGAAAGTTGCTGCTCCAGGTTGAGGCCGAAGTCTTCAGTCGCTGGCGTGGGCGCGTGCAGATGGTGCTCAGGATCCCTGGATGAGATGTTGCTGGGTTGGAAGTCCTGAGGCACCAAGAAGCAACAAGAGGATGCTAGAGGTTGGAACTTTGGGACTTTTCAGTATGTCATATATCGTTATTGTGTCCCGTGTATCTTCTTTTGGTCGTAGAGTTACTGAAAAACTGCTGTAAGGAAGTTCAAACTGTGTTTGTTAGTTTGTTACCCAGCTTGGATAAATATTGGGCAGTGTGACAACTTGTTTTATGAATTTCAGAAAACCTTGCGAGGTAACTCGATAATTTTGAGAGCTAAGAGAGTAAGCCACCAGAGCCTTATTATCAATTAGAACATTCATCTTAAGAGATCATACAACTGTGTAACAACTAACGACTAGTTATATTATGGAGGTAGCACATCAATCGTCAAACGCTGTACCGTGACCATCAGATAGCCGACGGCAGAAACATGGTAAACAATGTAAACGACAACGGTGTGAGTTACTCGATACTCAGAATTGAGTTGATTGTGTCACTACTACTATTATTATTATTATGTTGGAAAAGGTGGTCCCAAATTATTGTAGTTACTTTCGACATATTTCTCATTTCAGTTTGCACTACCTGCTCAACAACCACTATGATAACTCTTATAGGCTTTTCAGGTTCCGGTAGCTCTATCTTCGGGTAAGAAGATATAGTCTCGCACCATAAATCATGCGGAATTCAATATTATCGACTTTGATACTATCACTGAATCTGTCAATTTCAGTACTGTATAGTGGATTTGTGCTGCCACGGGGCAGTCGATCGATAAAAAGTACTAGTATGATTCAACAAAGAATAACTAATGAGTAATTACAAATATTATGGAAGTAGTACATCTATCGTCAAACACTGTATCATGAACATCAGATAGCCGACCGACTGACAGAAACATGACAAACAATGTAAACGACAACGGTGTGAGTTCCTCGACACTGAAAATTGAGGTGACTGTCTTTCGGGATCACTATTATTATTATGCTGGAAGAGGTGGTAACAAATTATTGTACTCACTCCGATCCGTTAAATGTGTCGTGAGAAAACATCATAGCGCGTACAACTCTTACGCATAATCTGCGACGGTTTTTTCGGATCAGAGGGAGTAGTTACTTTTGACATGTTCATTTTATTTTAGTCTACCTGCTCAACAACCACCATGATGACTCTTATAGCGTTTTCAGGTTCCAGTAGCTCTATCTTCGGATAAGAAGGAGTCTCGCATCATAGATCATGCGGAATTCAATAGTTGTCGACTTTGATACTATTACCGAATCTGTCAATTTCAGTACTGGATAGTGGATTGGTGCTGCCACGGGGTACTCATCAAATGATAAAAAGCATGATTCAGCAAAGAACAAGCTTCAGATAGAAAGGAGGAGATGGATGACAACAGGAATCTTGAAAAATGGTAACAACTAACGAGTAGTTAAAAACATGATTCAGCAAAGAACAACTTGTTTTATCAATTTCAGAACTGAAATTGGGTTGCAGATCCCCTACATTCAAGAAAAATGGTAACAGGAACCTTGAAAGCGGAAAGGTAACTCAATAATTTTGACCTACCAGAGTAAGCCACCACAGCCTTATTATCAATTAGAACATAGATACAACTGTGTAACAACTAACGAGCAGTTAAAAACATTACGGAAGTAGCACATCTATCGTCAACCATTGTATCATGACCATCAGATGACTGACCGAAACATGATAAACAATGTAAAGGACAAGTCGACAACTGTGTGAGATCCTCCACACTGAGAATTGAGGTGATTGTCTTTCGGGGTCACAGTTATTATCATGCTGGAAAAGGTGGTCACAAATAATTGTACTTAACTACTTAATTTCCAATTTTGTTCATTTTCATTTTAGACTACCTGCTCAACAACCACTATGATAACTCTTGAAGCGTTTTCAGGTTCCAGTAGCTATATCTTCGGATAAGTCATAGATCATGCGGAATTCAATATTATCGACTTTCATACCGAATGTGTCAATTTCAGTACTGGATTGGTGCAGCCACGGGAAAAGGAGGAGACGGATGATACCTGGACGGAATACTTGAGCGCGACGCCGGGGACGGTATCCCTGCGTCGGACGGTGTGCGACAGCGCGTAGCGGCCGAGCGATGCGGCGCGCCAGAAGGCCCTGGTGGCCGGCTCGCCGACGACGCGGCGCACGCCCCAGGGCGCTCGGAAGGCGGCCTCCAGCACGGCGCGGTCGGAGGCGACCGCGCGCCACGGGCGGCAGACGCAGGCCGCCCGCGCGACGTCCGCGGGCGGGAGGCGGTGCAGGATCGCCCGCAGGAGGTCGCCCGGGAGGTGCTGCGCGTTCATCGGGGACATCGCCGGCTCCGGATCGGACGGTGGTGAGGGCTTGGTGAGGGAGAGGCCGCGGTCGGCGCCGTCTCCGGCGAGGCGGTTCATGGCGGTCGGGGAGGAGGACACGGGTCGCGTGGGTGGATTGGGGGAGGCGCCGTGTGCGGTGGTGCCGGGCGGCGTGGTTGGGGAACGGTCGTGTGGTGCTCAAGACTGGCGCGTGCACAGCTCGCGGACCGCGCTACCGCCGCGTTGCACCGTTGATTGCAGATTCCTGCACGCCTCGCGTTATCGCTAGACCCCTTTTTTTTAGTACAAAATAATTTAATTTGACAAATGATTGTTGATATGGTCCTGCTCTTGCCAACCGAAGTTCAAACATTTCGTGTGGAGGTTTTTCTTACGAGTTACAACAGCCTGCCGCTACCAACTAGTGTAACATCCAGAGACGCGGGGTCATCCATCGAGCCTAAGATGTATGAGTCATACAAGTTACCACCACACCCAACCCCCTCCCTCTCTCCCTCCCCTAACTCTCACCCTCCCTTCGAGAGACGTTCTTGGTGCTCCCGCCGCTCTTCTCCCCGGAGGCTTCGCCGGCCGATGGGTGGGGGGAGGGGAGGCCTGTTTGTAGATAGGTTTACGTAAGGCGGTGTCGGGAGTGTAGGTGTGGCACCGTGGGATCACAACAGCCGTGGTTGGTTCACTAGAGGAAGAGGCAGAGGCGATGAGACATAGGCAGGATTGGGGGGCATGAGTCCAAGGATCAGATAATTGTTCCTCCTCGTCGCTGTTTGCACCCTTCTCTTCTACTACGATCAAGCCTTGTCCGCACTTCTCTGCTGGCCCCACCTCTAGGCGACGTCGACAGTGACAAAAGAACGGTGGCATCGTTGCTCGACACGAGGGGGAGGAGCCCAACGGCAGCGCGAGGTGTGAGAGGAATTAGATTTGATGCACTTGTGTGAGGAGCCCAACGACACCACAATTGTACGACGATATATATGGGATGCAGAGAGAAATTAGCGGGCACCAAATTAAATAGTGTAAGCCTCGCGAAAGAAGGTCGCGTGAATGAATTTGGGGTGGTGGTGGTGGTGGGGAGAACATGTGAATTCGAATTGTGCAATGGCGGTGCATGGGCGGTGGATATTTGGTTTCCTACCAAGTTCTTGCCTTTTATAAGTAGTTGAGATGATATGGACTGGTTTAGGTTAGTGATAGATGCAGGTGTAGGTGGTTACTTGATTTTGCTAGTTGTATGCTTGTATGCATGTTTTGATTTGCAGGAATTTGAAAAATAAAAAATGAAATGATATATGTCGTCGGCATAGGAAGTGTCCAGGACGCCTTAGAGCTCCCATGATCTATGCTGACGACAAGGCCCTCGGCATACAGCTCCAGGTATGCCGACGGCTAGGCCCTCGGCATACAGGTATTCCAGGGCAAACCAGTTGTTGCCACGACGCACAATATGCCGACAGCCTAACCCTCGGCAAACACCCTGACACCGTCAAACACTCAAACGGACGGTATCGTCTTTTTTTTTGCCGACTACAACACAGTGCGGTCGGCATGAGCATGTATGCCGACGGATTTTTTGTATGCTGACGGCCATCCACCTAGTTGCCGTTGAAGAAGATGCCTACTGCCGTATGCCTAGGGCAACCGTCGGCATATAAGTATGCCGAGAGCTTTTTGGGCTATGCCGACGGCTTAGGGGCCTCGGCATACAACTTGATTCTTGTAGTGAATGAAACCAGCTTAGCTACAATCATTGTCTAACAGTCATCTGATCCCATTTCATGTGCTCTACTCACTGATTTGTACTGTATTATTTTGTATGTGAGTATCATTTCATATGTTTCTCATACTCCCTCCGTTCCAAATTAATTGACACACATTTGTCAAAATATGGATGTATCTGGATAATAAACAAGTATAATACATCTGTTTTAGATAAGTGAAAATCATTTAATTTGGAACGGAGGGGGTAGGTGTGTTCTCTTGAAATTTTGTATCAGTGTAGTGGAGCATGCACGCTCGTACGACTAAGATTATCTTTTAGTACAGATGGCGACCGTTGTCGTTCCATGATCAACTATCAGCGAAAAGAAAACTAGGCATGCAGATGCAGAGAACATGACACCGTGTTAGCTAGTCCTAGTGCCAACGATTTTGTCATATGCACATGAGTGCATGATGCAATTAGGCCCGCCGCGAGTGGAAGCTCCACATCAGCGTGTACATGCATATATAGATGCAGATAGAACCTCGTCAACGCCATTTAGATTTAGGTAGCTACCAGGCCGCCGCAGCCGGTGTCGGCGGACACGCTCGAGAAGGTGGCCGGCTCGCTGGAAATGTACGTCGACAGGCTCCCTCAGATGCCCAAGATACACGGCTACTCCATGGAGCACGGCCGCCCCACGCCGGTGCACCTCGCCGTCGGGATGTACCAGAAAAAATGGGTTCGCTTCGTAACATATACAGTAATTTGATATTCTTTGTTGCATGTAGTATGATTGATTACTAATTTTCAATATGCAATTTGCATGCGCGTGCAGAAATTCCACCGTGACCTGCCGGCCACCACCGTGTTCGTGTTCGGCGCATCGGCGGAGAGCGCCACCTTCCCCGGACCCACCATCGAGGCTCTTCAGGGGGTCCCGCTATGGGTGACGTGGGAGAACCACCTGCCCGAGCGCCACATCCTACCGTGGGACCCCACGGTGCCCGTCGCCATCCCCAGGCACGGCGGGGTCCCGACCGTCGTCCACCTCCACGGCGGCGTCCATCCCCCGCAGTCCGACGGCAGCGCCTTCGCCTGGTTCACGTCCGGCTTCCGCGAGACCGGCCCAAAGTGGACGACGCCGACGTACGCGTACCCGAACGTCCAGTCCCCCGGCGTCCTCTGGTACCACGACCACGCGCTCGGCCTCACCCGCGCCAACCTCCTCGCCGGCCTCCTCGGCGCCTACATCATCCGCAACCCGGCGGTGGAGGCGCCGCTAGGCCTCCCCTGCGGCGACGAGTTCGATCGGGTGCTCCTGCTCGCCGACCGCAGCTTCTATGCCGACGGCTCCCTCTACATGAACTCCACCGGCGACAACCCGCACATCCACCCGCAGTGGCAGCCAGAGTACTTCGGCGACGCCGTCACCGTCAACGGCAAGGCGTGGCCGTTCCTCCGCGTCGCCCGCCGCCGCTACCGCTTCCGCGTCATCAACACCAGCAACGCGCGCTACTTCAACCTCTCGCTGACCGACGGCCTCCCCTTCCACGTCATCGGCTCCGACACTAGCTACCTGCCCCGGCCGATCACCACCGCCCACGTCCTCATCGGCGTGTCCGAGACGTTCGACGTCGTCATTGACTTCTCTGACCAGTCCGCGGCTCCCGAGGTGGAGCTTCTCAACACCGCGCCGTACCCGTACCCCGACGGCGACGCGCCGGGACGCCTCTCCGGCAAGGTGATGAAGTTCTTCGTCGAGCCAGCGAAAACACGGGACGACTCCAGGGTGCCGGCGAGGCTGCCGGAGTACGTGAAGGTCGCCGAGGAAGAGGCAGTGCGGAAGAGGCACATCGTGCTGTACGAGTACGACGACGACGCGACGGGCGACCCCACGCACCTGTACATCAACGGGCGGCGGCTGGAGGACCCGGCGACGGAGACGCCGCGCGCGGGCACGACGGAGGTGTGGGAGGTGATCAACCTCACGCCCGACAACCACCCGCTCCACCTCCACCTGGCCACGTTCCAGGCGGTCCGCGTCCGAGCGCTCGTGGGGCTGGACCAGTTCAGGGACTGCATGGCCAAGCTCAACGACGCGGCCATGTGCAACGTTACCGGGCACGCCGTGGGGGACGCGGTGGCCGTGCCGGAGCACGAGAGGGCGTGGAAGAACGTGGTCAAGATGGCGCCGGGGTACGTGACGACGATCGTCGTCAAGTTCTTGATGGTGCACAACGGCGAGGCCTACCCGTTCGACGCCACGGCTGAGCCCGGCTACGTCTACCACTGCCACGTACGTATACAGGCTTTTGCATCACCCCGGCCCATCGATCAGCTTGTTTTCAGTGCTGATCACTTACATAGTGTTTTTACTTATGCCAAAAAAAGTATATTCAGTTCAAAAAATAGAGTATTTTTACATGAATTTCTGACGTTTTATCGCTGATCGATCACTCGCAGATTCTGGATCATGAGGACAACGCCATGATTCGCCCGCTAAAGCTGATCAAATGATTATAGGGAGTGTATATGATCGCCATTTCATGCCATGTGGACATGTCTACAATTTCATATAAAACAGTTCAATTCCTATTTCTCTACTAGTATATAATAGGGCTTAAGGTGATGGTTGCCGGTCCGTCGGCACCGTTTGTCCTAAGAAAAATAATAAAGGAAACACAATATCGATCGGGTCTCGGCATCAGGTGTACGCATCAGATCTGGATTCGTGGAGCAGTCCGTTTCCTTCTATGCCTTTGTGCCCTGCTCGTTTATCCTACTCCCTCCGTTCCAATTTAATTGACTTGCTAGGGAGTACTAGCTTAGCAGTTCCTCCCGTGATTCATGTAGCAAAAACCAATGGCTAAAGAAACCAAGTACACCATCGTTGAAAAAACCAAACGATACATCCTTGCTTCATCGGCCGTCGCCATCGTGCAGGACCTGATAGGCGACGCGCGCCGATACGTCTGTACGTAGAGGAGGGGAAGAAGAAGCTCTGATGGTGCCCGGCACCCGGGTGCGACCACATCGTGGAGTTCCTGGACGGCGAGCAGCTGGAGACGTCCTGCTCGTGCGGCCACGGCTTCTTCCGTTGATACGTCCAGAGCAAATAGGTTCATTACAGCCCCATGGAAGACATCAAGAAAAGCACGTACAGAGGTCACGGCTGATTGTTCCGCGCTCACTCTTTGTCCATGCTGATGTAAACCCCCCACCTCCTCCCGCCAGCAGCCGTGGCTGAGATGTTCTCTGTAACGACTTTGACTGCATCACTCTGATTTTGTTGAGAGCACAAATGAAGATAGATGAATATGTGTATGTTGTTGCACACAAGGTGTTTGATAAATTGGTTCTTTCGCATCCAGTGTGCCGGTTTATGGTTATGTGGAACTACGTGGATGCCTACTGTTGTAGTACATCCTCTTTAAGTAAATGCTGTTTGTTATTGGAGACACAAAGTAATGAATTCGTAACCAAAACTATATGTTGATGTGGACCCATGGTGCACTGGCACATGATTGCACTTTTAATGTTATTTCCAACAAATGATATGCATGAAAGTTTTATATTTTGCAGCCTTTCTCGCCATGCATGTTTTCCCTCCCCTCAGGTTGTGTAGAGGAACTCAGGGAAAATGATTACATTTGGAATCGTGCGCCTGCTTCAATGCCCATGTAAGTATCCCTTTAAAATTACGCAAAAATAGTTTGCAGTTTATTGTCATAGTTGTAATTAAATATTAGTTTAAACCTTGTCGTGGTGACGTGGTGCTTATTACGAGATTCTGCCGCACATGATGTCACTTGATCCAACCTCTTTGTCTTATAGGTGAAACGCTGATGATTTTCATCACATTGAAAACATTTCAACGATAAGTAGAGAAAAGACAGTAATAGTTTGTCGGAAGCTGCAAATGAAAAAAAAGGAGTAAGTCCATTCTTTTCTCCCATCACTAACAGATGCATTAGGAATATATCTGTGTTGGTGGATTAAAGAGTCAAAAAAAATTTAAACCAAGGCGAGATCACTTCTGAAAAAGTGGCTTACATGGATTAAGAAAATACAAGGTGCATTCGACATCCATTATTATTTGTATTGAACAAAATGTAATGGACATGACAATCAGTTATGTCATCCACTATATATATTTTTTGCTTCCCGTTGCAACGCACGGGCATTTGGCTAGTAGATGTAATTTAAGGTAAAAAAAACTTCACTTATTTTTATGTGTACATGTATTATACTAATAGGAAGCGTCTATGGAGAATCTATTTTTTTTTTTTGAAAGGAACGCGGTAGGGGAAGCCCCTACAGCGGGTTTATTTAAATAGTAAGAACCCAAATCTGCGTCCGTGAGGGCTTGAACCTGGGTGGCTGTCTTGTACATCCACTTCCCTAACCAAGTGAGCTGGGCTCACCTCAACATATCTATACATATCTTATAAAGTAAAACTCACTCATTTATGATAGTTTATTGCAGCATGCATGTTATGCACATCATCCGTCCTTTCAACCATCCAATTGTTCACCTAGTCGCACTAACATTCATTAGTATCCATTATTCTAGCCATCCGATTACTAACACCATCTTTTGTGTATCTGTATATGTAAATCATCCACATCCTCTATCATTCTAGCAATACAATTGCTCCCATAATCCTTTTTAACCATTTGATTGATAAGATCACACACTTATGCAATAAAATCATGTGCAACTCGAACACCACAACTATTTTTATTCTTAATCATTTCAACCAAACAAAATTTCAGCTAATAGTCTTCAATGATTATTTACAAAAATTATGTGAAAACATGCATGACATAGCTTTATGCAATCTATCCACATCATCGGTTTCTTCAGGCTCCTCCAATCTACGGACATAACTAAATTGTAGGCACCATCAAATTTAATTGGTGAAATACACAAACATTTCATGTCGGCTAAATTTGTCCTCTCAAATATTGTAAACAATAGAATCTTGCATATTCAAGTAGACAACTTCATGAATCATGATTTATGCATCTTATGCCCTTTTCATTCAAACGACTGAGTTATGTAGGTGATGTCGGCTGCAACGCGGGGTATGCTTCTAGTTTTATAAATGTGTTCATACATATCTAAGAAATTGCCCGTTGATTCTGTTGTAATAGTTTGTCCGCCTAGTGCAAATGTATGCAATGTTTATTCTTAGTATTCAAAACTAGGGTATCCACATGAATCTGAACATCGGATCAATGCATGGTTCACAACGTCGATTGTGAAATAAGAAAGTAAATTTGATCCTCTTGATGGGGTCGCATACATTTGTATGGATGGGAGGCCGAATAGCCTTGGTGTACAAGATGTTACAAAGCTTGACCTATAAGTAAGCTACTTTAGAATATAGGATCTGGTTATTACAAGATTATACTCAAGTTATGTTAGTATAAAATTATAAAATATATATATAACTAAAACATATACATGACAAATATGATAACACTATTTTTATTGTAGAATGTAATTATTAATTCATACTCCAAGATGGCATCTTAAAGTTAGAAAAGTTTGTATGCATGTTTTGTAGACAGTCATGTATTTACGAACAGAGAGGGTAAACTTCTTAAAATAGGTGTGCGGTAAAATGCTCCCTCTAGCACATGCCCCCTCCACCTTCCAAGATGAGCATCTACGTGCAACTTAGTTGAGATGTTTCTAACATTGTACATCTGGCAGTAATGTGGTATATACTTCCTTGAGACGCCTCTGTGACATGGAGTTGAGTTGGAGATGAAAACAAACCTCCTCTACAAAGTTACGGCTATTGGGTGTGGGTCCATGTGGAAAGGGATCTGCTTAGTTGGCAACAAGGTTAAAGATATGGTGATTGTAATAAGCAAATATGGAGAAGGATACTAGGGTGAATAGGATATGGCTACGAGGTTGGGTGTAACAACGGTGAAAAATGACCAACACAGAAAGAAGACATGAAAGAATGGCATACAAAATTAGAAGAGGAAATGTGCAAAAAAAAATCTACATGTGTTTTCTTATAAGAGAATTGCACTGACATGAACCCAAAATCCCAGTTCATACCTAAGATAAGTCCACAATTCACAATTGAGAAGCACAATTGGTTTCTCCACGGCTGACACAAATTTATCAAAACACGAATGTATCTACACATTAAAATACGTCTACATATATCCGTATTTAGACAAATGTGTGTCAACCATTTCCGATTGGATGGAGTATTTAAACCATAGTATTCATTAGAGTCAAACACCTCAACATATTTGATACCAAGTATCGTTAGAAACCGTTAGGCCTAGTTTGGCAGCACGAAATCCTTAAACTGGTATTTCAATGCTTGGCCAACGAATACTAGTTTCTCAAAACCACACTTTTCTTGGTTTGGTTTAGAAAAAAGAGGCAAAAAACTTCTTTCTAAAATTCTGCAAAAACTAATACTCACTCCGATTCATATTAGTTGTCGCTCAATCGGATGTATCTAGCACTAAAATATTTCTAGATACATCCGATGCAGCGACAATTAATATGAATCGGGGGGCACAATTTTATTTGTTGACAACAATGCCAAGTTTGAGAAAATCGAGCTTCAAGATGCCATTGTCTATGTTCGAATATTTCTGAATTGCTACAGTATTACAGATATAAATTGTGGTGTTTTTTTAATGCCAAACACATCAAAGTTTTTGAAACTATGGTATTTAGAAAAACCAGGGTATTGGACAAAAAACTCTCAATAATACTTCACTACCATAGCCTTGGTATCCTCTAAACACTGCGCTCCGAAACGGGGCCTAAATCACTTGTTGTGTACTCTTACAAACGTAGACACGAGTCTAGTCTTTACAACATCTAGGGCGTGTTTGGTAGCCTGCAGGGGTTTCCCACCTCGCTGGGGGCAGGCTCCAGCGGGCATGGCCGAAGGAAAACAGCCCCCGAGCTCTGTTGGTGGGTTTGTTTGGTAGCCTGCAGCAAAGAACGCCGCATGGGCTGGGCAATTTGTTGTGGCTGTTTGGTTACATCATTGCATGGCCATATGCAACTATGCCTATGTTTGGTTGTATGCAAAGCAACTGCTTATGGCTACCTCTTTCACCTATGGTGATGTTTCCCGACAAATAATGGAGCAACAGCAAAGGTCGCCGTCGAGGTCAGCACCTCGGTGGAGGTCGCCGTCGAAGTCGCCTTCGCCGTCACACAAAGCGCTCCAGCCGCCATTGCAAGAGCTCGAATGGAACAAATGGCGGGACTCGATTTGGAGGTGAGCTAAATAGAGTGGTGATTTTTGGCGGGCGGTGACCGAAATCCTCCCGCCTGATTTTCCCCGCTCGCGCCATCTCCGCGTCCTGCAGCTGGGCGGCGCGGCGTTCCTCTAGGTCAGCCGCCCGTAGCCTGGCTGCAAGGAAACGGCCGATTCGGCCGTTCCCACTGGGCATGGCCCAAGGGTGCTTTAAGAACCGCGCTATGCAAGTTTCGGGCTGCAGGCAAGCAAACAAGCAGGGTGGTTCTGCAGCCAGCGGGCCTGGCCCGGCTGGCTGCAGGCTACCAAACGCGCCCCTAAGCTCCCTGGGTTTCCTGGTTTCTGGTGCCTCCACCTCATATTCGCTTTGTGGCCCACCTGTCAGGTCGGTTTGGTTGGCTTATGACTTTCCTTTTCAGTTTGCCTTCTCCTTCCAATCTCGTGCCTTTGACCATTCTTTTCTTCGCTCCTTCTCTCTCCCGTGCGCCGCCGCCGCCATGCCATGCTCCGGCCGGCTCTGGCCTTCACCGGCGCCGCCGCTCATCGGAACTGCTCCGCCACCAAATCCTCTTCTGAATCCCCGCCGTTCCCATGTCGGTTTCGCCCCCGTGTGCCTCCAATCAAGCCCGCCGCGGAACCCTAGCCACCACGGCTCGGCTCGCCGGCGCTGCTCCCCCGGGCTCCTATGCCTCCACGCCTCCTGCTGCGCCTCCTCGTCGACCACGGTCGTCTCCTCGAGCCCCAGCCCGAGTACGCCGTCTCGGTCTACTGCATGTGTCGACCACGACTCCTACCCCGAGCTCCTGCACCACCATGCCATCACGGCCTCCATCTGCTTGCTGTTCTCAGTCGCCCTGGACTACTCCATTTTCGGCGCCGGCGGGATGGTGCACAGACGCAACCCCGGCGTCCTCCTTCGGCGACTAGTGGTGTGGTGGTGCGGTGGTGCTGTGTGAGATACCCCGGATTAACTATCCGAGATACTCGTTATGTTTCCTGCAACAATCCCGTGATCAGTCTGTTGTTGCACATAACTCGAATTGGTATCACAGAACACCCATAAATACCGAATAAATTTACTTACTTGATTGAAGCCATAACTTCAACAGGTACTTGCAGCGGAAATCACCAAACAGCGTGGAGCCCAAGTCATTTGCCTTAACCCTACAGGCAGCTGACTGGGAAGCGCCCTAGTTCGCATTGACGTCATTAACCACTTCTTCTTCGAACTGCTCCTCTTCAGAATCTGGCTAAGACAATAGCCAGGGACGAAACCAATATGAGTACATTTGAATGTACTCGCAAACTACCCCCGGAGTGAGCATGCACTATTCTTTTTATTGTTTAAATAAAACTTCGTTTGCTTTGAAAACTCTATATTCTTGTTGAAAAGAGAAGAATATGCTTTTGTTTAATAAAACTTTGTTTTGAAATCTCTATATCTTTATTGAAAAAAAGAAAGAAGGCTTTTAGAACTTTTCCCATAAACCTGTCTTTGTAAGAAGTCTCCTTTAAAACTTTTTCCCGAAAATATATCTTTGTTGAAATAGGTAAGAAGTTTCTTTTTGAAGCATTTTCCCGGAAAATCACCATTTGATTTATTTCTCCAAAACTCCTCCTTTTCCGACCATAACCATTCGTGGTCAAATCATTTTTCCAACAACCTTTTACCAACCCCTTTGGTATAGTTGCATAAAACATTTCCCACTTTCAAAACACAAAACTTTGCACTTCTTGACCATAACCCCTCAGGGTCCTCCTCTTTTCCGGCAACCTCATACCGACTCATCGGTATAGTTACACCTATACAACATCTCCATTTTCCTTTCAAATCTTAAAACATTTCCAAAACTTGCACATGGTCAGAGGACAGCCTCCCAACTGTCCATATCCGAGGACTCGGCTATTCGAATAGTTTTATTACCCTCTGCAGAGGTAGCACGCTTTTCCCACACCCATCTGGTAACTCATCGTGTCAGCCACGTCCCGCCATACATGGTGTATGCGAAGTTGAGTCACCGACCATAGCCTGTCCTTTGCTCATGCTAGTATAGGACCCTACCGCTACGATACTTTTCAACACACTTAACCCAGCCCGTCGGAGTCTAAGTGTGAGGACTCGTAGTTCTGCCTGGCGATTTATGGTGGAACCTTCAATCCTCTTTCTCCAATACGCTCATACCAACTCTGTTGGCAGACTTCTCTTAAGAGGACCCAGGTCAGGGGGTAGGTCCTCAGACCATCCCCTCATGGAACGGGGTCATCCCCGTTGTTGAGGCATCCAGTACTAATATGAGCAAACTATATGACTACGCCATTTCCCATATGTGGATAAATGTGGTCGCACAGGTTATGGGCTGGTCGTCATAGTACAAAGACACAATGTGCATTTTTCATAAACATCTCCATACTCCATTTCTCCACTTCAACACCGACATCTCGGTATTTCATAACCACACAAGTATTTTCAAAGGAGTTTTGAGTAAACAATATTTTTCCCATCCTATAGTTTGAAAAAGAATTTCCATCTAATATCTCCATATAGGGTGTCAAAATAATATACTTGTATTTTTAAAACAACGGGTTTTCAAAATCATAGCTTTAGTGGCAAACACCTCATAAATCACTTATGCTCTTTATAAGTAAAACATGTGAACCAAAATAGATGTATATAGATGCAAGCTCAGAGAGTAGCTTGCCTGATTTCAGCATGATGTTCCCGGGGCTTCTTCTCACTGATCAAAGAAATAAACTCTCATCCTTCTCCGATAAATCATTTCCAAATACCACCCCGGTAGCGTTTATCTCTAGCGTCGCAACATGAAAATAAAACAACACGCAATAAGCAAACCAAACCACAGGTGGTATACAAACAAGTAATCAAACCACAACATAGCACTAATTTAATCAAGCAACAAACTAAGATCTACATTTACAAGGGCATTATACTCACAGGAGTATAACACCATACACATGCCAAAACATAGAGCACCAAGACATCCTCAATTAGAGGTAATTAACAACCACTTTTCTTTAATCAGGAAATACTTCAGACAAAAGTTAAACTACCAAGTAATCTTGGTAATTCAAAATACCTCACCAAGTTAAGGTGGAGACATTAACAAGACACTCAAGCTATTACTTAACTTAGAGACAACCAAGTTTAACAAGCAAGGCAAACATCTTTCTCACATCAACATATCTAACAAATACCACTAACAGTACTAACATATTATAACCTGCTATACAATAATAACACGCAAGCACAGTACCACAACAATCATTAACAAGCAAGGCATACATTTTAATCACACACAATATTCTCACATTAAAATAAAAGCATAGCAATTCTTAATTACTAGAGGAAAAGTAATATAGGGACTAAATCCCTAACAAAACATGACTCACAAGAAGCTCTCCTAACATGCTAGCATAATAAGGTAACACACCACAACAGTGGGTTACCACCCTACACATGCTAGGAAACACATCTATAACAATAAAGTTATAACACACAATTTATAAAGCCCTAATTAAAAATAGGCAGAAAATGCCTAAACCTTATAATTAGCACCACAGTCAATCAATGACTCCTAAATTCAAAACAATTTAGGGATATGTTCTCCTACACATATAGAAGACAATCCAATTGGATTTACTCCAAAATTCATCTCTCAAAAATCTACAAAAATCACCAAAGTGCCACTGGTGTGTTTTCAAGAATGAATAGAACTTTTGTTCTAGACTTCATTTGCATACAAGGCCAACAGATCTGGAAAGGTAGCATCTCAACCTATCTAGAGAATTTTAGTTTGCAATATTTGGATATATAAAACTCTAGATATTGAATATTTAGTGAAATAGATACTTTTTACTAGATTAACTCTAGCACACACATAACTACACATTTTGGAAAATGGCCAGTGCCACATGGTTAAGAAAACACATATGAATGCTACAAAATTTGAATCACTCCAATAGCTATCACAGATTTACCACAAAATAATTAAAGCTACACTGTAATTAACACAGGATATAAAAACAGAGAATAGATTCACAGAAAAATAAAAGAAACGGGCCAGATCTGCCCAGATCTGAGCCGACCGGAGCTGGGCCGGCCCATTGCGCGACGCGAAGCGGTACGGGGCCTGCTCCTTCTTCCTCATCGACGCGCACGGAGGTGAGGCGATCTGGAGCTTCGGGTGAGGACGGCGCCGGCGACTCCGGCGTCCCTACAAGAAATGGTGATGTCTACGAGTTAGCTCGTGAGGAGGGGAGTTCAGGGAAGCGGAAATGGCGGTGGAGGGTGGTCTGTGCAGCTTGCGAGCTTGCTCGACCTCACGGTGGCCGGAGAAGAAAAGGATGAACTCACCCCCGTCGATCCACGGCGCCCCGCAGCGATTCCATGGACGAAGACGCAGAGCAGGACGCGGCGGAGCTTCCAGCGCTCTTCGATCTGGACGGGGAGGCTCCAATCGATGGCGGCGTGCAACAGCGAGCTCGGCCAAGGGCTAGGGTTCGGTCGAGGCAGAGGAAGGGAGAGGGAGAGCCGAGAGCGAGTGAGGGAGGAGGAGAGCGGAGCGGCTTCGGGGGGTCTCTTATCCTTCTTCGACACGGCAGGAGGGCGCGAGGGAGGGGGGTCCGGGCGGCGGGCGACGCAGGACGACGACACGGCGGCGTCGGCCACTGCTGCTACAGTAAGGCGAAGATGTTTTTCCAGAAAACTCCCTGTCTGCTTTTCTTCTTTTACACCTAGGTCCTTTTCCTGATTTTCTTTTATTTCTTTTAAAACCAGTAGCTGTTCAGTAATTTAATTGAGGCACTTAAACATTTTCTAAAAATCTGAGAAAATTCATGTAGCCTCCCATATACATGTAGAAGCTCCACAAAAATTGGCTTTTGAAAATAAAATGTTTTGAAACATTTTTGTTCATAGGGTTTCAATATGTTATTTTTGGTAAATAAAATTTGTTACTCCTTTAATATTTTTAAATCAAGTGTGAGATATTGTTTTGAACTTTTGGATCTTCCTTGACAAATATGCTAACTCCAAATAATTTATATTTCCATAGAAAGGATATTTATTTGGAGGAAATAGAGAATTTAGAGGAGGAGAATAATTTATTAAGATCATTTTTAAATCATGACCTTAATTTCCTTTTTGTTGTCAGGTGTGTTTTATTTTAGTATTAAGCACAATTGAGGAATTATCCTCACAAGCAACAAGCACAACAATATACACACACAACAATATCAACAACACAGTTCAAGACCACACAATTCAAACCACAAGAATAAATCATACCACCATTTCCATAATTAACAACACTATCTTGTAGAGATGATCACACTCAATTATGACAAGATGATATTTTAAAGAATATCTCAACTCATAACTTAATAGTTTTCAAACGATTTGATAAAGAGAAATATGTGGGGTAATATTTTCCCACTAGTGTTATTTTAAAATGGAGTGGAAATAAGAGTGTATAAAATGGGAGTTGCATACACATGCAAAATATCAAGGTTGAAATATAGATAGGAGATAACATATAGATCTCCATATTTTTGGGAACACATAATTTTGGAAATCACTTTTACCTTCTCAATAATGGATGTTTTGGTTGTTGCCAAAACCAAGCATCATTGAAATGAACTTTGCTCAAAATAAGAATGGTAAAGATATATGGAATCTATTCCTGTCATAACATGATCACCAAGATTAATATGTCTTTACTTAGGTTAGGTTCTTGGGTTGATATTTACTAGTCAAACAATCATAAACATCAAGTCACACAAGGTCACACATAGCAATGGGAAGGAAAGCACTATCATCTATGAAACATTTCAAAAAGTTTTTGTTGGTTCTGGATTTTGGGTCTGGTAAAACTAAGTTTTTCTTAGTTTCCAAATTTGGGATGTGACAGCTCTTCCCCCCTTAAAAATAAATCTCGTCCTCGAGATTTGCCCGGTGGTAACCGGGGAATACGAGGGCACGGGTTTTTGGGTTGACTATACTTCCGAGGTTGTTGCTTCTTCGGTAAGGTCGCCATGCGAGATCTTGACAAATTGATGTTGCGAGGCTTTCTTTGTCGATGATCTTCTGTGCTGAGTTCAGATCCTCGAGGATGGGGTTGACTTAACGATCGACGCTGAGGGAGAGTCCTGGTTGGCTGTTTCGAGATACTACAAGACTGAGGCACAAGGAGCTAATTATTAACACCTTCCGGTATACGTACTGCAGGTCTTCCCCCTTAAAAAGGGTTTTGAAGGTTCATCCTGAAGGTTGCAGCTGGAGTTGAATTGGAGACATTATTCTTCCGAGGTAGCTTGATGATCTTTGTCTTGGGTGTCCTTCCTCGGTGCTTGGGGTCGGTGTAGATATCACTTCCTGATATTGTCTCCTTACGAGGGTCACAGATAGGGATGCGTTGTTTTCAGGATGCGTCAAGTCTGGGTACTTGACTCTCTCCGGGTTCTAGTTAGTAGAGGGATGTTATAAACTCCTAAAGGCGTCTGAACCTAATTGGTGGTTAATGTGGCTAACAGTAAGTGCTTCTGTTGTTCGATTTTTCCTTGTGACTTCCGGTAGAACTTCTTCACGCTTTTCTTCCTTCGGCTCGGCAGGAAAAAGGCTGATCCTGAAAGACTTCTTTGGCTCTGGGTCTTTACGGAGCTTTGCAGGTGTCTTCATAAGTAAGTTAGAGTGCACCAGAATAGTTAGGGTTTCCGGGAAAACTTTCTGGTTGAGGGGCTTAAGTTAGTTTTCAGGGAGTTGGGTGCTATACTCTGAACATCAAACTTATTGTACCTAAGATCCAAAACAACCAACTTTACATAGGCCTCTAATTCTCGCGTCTTCAAAATACCATTCCAATACCTCTGATAAGGCCACTACTACCAACTAGTTAATTGAATCATGACTTTTGCCCAAGCTAAAGTTATTAATCCACCATCATCTTCTTCGGGCATAACTCTTTATTATCTCATAGTTCAATCTATCGGCTATCCATCAAACCTTTAAGGCATAATCTCCATTACATTCTATCACAAAAATCATAGTGGTCCACCAATTATTTCTTGATTAATTTATTCCCCAGATAGGCATATCTCAAATTATCTGACTCCTTCAGGTGTCCTTTTTCCCACGACCATATCATCAAAGCTAAATAAAGCATCCAACAGTCATGTGATAATTCCATCAAGAATTGCCCCACTTTTAACCAAATTCAGATTTTATCTCAACACTTTTGGGCCTTGATCTATTAATCAAAGATAAAAGATCTTTCTAAGAATAATCCAAACAGAGCGTGACAAGCTCTGAAAACTACTCACCTAAATGTCTTGCTACTAGACCAAGTCATATTGATTCCTAGAATCCGATAAACATTCACTTGTCCTCCACCAATTATTTCTTGCATACAACGATCTATTCATTTGCTAACTCATCTTTGACCACTTCCTATAATTCCATAAGAATTTAGTACAAGGTCACTTGCGCTAGGAATCACCCTAAACATTCCAACACCGGAGTATTCTTCTTAATTTACTTGCTTCTAACCAATCCAAACATCATTTTATCAGCAAGTGCTTCCTAAAAATCCAATAACTTTCACCTTTATTTCTAAACCTTAAATCAAGGGTCACGTCTTCTAGCTCCAGATAACCACCAATGGTTGGGGACCACAACTGGTTAGCCCCAGAGTATTAATTAAATATATCATCTGTCAAACCCAATTGATTTATCGATCCACTCCAAGCTTTCACTTTTATTCTAAACCCCAAATTTTTGATATTACCAACCTTATCCACCAAAGTTTGATCTCATCAACTAGATTCTTAAGGGATCCTTTTGACTAATAATCTTATAGTCCAACACTCTTATATCCTCCTAAAGTCTCCTTTGTACCAACTAGTTTTGAGTCGTCCTATGGCACTTATTCCCTTGGTCTAGAAAAAGCAGTTAGTATCTTTGCAAAATTTGGTTAGATGAGAGATTTAAAGTTAGATAAATTATGTTAGTTATGTTAGTTTTTCATATTGTTTTGTTAGTCCGACGGGATACGACCAGTGTCATCTACCGTCGGGTCTTGAATCTTCATCTTTCTCGATGGCTTGATGTGGTTGTACAAAACGACGAATGAGACCGCTATCAGTCTTGCAGAAGGTCGCAGAGTCTTGGGGTAGCGAGTATTCCATACCTTGCTCCTCTTACTAAGAGAAAATTTTCTGAAGGGTTTTCCAAGTCGGACTCTTGAAAGGATACAAAAAGTACATCTATGGCCAACAAGGCAAAAAGGTTTTTGCAAACAGTCAAAATTAAAGCAACAGACAACAGTGTGGTTACTTTGGGTTCCCGACAAGGCGGTTTTGTGAAACACACAAGGAAACAACACACATAAATGCCACACAAGCAAAGATTAATCAAGGCACTTTTAGCACCAACAGACGTTTAATACCGTGGAAGGTGGGGATTGCTCAAGTAAAAAGCTTATCCTATCGATCCTATGGGTCTGGTTTGGGATATCGTCAAGTATGTAAGTTTGAATGGAGGTAAGACAATAGATGGAAACTTTTGATAAACCTTTAAACGAGAGACAAGGTTTAGAATAATTCGAGAAGTTGAAAAGAATGGAAGTTATACTTAGGCCTCCTTAGATACAAATAATTTAGGTAGTAATATATTTCTTTCCAAAAATAGTCTTCGCCTTAGTCTTCAGCTGGAATACTTGAGATTGTCAAGGTCACAAATGGAGTAGAATTGTTGCTTTGAGTTGAGGTCTTCGAAGGTCTCTTGCTTTGTTGATATCGACGATATTGGTATTTGCAGATGAATCACCTTGATGTTAAATGTCGAGTACTTGGTGGAAACTTCTTCTTCTGGGCTAGCTAATTAGGTCTCACTGGGTTCATCGTCAAGTATTTTGAACAGGTAAGAGGGAGTAGAGAAATCCTTAGAAAATCTTAAAATAGAGGGATGAGTCTCGGAAATATTTGAGAAGGTGAGAGAGTGGAAGTTATTTTTGGACTTCCTTAGATAAAAATATGTTTTTGGTAACAATATATTTTTAACAAAATATTTCTTTCCTAACTAACGTCCATGCTAACTAAGGTCTGTTACAGTCAGGATGGCTCTGATACCAAGTCTGTGAGACCCCGGATTAACTATCCGAGATACTCGTTATGTTTCCTGCAACAATCCCATGATCAGTCTGTTGTTGCACATAACTCGAATTGGTATCACAGAACACCCATAAATACCGAATAAATTTACTTACTTGATTGAAGCCATAACTTCAACAGGTACTTGCAGCGGAAATCACCAAACAGCGTGGAGCCCAAGTCATTTGCCAACCCTACAGGCAGCTGACTGGGAAGCGCCCTAGTTCGCATTGACGTCATTAACCACTTCTTCTTCGAACTGCTCCTCTTCAGAATCTGGCTAAGACAATAGCCAGGGACGAAACCAATATGAGTACATTTGAATGTACTCGCAAACTACCCCCGGAATGAGCATGCACTACTCTTTTTATTGTTTAAATAAAACTTCGTTTGCTTTGAAAACTCTATATCCTTGTTGAAAAGAGAAGAATACTTTTGTTTAATAAAACTTTGTTTTGAAATCTCTATATCTTTATTGAAAAAAAAGAAGGCTTTTAGAACTTTTCCCATAAATCTGTCTTTGTAAGAAGTCTCTTTAAAACTTTTTCCGAAAATATATCTTTGTTGAAATAGGTAAGAAGTTCTTTTTAAACATTTTCCCGGAAAATCACCATTTGATTTATTTCTCCAAAACTCCTCCTTTTCGACCATAACCATTCGTGGTCAAATCATTTTTCCAACAACCTTTACCAACCCCTTTGGTATAGTTGCATAAAACATTTCCACTTTCAAAACACAAAACTTTGCACTTCTTGACCATAACCCCTCAGGGTCCTCCTCTTTTCCAGCAACCTCATACCGACTCATCGGTATAGTTACACCTATACAACATCTCCATTTTCCTTTCAAATCTTAAAACATTTCCAAAACTTGCACATGGTCAGAGGACAGCCTCCCAACTGTCCATATCCGAGGACTCGGCTATTCGAATAGTTTTATTACCCTCTGCAGAGGTAGCACGCTTTTCCCACACCCATCCGGTAACTCATCGTGTCAGCCACGTCCCGCCATACAAGGTGTATGCGAAGTTGAATCACCGACCATAGCCTGTCCTTTGCTCATGCTAGTATAGGACCCTACCGCTACGATACTTTCCAACACACTTAACCCAGCCCGTCAGAGTCTAAGTGTGAGGACTCGTAGTTCTGCCCGATGATTTATGGTGGAACCTTCAATCCTCTTTCTCCAATACGCTCATACCAACTCTGTTGGCAGACTTCTCTTAAGAGGACCCAGGTCAGGGGGTAGGTCCTCAGACCATCCCCTCATGGAACGGGGTCATCCCCGTTGTTGAGGCATCCAGTACTAATATGAGCAAACTATATGACTACGCCCTTTCCCATATGTGGGTAAATGTGGTCGCACAGGTTATCGGCTGGTCGTCATAGTACAAAGTCACAATGTGCATTTTTCATAAACATCTCCATACTCCATTTCTCCACTTCAACACCGACATCTCGGTATTTCATAACCACACAAGTATTTTCAAAGGAGTTTTGAGTAAACAATATTTTTCCCATCCTATAGTTTGAAAAAGAATTTCCATCTAATATCTCCATATAGGGTGTCAAAATAATATACTTGTATTTTTAAAACAACGGGTTTTCAAAATCATAGCTTTAGTGGCAAACACCACATAAATCACTTATGCTCTTTATAAGTAAAACATGTGAACCAAAATAGATGTATATAAATGCAAGCTCAGAGAGTAGCTTGCCTGATTTCAGCATGATGTTCCCGGGGCTTCTTCTCACTGATCAAAGAAATAAACTCTCATCCTTCTCCGATAAATCCTTTCCAAATACCACCCCGGTAGCGTTTATCTCTAGCGTCGCAACATGAAAATAAAACAACACGCAATAAGCAAACCAAACCACAGGTGGTATACAAACAAGTAATCAAACCACAACATAGCACTAATTTAATCAAGCAATAAACTAAGATCTACATTTACAAGGGCATTATACTCACAAGAGTATAACACCATACACATGCCAAAACATAGAGCACCAAGACATCCTCAATTAGAGGTAATTAACAACCACTTTTCTTTAATCAGGAAATACTTCAGACAAAAGTTAAACTACCAAGTAATCTTGGTAATTCAAAATACCTCACCAAGTTAAGGTGGAGACATTAACAAGACACTCAAGCTATTACTTAACTTAGAGACAACCAAGTTTAACAAGCAAGGCAAACATCTTTCTCACATCAACATATCTAACAAATACCACTAACAGTACTAACATATTATAACCTGCTATACAATAATAACACGCAAGCACAGTACCACAACAATCATTAACAAGCAAGGCATACATTTTAATCACACACAATATTCTCACATTAAAATAAAAGCATAGCAATTCTTAATTACTAGAGGAAAAGTAATATAGGGACTAAATCCCTAACAAAACATGACTCACAAGAAGCTCTCCTAACATGCTAGCATAATAAGGTAACACACCACAACAGTGGGTTACCACCCTACACATGCTAGGAAACACATCTATAACAATAAAGTTATAACACACAATTTATAAAGCCCTAATTAAAAATAGGCAGAAAATGCCTAAACCTTATAATTAGCACCACAGTCAATCAATGACTCCTAAATTCAAAACAATTTAGGGATATGTTCTCCTACACATATAGAAGACAATCCAATTGGATTTACTCCAAAATTCATCTCTCAAAAATCTACAAAAATCACCAAAGTGCCACTGGTGTGTTTTCAAGAATGAATAGAACTTTTGTTCTAGACTTCATTTGCATACAAGGCCAACAGATCTGGAAAGGTAGCATCTCAACCTATCTAGAGAATTTTAGTTTGCAATATTTGGATATATAAAACTCTAGATATTGAATATTTAGTGAAATAGATACTTTTTACTAGATTAACTCTAGCACACACATAACTACACATTTTGGAAAATGGCCAGTGCCACATGGTTAAGAAAACACATATGAATGCTACAAAATTTGAATCACTCCAATAGCTATCACAGATTTACCACAAAATAATTAAAGCTACACTGTAATTAACACAGGATATAAAAACAGAGAATAGATTCACAGAAAAATAAAAGAAACGGGCCAGATCTGCCCAGATCTGAGCCGACCGGAGCTGGGCCGGCCCATTGCGCGACGCGAAGCGGTACGGGGCCTGCTCCTTCTTCCTCATCGACGCGCACGGAGGTGAGGCGATCTGGAGCTTCGGGTGAGGACGGCGCCGGCGACTCCGGCGTCCCTACAAGAAATGGTGATGTCTACGAGTTAGCTCGTGAGGAGGGGAGTTCAGGGAAGCGGAAATGGCGGTGGAGGGTGGTCTGTGCAGCTTGCGAGCTTGCTCGACCTCACGGTGGCCGGAGAAGAAAAGGATGAACTCACCCCCGTCGATCCACGGCGCCCCGCAGCGATTCCATGGACGAAGACGCAGAGCAGGACGCGGCGGAGCTTCCAGCGCTCTTCGATCTGGACGGGGAGGCTCCAATCGATGGCGGCGTGCAACAGCGAGCTCGGCCAAGGGCTAGGGTTCGGTCGAGGCAGAGGAAGGGAGAGGGAGAGCCGAGAGCGAGTGAGGGAGGAGGAGAGCGGAGCGGCTTCGGGGGGTCTCTTATCCTTCTTCGACACGGCAGGAGGGCGCGAGGGAGGGGGGTCCGGGCGGCGGGCGACGCAGGACGACGACACGGCGGCGTCGGCCACTGCTGCTACAGTAAGGCGAAGATGTTTTTCCAGAAAACTCCCTGTCTGCTTATCTTCTTTTACACCTAGGTCCTTTTCCTGATTTTCCTTTATGTCTTTTAAAACCAGTAGCTGTTCAGTGATTTAATTGAGGCACTTAAACATTTTCTAAAAATCTGAGGAAATTCATGTAGCCTCCCATATACATGTAGAAGCTCCACAAAAATTGGCTTTTGAAAATAAAATGTTTTGAAACATTTTTGTTCATAGGGTTTCAATATGTTATTTTTGGTAAATAAAATTTGTTACTCCTTTAATATTTTTAAATCAAGTGTGAGATATTGTTTTGAACTTTTGGATCTTCCTTGACAAATATGCTAACTCCAAATAATTTATATTTCCATAGAAAGGATATTTATTTGGAGGAAATAGAGAATTTAGAGAAGGAGAATAATTTATTAAGATCATTTTTAAATCATGACCTTAATTTCCTTTTTGTTGTCAGGTGTGTTTTATTTTAGTATTAAGCACAGTTGAGGAATTATCCTCACAAGCAACAAGCACAACAATATACACACACAACAATATCAACAACACAGTTCAAGACCACACAATTCAAACCACAAGAATAAATCATACCACCATTTCCATAATTAACAACACTATCTTGTAGAGATGATCACACTCAATTATGACAAGATGATATTTTAAAGAATATCTCAACTCATAACTTAATAGTTTTCAAACGATTTGATAAAGAGAAATATGTGGGGTAATATATTTCCCACTAGTGTTATTTTAAAATGGAGTGGAAATAAGAGTGTATAAAATGGGAGTTGCATACACATGCAAAATATCAAGGTTGAAATATAGATAGGAGATAACATATAGATCTCCATATTTTTGGGAACACATAATTTTGGAAATCACTTTTACCTTCTCAATAATGGATGTTTTGGTTGTTGCCAAAACCAAGCATCATTGAAATGAACTTTGGTCAAAATAAGAATGGTAAAGATATATGGAATCTATTCTTGTCATAACATGATCACCAAGATTAATATGTCTTTACTTAGGTTAGGTTCTTGGGTTGATATTTACTAGTCAAACAATCATAAACATCAAGTCACACAAGGTCACACATAGCAATGGGAAGGAAAGCACTATCATCTATGAAACATTTCAAAAAGTTTTTGTTGGTTCTGGATTTTGGGTCTGGTAAAACTAAGTTTTTCTTAGTTTCCAAATTTGGGATGTGACATGCTGCTGATGGTAAGGTGCGGTGGTCTGCTGTTACTGTCGCGGGACGGGACGGCGGTGGTGCCGCCACCGCAACCTCGGCGACACACGGCTGCGACAACTCCATCTACTACTTCCTCGACTAGGCCTACTCCAACTCCCCCATGCTCTGCCTCGGCTACAACTCTAGGAGGTGAGGTACATTAAGTTGCAGGCCTGCCCTTAGTTATAAACTGAATAATCTGTAGCACCAGCTTTCTGAGGAATTTTACACTCTCATGAGTTAGGTATCAGTAGAGCAAGCAATATATCGGCTACATATTCATTCTTTTTTATGTTTGTTTGCTAATAAACATAGAGGTGTCAAAAGGATTTTATATTGCCTGCTTGTTTATTTCCCTTAGGACTGAAGAAGCCTGGCAGTAAGCAGCTCCTATGAGAAATACTATGTAACTCATATTCATGTTCTTCCTTCTTTATCATTTAGTCAGGTACAACCTTCCATATATGCAAAGTGGCATTTAGGCAATGAAAAATGAAACAGACCGTATACTTTGGTCATCAATCGCTTACTTCTATTACACATTTCGTCTGTTTTGTCCTTTGGTCGCTGATTTGATCGGGATTTATTTTCAATAATGAATGTGCAATTGCAGCTGCATTGGCTTTAAAATGTTTGTTACTACGAAAATTTTAGATGACCCAATCATTTATTTCGAGCACGTGAATAATTAATTAGAAGGTTCTGCCAAGTTGGAGTAGCCAGCATTTTGTGATTACCAAGTGGAGCGACACTATAGCAGCACTGCCTACATCTATGATACTTATGCCGTACAGAGTTTTTTTCCTAGACATTATATCTAAAATCCGCTAACCCCAACCTGCTTGGGATACTAGGCTATGATGTCGATATTGTTTTTTTTCACTAATCAATGTGCTCGAAATTTACAGGACTTCGCACCGGAAGAAACTGTGAAATCGTCCACGTGAAGTTGACAAAGGCTTATGATCTGCCTGTCTATCACCGATTTAAGCGTTGCCCTCGCTAAAGTATACAATCTAAAGAGTGGCCTGCTCCCTGCAGAATATTTTGAACTTTTGATGTAGCAGTAGTAGAAAAACACTTTACAGACAACAGAGAGGTCTTAAATCTGAGAAGTTGTACTTTGACGCATTGTACTTCTATTCTTTAAGCATGCCTCACTTGTTTTGAGCCCAAGTTATCTTACAGGTATTGTATGCATCTTGCCAATGTCACTGAATATGCATGAGGTCCTTGTTGGTCAAGGATCAAGCCTGGCCAGCATGCGTTACTTGCATCCTTTCCTGATCATGTAATAAGCAAGCATGCGTTCAGATCATTCATTGCTACCCTCTGCTTTTATAAACACTGCTTTTTTCTAGAATGACAGGATGACACACTTCTGAATTATTATTTTCTTTTCTGGGATGATGACATCAGGAAAACATTGGGGGTTCTAGGATGAACTCAGAGAGGGATGCAGAGCAACGAGGGCCTGATGAAAAGAATCTCTCAGGCACCTGCTAGATATCGCCTAAAGTTGTAGATCATGTTTTAGTGTTCAACATGCATGTAAATTACAGTTGCTACTCATATTGCTGAATAAGTATAAGAGCCAGATGTGTTTGTAATTTCTAGAATCGTGAAATTTGGGTACCATAATGTTCTAATAGACTGGCCATTTATACTAGCTTCTTTGCTAATTGGTAACAAATAAGTGGATATATTCTTCAGATGATATTTAGACAAGAAGCTAATATTCTTCAGATGATATTTAGACAGAAGCTAATTGGTTAAACTGACAGCTGAATGGCTAAACAAATAAAAATCATATAATCCCACTTTCTTAGTTGCATGAATAGGAAAAACCTTTTAGTACACCCTCCAGCTTTCTAGAAGGTAACAAAAAAAGAGATGTTTTGAATATAATAAATGGTGTCTTTACTTTGTGAAATCTGATGTATCCTTTCCAGTGGGACATATGTTAATGCATTTTATTCATTACAAGATATTCATATTTTTTTTACATAAGGCTTGAGTTGGTTTCATTTCAAGGAAACATGACAAACTTTTGATTCCTTAGCGGTAATTTTTTGTTGACTATGATCTTATTTAGTTATTTATAATTGCAGTGGTTAACCTGTAATTTCTGTTTTAGGGTCATTCTGACACAACAAACCAAAGGCCACAGTAGATATCTTTGTGCATGAATAAAGCTAAGGCTTCCAGCCATGTCGCTAAACGATGCCAGATCATTGTTTGAGGCTTCGTGCATAGGTCTTCAGATTTATAAAATCTTAAGCCTTCGCAAAATCGCAGTTTGGTAAGGGTGGGTGTGTCATTTGGGTTTCAGGCAATGTAACTTAAGATTTCTATGTTATGTTGGAGGTTTTCAGAACTGACTTTTACTAGACATTGTTGTTCATCTTTTGCATTTCAGAGATTTCACCAATTGAAGGTGCTGGTAATCAAGAGATGGATAGTCATGTAAGTTTGAGGTATAGGTTTTATCTTTTGATACTTTAGGACACATATGATTCCTGTTTAGAATATGACATTGTCATGAGAAGTACATGTGTATATTTTGTAATATTGAACCTATCTGAAGTGTAAATGTTGTCGTATTAAATCTAGCTCCAGGTTACTCTTTGTCATTGTATTGTCTTACTCTAGATATCTATTTTCACATGCGTAAGGCGTAGTGCATCCAAAACAAACAAAACATACCTTTATAACTTGAGTAAACAAGTACAAAACCTGCTGCTCATATTTTTATCTATATTTTCCGCATGATACGAGAAGGAAGTCTTTGGTGCAGTGGTGAGACCCTCCCTACTTGTGCCAAGAGGTCCTGGGTTCGAACCAGCCCCCTGCACTGCACTTTGCAGGGGTAAGACTAGGTTCCTATAATCCCTCCCCAGACCACACCTTGTGTGGGAGACTCTATGCACTGGGTCTATCCTTTTTTCCGCATGATACCAATCTAATGCAAAATTCCTTTCTCTAAATGTGTAGCCACGATGGAACAATTAGCATGTTCCCTTCTATTTATTTTTGTGTGCTTGTTTTTTTTCCTAATGTAGCATGATCTGGACACCTGGGTGTAAAATACCAACTGTGTTAGCTAGATTGGTAGCTTTGACATTGTGACGTGAAGTGAATTAACTGTATGCAAAACAATATTGAATTATCAGTTTTAAACTAAAGGTGCTGAAGAGCTTCTTTTTTATTCCAAAGGACCAATAAATACATGTAGAACTTAACCTTACTATCTACATGTAGGGTTAAGTGCTTTATTGTATATTAACCTCAGTGACATGGATGGTAGTGGTTTCTTACATTTAGCATGCCTATGCTAATTCTTTCTAGCTGGATGACTCTAGATCAGAGATGCAGATAAGGAAGGTTTAATTTCCTGGAGCTCTTGTGTCACAATTGGTACTATTTTGTTATGTCAAAGTGTTAATTTATAATTTTCAGAAATATTTGTTCATATGCGCAGGGTAAAGAATCCGGGCCAGTCCTAGATCTGGTCACTCTTCTATAAACATGTGCATTCAGGACACATAGTTCATACACAATGTTTTTACAATACTTCATCCTAGCTTTGTCAAGGTACCGGATCCAGAGTATAGATTGGTTCTTATTATTAATGTTCTGATTTTGACCATTAGGTGAACAAAAAACACGACCTTATTGTATTCTGTGTGCTCCATGTTCAATATTGCAAAAGCTTTCTAATTTTATTTTCCATGTTGTTTAATAAATTTTTAAGATTGTCATAATTCACAAAATAAGGAGCTCAGGAAAACATAGATTTTTTTTTGACTTTGGAATTAACTTCTCAATTGTCCATCGGAAAGATTTAAGGTGCTACCTTTTGCTCACCATGAGCTTTAAGATTCGAATTGGTGGGCATTCTTATTTTATCTATTTTCATGGACCAACCATACCGAAAAATGTATAATGTGCTGAAACCACAAAGATAAATAACTTGCAGAAAAACAAATGAAAAAGGAAAGCTAGATTGTTCCAGCGGGCGCAGCAAAGCGCGCCGTTTCCTTCTAGTGGGGGAAACTGACGAGTGATGCATTTTGCTCCACGAAATGTCTGCATCGCAGGGCCTCAAACGTGCCCGGGTCGTCTGGTCTCAGAAATAGACGGCTCAGATCAGCGCAAAGCCTTTATTCTCCACTCACCCTCGCTCCCGATCCGACCCCATCCCGGCCCGTTTCTTCCAACCCGACCAGGATACAATAAATCGGAAATCCGGATAGAGCGCCGCCGCATCCCGACCCGACCCGCCCGCGACAAGATTCCGTTCCGCCGCCGCAGCCGCCAGAAGCAGAGGAAGGCGAGAGAGAGAGAGAGAGAGAGAGAGAGAGAGGCCATGACGACCATCCGCCGGTTCTGCTGCGACGACCTGCTCCGCTTCGCATCCGTGAACCTCGACCACCTCACCGAGACCGTAAGCCGTCCCCAAATCCCCTGTCGCTCTCTTGCTATTAAGTACTTCTTGATTCGAGGATGGCATGCGGCGTCCGTCCGTCCTCTTACCGGGCCTGATCTGTCGATTTGCTCGCCGCAGTTCAACATGTCCTTCTACATGACGTACATGGCTCGCTGGCCCGACTACTTCCACACCGCCGTCAACCCCGGAGAACGCGTCATGGGATACAGTATGTCTCCATCTATCCCGCCCATGGTTTCTCGCTACTTTATTTTGATTCTGCCTCTTTGTTTGTCAGCTTAGCTCAAACTGTAGATTGGGAACCCTGGATTTTGCTCTCGAGTGTTGAGACGGTAGGAATCTGTAGGCATAGTTTATTATTTACCTGCTTCTGTAAGATGTGT
Source organism: Poa pratensis (assembly GCA_947311845.1). NCBI lineage: Eukaryota > Viridiplantae > Streptophyta > Magnoliopsida > Poales > Poaceae > Poa > Poa pratensis. The sequence goes on from CAMZMU010000072.1 coordinate 11,180,878, forward strand.
ACAAGCATGTCATGATTTGTGGCGGTGCGGGTAGAATCAGGTGAAATCATGGTAAAGCGTATGAAATCTGTTCTCCAAGTGTGACATTTGAAGGGTATGCCAATGACAGTATAATTGTAGTTAGCTGATGGATTGGAACTTGAGAATCTGGTGCCAAATGAATGCAATCTTTTAATGTTATGTGGGTTTGATTTCTTGCCTGCCCACCTTCTCCTAGTTTAGAATCATGTTTATCGAGTTGGGTATCTGGTGCAGTCATGGGTAAGGTTGAAGGACAAGGTGAATCTTGGCATGGACATGTTACAGCAGTGTCCGTTGCCTCAGAATTTCGGAGACAGAAGTTAGCCAAGACGCTTATGCACTTGCTGGAAGAAATCAGTGACAAAATGTAAGTAGCCTATTTCCTTGTGACTGAATCTCGCAATTACATTTCATTGTATGTTGAGCTGGTAGCATTTATGATAGCCTGATAGGTCATATGATCTATTATGCTCTTCAGATGTTACTTTTTTCATCTAAATTCCGAGCAATATTCAATCCCAAACCACTGGCAGAATTCGTCACCCTCCACATTTTTATCTTGCCTAATATCAATGCTGGTTGAAGCTTGCCCATCAGCGTTCGAACACTCGATGAAAGAACTATACACCGTGTAAGCCTACGTCCAAGTTTGAAAGGTCTTTCTGTGTCCTGCGTGGCAAAACGCCTGACCAAGAGGACAGTAACAATTACCAAGAGAGCATAATCAGGAGAACCTCTTGGTAAATCTTGTAGAGTGCTGATGTGGTAGTGGTATTCCCATTTTGTGCTTGCTAGCTCGTCTGCAAAACTTCTGGTTAGTTGGACTAGCAAGAGTATCTCCAAGGTGTATCTCCTCCTACTAGGCACCACCGGCTGTCTTAAATTGGATGATTGAATTAAACATATCTGCCCTCATGATGCCGTACTGTGGTTCAGTTTTACTCTACTAATGTGATATTTAGTACTTCCTCCGATCCATAAAAAGATTCGCAGCTATAGCTAGAGTTTGTACAGCGTACGTTCCTTTCCCACGACTCATTTATCGGATCGGAGGGAGTATCAATTTCTTTGCTCCATGGCTGGTCTTATCGTGTTGTATCTTATACTAGATGTTATCTCACTGCCGTTACTCTATAGCCCACTAAAAAGTAATTCTCCTTTTCAGGGATAAGGCATACTTTGTGGATCTCTTTGTAAGGGCATCTAACATGCCAGCTATAAGGATGTATGAAAAGGTACACCTTCTACAAACTTCATGTTTACTAGCTTACTGCTGCTGTATATGAATACTGAATGACTGTTTTTTCGAAATAGCCATATATTCTATTTCCCCTAAACATAAATTAGCACAATATTTTGCCAGTGAAACCAAGAAACCTTGTGTAAAGCTTGCAGCATACGTTTATGTTTTAATACAAGAAAACTATCCTGGCGAATTATCTAATTATGCTCCTTGTTCTCATAGCTTGGTTATGTGGTTTATCGAAGGGTTCTTCGCTACTACTCAGGCGAAGAAGATGGCCTTGGTAAGTGGTTTGATTGCCACGTGATTGTCATATTATACTCGAACCTTTTGCTCTGATGCTATTGCTCATTTCTTTTATTTGTTTTTTCCTTAGATATGAGAAAGGCCTTATCACAAGATGTCGACAAGAAGTCCATCATACCACTGAAGAGACCAATTACACCCGATGAACTTGAATATGACTGATGCTGAATTTCTGATTACCTCAGTGTTGTGTTCTCTTTAATCTCGATGTGCTTGTGCACCTGTTTCACTTGCTGTCTCTAGTGTCCTTTGACGAGTGATTGTGATGTTTTGTTTGCACATTCCTGTTAAGATTCAACATCGTTTCAGACGTCAGCACTGTTGTTTGGAATGGATGTTTTTTCTACTGTGCTCCTTTTATGTTGTGTTGTTGCATTTATGATACTGAACCAAGTTCTAACCACAGAAAATTGTGGTTGTCTGGTTCAGTACTAGCTGCAACATTGTCAGTTTATCGATGTCTCGACTCTGCTGCCGATGGCTGCATATTATGACCTTGGCCAGATGAAAGACTCGAAGGAGAAATAAGATCCTGGCATTAGGTGGCATTAGCACTCTGAAATCCTGGCATTGCTGCTACATAAGACTTCTCTGTGAATCTGGGAGTTATGCTCTATTTCCTTCAAAGTTTCATATAGTCCCTTCTTAGGGCATCTCCAGTCGTTGTGCCCCCCCCCCCCCCCCCCCCCCCGGTGCCCAAACACAGGAAGAAGCCCAGAAATTTTGAAAAAACAAATATAGGCGAATTTCATTCATACATGGGCAGAAATTCGCCGATTACATAGTAGAAACTGGAAATTAAAACTAAAAAACTGAAAATAAATTTATTTAGGCGATCTACGCCGTGCTGGCTGTAGAACACGGTGTAGTCGCCGCCGTCGTCGGAGCCGTTCCCGCCGACGTTGCTAGGGCCTGCGCCGTCGTCTCAGCCGTGCCACCTGCTGGTCGTCGGCGCGGGTACCTCCTCGTACTCGTCGCTCGGGTCGAGGATGTAGTACTCCGGGGGCGGCGGCGAAGGTGGAATGCGATGGCGAGGGGCAGGAGCGGCGCTGGCGCTCCACCTCCTCCTCCTCGTGCATCCTCGCCGACCAGGCATCGGCGACGTCGTCTGGCGCCGGGAGGACGTCGTTGAGGGAGGCTTCGATGGCGAGCCTCTCGTCGGGGACTCCTCCGAGTCCTCCGGCGCCTCCATGTTGGCCGCCGCCCTGACGTAGTCGGGCGGCGCCTTCTTCTTGCCCTCCGTCTTGGGCTTGACGAGGCGGCCGAGAAGTCCGCGGGCGGCGCTCGTTTATGCGGAGCGTGCCGCTGCGGCTGGGAGCACGCCGGCCCGAGTTGAGGATGGGCGGTGTACTGCTCGGCCTGCCAAGCAGCGGGAGGCGCCGAGCGCGCGTCAGAGGAGGAGGAGGCGCCCATCCGCCGCGGCAGCCACGACGCCGTGCGCGGCGGCATGGTGAGCCGCGGCTCGTTGCCGGCGGCGATGTGGTCGAGGATGAAGGCGAGGTTGCGTCCTTGAGCACCTCCACCGGGCCGTTGCGGCCTCTGTCGACGAGCTCCTCTCGTGGCGCCGAACGAAAAACTGCGTCCAGAATGCGTCGTTGTCCGGCTGCCAGCGGGGATCCGCCGCCTGCGCTGGGGTGAGGCCGGCGATCACCTCCTGGATCGCGTGGTTGCGTCCCACCCCTTCTGGCGGCGGAGGCACGGGCACGCCGCCCGCGCTCAGATGCCATGAACCCTGGCCGCAGGAGGCGCCAGGGACGCGCATGTCAGGCGGCGTGGGGTAGCCCGCCTCGTACAGCATGCGTGCCTCGTGCTTGTGGAGGTGGCGGCGGCCGAACCCGTTTGCGGCGGCGGCGTCGCCGGGGAAACGCTCGGCCATCGGTTTTGGGCTGGGCGAGAGAGGAGAACTCGAGGCGAGGGCGAGAGAGAGGAAGACGGCGAGATAATGGTGTGGCTGTGCACGGCGAGGAGGGGGGATTTATAACACGGTGGAAGGACAGGCGGAGGGGCGGTGGTGCGCCATTACTGCGCCGCGTGCCCCGCGATTGGACGGCGAGGCGACGGCTGCTCACTGGGCGCTGGCCACGCCATTACTCCGGCAGCCTTTGACCGGCACGGGAGCCGAGAGGATGAGGATGCGGCCGCTCACGGGCGTTTCTGTTTCGCGCCATTTCGCACGCGTCGCTGACAGAGCTGGCCCGCCGTTTTTGCGCGCCAGATCCCTTCACCCCCCCCCCCCCCCCCCCCCCCCCCCACCCCAGGCGCAACCCAACGGGCTGGGTTTGGCCTGGGAGCGCCGACGCTAAATAATGCCGAAACGGCGCTATTTGGGCTTCTTGGGGGGCAACTGGTAGAAAAAACGGCGCTTTGGGGGAGGGGGGGGGGGGCTAGGGGGGCGACTGGAGATGCCCTTACTAACAGACCCTGAATAATGTTGGCATTTAGGCTTCAGATTTTCATCTTTTACCTTTCTCTCTCAATACTTATGTGTTCAAAATTATACTTTGCGTCCAAAAGTTCTGTTTGGTGTATGCGGAGCAAAAGGCTAAATCAAATCAAATATACTTCAAACAAAAGAAAACAGTGATGGAGCAATACCTCGTTAGCCTCATAAAGGATGTTGAAATGCCTATACCCTCCAGTCATCTACTCCCATTTCAATTTTTACACACTCAAGTTGGTGAATGTCTTTATAACGAGCAGTAGACCAAAATTAAATCAAAATCATTGCCTAAACGGATCTTTATAGATGAAACCCCCTATTTGTATATGAGAGCATCACGTCCAGGTCCAACACCGATGTAATGGACTGGAATACCGACCAGCTCCTCTATCCTCTCCACGTATAGACGAGCAATCTCTGGGAGATCATCGTAGTCTCGTACGGAGGCTATGTCTTCCTCCCACCCCGGCAGGACCTCATACTTGACCTGCACCAGCAGAGAGCACAAGAGTTGTTGTCAAGCCGAACCAAGGACTCACATCGAAACTACAAGTACCAATGAAATACGAATCGACGGAACATCACAAACAGCTTTTCATTACCTTTGTTTGCTCCAACAGATCAAGGTCTGCTGGGAACGATTCGAGTGTTTTACCATCTTCAGTACAGTATGAGGTGCCCAGCTTAATTTCCTTGAGTCCGGTCAGCACATCGAGTTTCGTGAGATTTAGAGATGAGAAACCGTTGATTTGGCAGCAGTATTTGAGTGCAACTATATCAAGCCAGCCACAACGCCTAGGCCGACCTGTTGTTGTCCCAAATTCCATTCCAGATGCACGGAGCAAATCGCCAGTTTTGCCCAGCAGCTCTGTTGGGAACGGACCAGAACCAACCCTAGTTGTATAAGCTTTTACCTGCACATAGTGTTATGTTATGATGGGGCGATGGATTATACCAATGTTAAGTACTTCAAAGTTAATTGAACCCACCACTCCAATGAGATCGCCTAAGCTTCTTGGAGCAATACCAAGGCCAGTACAAATTCCCCCGGCTGAGGGACTTGAGGAAGTGACAAACGGATATGTGCCAAAGTCAATGTCTAACATGGTAGCTTGACCACCTTCAACCAATATTTTCTTATTCTGCAAGATCGACTCGTTCATGAAATGCACGGTATCGGTAATATAAGGGCCAAGACGTTCAGCAAACTTTTCGTACTTCTCGACCTCCTCTTTGAGGGTCTTGCTACTGTATTCAAATCCTTTGAAGCGCGTCGCTGCATCTTTCAGTAGGGTGTTGAGTTTAGCACCAAAGGTGTCCATATGTCGTAGATCGCTAACCCTTAGTCCATTCCTGATAACTTTGCTAGAATAGCACGGTCCAATTCCCCTCTTTGTTGTTCCTATAAAGGAGTTCCCAAGCTCCACCTCTCTAAGTCCATCAACAACTTGATGAAAATCAAACAAAAGATGGGCACGATCTGATACCAGAATTCTTCCTTCGCAGGAAACTCCATTGGACTCCAGTCCATCAATTTCTTTAAAGAACCCAGGAAGGTGAACTACTGCTCCATTACCAATAACACACTGTGTGTTCTCATTAAGGATCCCTGATGGAACAAGATGCAGTGAAAACTTCTTCCCCTCAGAATTGTATATGGTATGTCCAGCATTAGCTCCGCCCTACGAAGTAGTATAAAACATCCTACAAGTTAAAAAGGTGAAACAAGCATAATCAAATCTTATTGCACAAAGTAGGCCCAGGCAATAGAACTAAACTAATCTAGCTGGCTACGTAAAATCATGCAGAAGGAACAGTCAGTTTTTTTTTAGACCAAGGAACAGTCAGTTAAGTGAACTATATGGTGTATACAGCTAAGTTTCTGAAAGATGTATGGCCATGTTTTAACCATCAACAGGTTGCAATGCCAGAAACAAGACGTTGTAATGCAAACAAAACTTCACTTGGATATTGTTGCTGGAGACAGTGCTTAACTAGAGAACCGTGAGAGGTTAATACCATTTAACAAGTTGTGTGGACTCCCAATTATGTTAGCAGGATACTGCATCAAGATAGAATAGCTGAGAAGCACACACTAAATTATGCCTTCCATAGATACTAAATCGATGCTCAGATTAATTCAACTACCCACATATTTTTCTTACTTTGGGAGGGGGACATGGAACTAAAGCAATTCACGCAAAATGTATTCGAGAACTAAATCAAACAATCATGCAGGATTGACATGGGAAACAGAAAGAAGCAATGACACAATGGTCGAAGGAGAAAACAGGAAGGCTGCATTAAGAAATGGTGTTTCTCAGGCCATTTGCTTCTCTCAGTAATGAGCTGAGATGGGAACGATTTCATCGGAGGCAGGAGCAATTCACCGAACACCATCCGGACTAGAGGAAATGGGGCACTTGTTACGAAGCAAAGAGCGCGCGCGCGTGAGAGGAGAGAGACCTGGCACCGGGCGACGACGTCGAAGCGCTGCGCGAGGATGTCAACGAGCTTGCCCTTGCCCTCGTCCCCCCACTGCGTGCCGAGCACCCCGGCCACCTGGCTCAGCGACTCCAGCCGCCCCCGCGCGGCCGCGGCCGCAGAGGAGTCCTCCGCGACGGCGGAGACGGACGCGGCCCTCAGCACATACCGGCGCGAGCGCGGCGCCGGCGCTACGCGGCCGGCGGCGGGGAAGAGGCAGGCGGTGGGGTCCAGGGACAGTAGCATGGCGCGGACGGAGGGAAAAGACGGGGCGAGGCGAGGCGATCAGGCTTGAATGCGATGGTTGTGGAAGCGCCGTTATCCCCTCTGCTCAATCGCGACGATGGCAGCTAAAAAACTGAATTGTCTAACGTTTCAAATATACGGAGAAGAAAGGAATTGTCTAACATAGAAACTCAAAGTTTCAAACAAAAAAAATGAAAGTAGAACAATCAATATTTTCGTATTGTAGTTTTCTTCTTTAGTTGACAGAATCATCTTGGCTGCATGAAATGTTTGTCCTGGTTCAAAGGAAATCGCAAATCACATTTCAGCGTATGTGTAGACATGAAAAAACAGAATGCGAACAAATTCATATTTGCTGCTATGTGGAGAAACTGAACACAGAAAGGAAGGTTACTCAGGCTGACTCAGGTGAAGAATGTGCACCGACAACTAATCAACTCAGCCATGGTCGATTAACATAGATCAAAATTTCCACTGAAGTATTTCGGTACATTTAGTCGATACAAACCAACATAATAATGACTCAAAGTGGCTCACGCATGCATATGTGCTGATCACGGCAGCTACTCTACGAGTGCACCAGAACTGGTAAATGCGGGTGAAAAAACAGATACAACATGGGCCCCTTGTGGATTTCGTATCAGGTACGTTTTTTAGCAGAACCATTGGATTCGGCCTTCTTTTTCCTTTGCTTCAGGAGCTCGACCTTGTTCCTTTTCTTTTCCTGCCCCATCTGCGAGCAGAAAAGAGTGATAGATTAGTTACGTCCCAAAACACCAACGTGGTTTTGTGTACAGAGAAAGCAGTTCAGTGGATACAGTTGTGGCATCACAGCTAAAAATGGTTGTGGAATCAGATTACACCAAAAAATCCTAAAAAAACATGGATGTGAAATTGTAGGATAGGGCACAGATTTCACTAATATAGGATGTCGTTCATATGTAAGAATTTTCAGCCTTTACGTACGGTACAGATATCCAAACCACTAACAGGAGTGGTTACACGGTAATACCGTATACCCATGGTTAGAAAAAAGCTATTCCAGTATAACACAATGTGTCCAAATATTGGCAGATATAACCAAGTTCCACAATTAAGATAGATATATACAAGCTATGAGTGTTGCATTTTAAAATTTAGATATGCATCTATAGAACGTGAAGCTATGGAAGATAAGTTGCGAAGGTATTACTTGTTTCAACACATGAGCTCATATGATCGTGTTACGGCTTAAGCTCCAATATGTTTCCAGTAAATTATATGTAGATTCTAGGAGCAAAATGGCCATTCTCTGAGTTCACTCCTGTATATTGTTGCAAGGATAAGAAATATCTGCTCGCTTGACTAACTGGATATTGTGGAGTAGATTTTTTTTTTTTTGAGATTTAAACAGCTACTATATATTAACCGGCATTGTCCAAAGCCAAAGAGTTTACAATCAAAGACGGAGGGGTTGAAACCCAAGTGTTGCTATTGTTCTCGCTTCCCTCCTTAGCTAACAGATGCGCTACTCAGCTAACAGATGCGCTACTCCATTACAGGATCGATGCACGTGCCTAACCGAAAAATCAGAGAAATCTTCCAGTAGCACCTTTATTTCCTCCACGATTGGGCCATGAACTGATATGTCCATCTCCTTGCAATTCAGCTCTGAAACCGCACCCAAGCAATACGACTCCAAGCACATCTTGTCTATGTGAAGTTCCTTGGCAAGCTCGACACCTCGCTTACACGCCAGCAGCTCCGCGCGCTCCGCATCAGCAACAGAGGACAAAAAACGGCAAGATCCTGCCACAAACTCGCCGTGTTGGTTGCGGACAACCACACCACATCCTCCATCACCAGACGCCGAGAAGAAAGATCCATCGACGTTCACTTTGTGCCAGCCATGCTCCGGCGGGAGCCAGTGCTCCGATACCGCATGTGGTACTGCTTGGTGGTCCTGTTGCAAACTTCTCCATTCATCCACAAGAAAAACGGAGTGTCGAGCTGTTTCTTGCGGATCTTCGATCGCGACCTCATCCCTAGCATCATTCCGGGCTAGCCATAACTGGTAAATCAGCATAATGCACACGGCGAGCTCGTGTTCCTGCACTCCTCCCATCCAGTCAAGCACCCAGGCTTGCAGTCCTCGGTGGCCCCTGATCAAGTCTGGTGGTCTCTTCAGCCCGAACCCTGTAATGTTCCTTGCCGTGTCCCAGGCAGCGATGGAGTGGGGGCACTGCCAAAACCGGTGAAGAAGGGATTCCTCCCAGTGGCACACAACGCAGCGCACCCCATCCTTTATCTTCCGCCGTTCAAGCTCCTTCCCTACAGCCAGCCCATTCTTGATGAGTCTCCAGACGTGAATTTTCGCCTTCCCAGGGACAGTGGCCGCCCATAACGCCAGCCAACCCCGGTGTTCGTCAGTTGACAGAGACGGACCAGCCTGCCCGGTAATCTGCCTTCTAAGCTGCATTTTCAAGTGATATGCTAATCTGACACTGAAAATCCCATTTTTGGTGTAATTCCATGCAACATAATCCACCGATCCAGCTCTACCTATGGGAATTTTCCGGATATCATCAACATCTCCCTCAAAAAACAGCTCGTTCAGTTTTGCTTCTTTCCATCCCGTACCCGTGGAGTCCAGCAACTCCGACACCTTGTGGACCTCGGTATCTGGCTTGTGTCCCAGAGGACGCTGAAGCCCAGTTCTTGGAATCCACTTGTCTGTCCACACGTAGAGTTAATGGCCAATGGTGGAGGTGGCTTATATAATTGTGGCATCTTGGTAATTCTATTAGAACAGAGTAGTTCCCAGTTTGTGGTTAGTCTTATCTTTGTTTTATTTTGTTTTGTGTAAGAAGTAAATGCCTGTTCTAGCTCGGCACACATCAGATATGTATCTGGTATGTCCCTTTTTGAAACAACTGATTTGTTTCTTCCTTCTCATGTTATTTATATGAAATAAAAGGATTTTTTTTGTTGCGGATGGCACGTGAGTTATCGATTGGCTACGTTGAATAAATTTGTGCTTCAGTTTGCCTTAGGGTTGTTTGTCCTCCAAATGATACAGGAGGCAGTCAAGTTCCATCCTCTATTTTCCTATGATACAAAAAGGAGCGGATCTACTGTTTGCAGCCAAAAATTGTGATATATTTGGAGGTATGGTTTAGTATCTCTGTGATACTTATCCAACGATGAATATATAATGATGCGCAGTTCGAGCAATACCAAGCAGAGAGGGTGAATTAGATGTCCGACAAATATATTTTATGGATGGATGTATATAGTACAAGCACATGTACCTGCATTGCTTCGTAAAGGCCTCTCTTCCTGTTGGACATGAGAGACTTGGATGCTTCATCAGCATCATTCGCAGCTTGTTTAACAGGATCCTCCACGGGGTCATTAGCTTCCTCAGATTCATCTTCGTCCAAATCATCCACCTTATTTGAAAATTTAGAGAAAGTGTTCCCCTCAATTTCCATCTTCAACTCCTCATGGTATTGCTTCTCTAACATCTCCAACTTTGAAAGAGAAGGGGAAAGGCATTACAGAAAAGCAAATGCATATGCTGAAAAATACGCAACACAGCTGTACAACTGTGCAAGAGACTTCACTGAATGGGAAAGAGCTCACCTCCCTCTTCTTTTCAGCCACTTCATTATACTCTGATCTTGCCTCTGCCAGTGAATTCTCCGGAGCTTCTTCGCCTATACCAGGCAGAGGCACCACCTTGTTTTGGGCAGCAGCTTGCAGCTGCTTAATGGTCTCTGCATACTCAGGAACATAACCCTCTTCATCATTGTCCACAAAAGGAGATAAATGTGGTGGAGGGACCCTAAGATGAAAAAAATTAACAGTTAGTTGATTACCAACGTTGCCATATATAGTAGCACCCATGTCAGGAACTGGAATGTGTGTATATCTGAGTGGCGTGTATCTATGTAGTGAGATTACCTTCCGACAATATACTTTTCTGTTGGCAGTATTATGCGAGCATTTACACAATCAAAAATCCATTGTGGTTGAACATACTCCCTAGATAGGAAAAGATGGCTCTGGGTTGGTCTGTCAACAATCTGCAAAATAGCACATGTCTTCATAACAAAGAAAATCTAGGCCAATTTGGAATTTTGGATACACATACACACACAGTGGTGGAGTGACAGCAGTATAAAGAAAATTTAGGCCAATTTGGATACTGCTGGAGTGCTGGTAAAAGCTGATGGGCTAGCGAAATCTACCTGATGGGTGATGTCTTCATCTGTTTCATCAAATGGAGCTCCTTCTCCTTCCCATGAAACAGTTCCTCCAAATGCTGGAATAATAAATAAGAGGGACTCCCTAGGCACCTGTGGAGAGGAAGAAAAGAGAAGATCAATATCGATGCTGAGGCAAATAGTTGAAAAATGATAGTCTGCAGAAAGCTTAATAGTTATCAACCTCGCGACTTAGATAAAATTTCAAGTTTCTGAACAAACTCCTGCAATCTTTAGCAGTGCTATCATCTGCATCATCAGCAGTTGATTCTTCTACAAGATGCATTAGTGCACCGGGTTCATTAGCTGGGAGTTTATGTTGAAGCTGTGCCAATCTGAGTTCAGGCTCGTCAATTTTTGAGCTCTCTTTGTTACTTTCAGTCTGTGTGTCCTCAATTAATCCATTAGAGTCTGGATTTTCAGGCAGCCTTCCAGTAGACAGAGATCGGGTCAGATCATAGAGTTCTGGTACAAACATTACATGAGATGTCAAATAGAGAAAAAAACTATAAAATGCCACAAACTGAATTAAAACAAAGGAAAGCAATATAAACGAGTAAGAGCATACAAAAAAGGATCTTAGCTGACGTGACTACTATAAGCTCCATCACTTACCAAGGGATAAATATTCAAGCCGTTTATCCAGAATAGGAGGGTACTTTACATTTATTGAATGGTAAAGCTTGTGGTTCACAAATCCTAGAAGACACTGCAGGCAAGACAACATAATCAGGAGAGGACCATTACATAGATAGCATCAACATTTGGAAACTGTAGGAAGTGTTTTGTTTCGCAATAGTCCAAGAAATGTGCATACATGTACCCAAAGGCAACTCGTTCTGTTTGACTTTTAGTTGCAAAGTAGAATAGTGTGGTTTAGAGAACAAAAACAAAGCACCATCTCCCAGACTAACAAACATAGAAGGCACAACAGTCAACAGCTGAGATAATGCAAATTATAAAGTAACTAATTTTAAAAAAAAATAACTTAAAAAATATGCAACGTTTTCAGGAAAAATGGGGAAATGTCAATAATAAAGCCTAGCAAATTCGGATTAGGATTTTTGTAACAGTAGTGCTTCAAGCTTTTGCCGCCACAATCAGGCAGAGGAGTATAAGGGACGGTACCCTCATTCCGACTCATACAGGTAATCCTATATCTGCCCTGCCACCATCTGACTATAGTTTACTCTAAATGGATGTGCTTCTGATTTTCTTATAGAGAAGAATGATGTTATATGTGCTGAATGAAGCAGGAATGCTGAAGAACTGAAAAGTATCCACAAGCTTACCTCGTAGAATTCCAAAAAGGTAAGCATCACATTGAAGTCAACATCATCAGTTAAAACTTGCTGAAGAGCATGTGGAGTTAGCCAGGTGATCTTTTGCCCTTGAACTTCAGCCTATGGAATATAGTCAAATTATAAATATTGACTCTTAGACATGCGGTAATGCACTGAATAAGTATGCAGAGGGTATGCAATTGACAATAACTTCGCAGAATTTACCTGGTAGTATATGCCCTTGACAGATATAAATGTCTTCCGCAGAGAATTAGTTCGAGAAATAAACGCTTGCCATTCATGGCTTAACCTACAATATACAAGATCCCTCCAAATGAACAAAAATTGATGGGAAACACTGTATATAGAGAGCAAAAAGTCTTTCAAAGATGCAAACACCAATTTCCTTTACATTTACAAGAAACTCTTCTAAGAATTTCCTGGCTGCTGGTAAATTTATACTTTCATAACCTTAAGTGCCTGCTTACAGAACCAATGATACGGGACGCACAATAGTTGCTATAAAGGTGGGGAAGGCCAATACATGGTGACTAGATGTTATGAGTGGAACTTGAATCCTGTTTGGGTGTTATACTTCTCAAGGTTGAGGGAGAAGAATTCGTCATTCCAGAAATGAACACACCTGAGGCAGTTATGAATTCGATTCACTTGCACGCGTTCACCTTCAACAGCAGGTAACGCCGCAAACAAATGCACCATCGTAAGGCAATCATCCAGGTCTCTAAGGGCATCAATAAAAGTTGGATATCTGCAAAACAACAATAAGAAGAAAAAAAGGTGGGTCATGATATATATATAAAGATAACACAGTTTGGATAACCCCACAAAGAATCATCGTAAAGTCAATCGGTACCTTTCCCTGACAAGCCTATTGAGTTTGTATGTTGGTGGATTATTCAACAATCTGTCTGCAAGATCCTTGTTTTTCTTAGCAAAGGCCTTTTTAACTTTCTTTCTGTGAACCGTTTTTTCCCTGAAATGAAGCATTATTAGAAAGTATAGCTCCGCAACAGTGTGGCCTAATGTACTCATGTACTGAATTTATTTCATGTAACCATTAAACAGCCTTCTCTTCTCTTATACCATAAGTTAGCATTGGCAGTGCATAAAGCAAATGCACAAAAATCCACTATCAATGATCAAGTAATTACTGATTGTTAGTCAGGATCACAATTACAGAAGTATTGTTGGTAAAGCACCTTGAAAATACAGCTTTCCTAGCAGGAGCAGAAACTAGTTTGGAAACCATATACTATGTGTATAAACTCATTAAAAAAGCGTAACCGAAACAGATCATAAACACGCAGCCACCAAACATCAATATAAACAGGTCCACAGTCCTCGGCCAGCAGCAATAATCAGACCAGATCAACTATTGCTGTGACCTTGGAACATGGAATCGAGAAACACAAAGTAAATGGCACCTCTTTAAGCTTGAACATACGGTTGCAGCTAAAATCCTGAAACGCTAAATTACCCCCACATGCTACAGAGCATCGTGCAGCAGGTTAAAACAGATAAACAGGCATGCAGCAGAAATTTGGGCAGGAAGCTAAAGTACCTGAACACCTTAATCAAAGGTTCATGGAGCAGGAAGGCTATATCCTTCATGTGGTAGTAGGTCCTGTGGTTCCCTTCCGTCTTCTTCTTCGGCTCCCGGGGAAACACGCCCTTGAGTATGCATAGCTTCCTGCAGCAGAATCGTAACCAAACAAGTTAACACGGCTAATCTCAGTAACTGTGCAGATAAAATCTGATGTCAGAGAGCACGGTAAATCGCACTAATTAGCTGAATGGAGTGTACTTTTACGAAGCACGGGTCCGTTAACTGATTTCCGCGCAGCTGGTTAACATCGACGCTAGAGAAAATTTGTTCAAAAATTACTCGCGTGATCCGCGGTGAGAGCACAAGCAGGGAGGTCGATAAACGGACCTGAATATGGCGAGAGGGACCTGCAGGTAGTTGACCGCCTTGGTCCTGGTGATGTACTTGGCGGCGTTCCCCTCCTTCTTCTTGCCCTGCAGCAGACACCGGAAGGAACAGCTGAGAGAGACTGCGGACGGCAGAGGGGAGGGGGCTTGGAGGAAAGGGAGGGAGACGGGAGGGTTACCGCGGGGCGGTAGTGCTTCGGCATGGCGGCGGCGGCGGCACGGTCGTCCTTCGGGGGAGGGCGGGGAGGAACGAGAGAGATGGAGAGATGGGTTTTAGGGTTTGGGTTTATAGGTCGGGTTGGGCTGGTCCGCTGCCGCCGGTTCGGTCCGTTGGCGGCGACTTGGTCCTTGCAGATATTTCTTCGCTAGACCCAATTTGAGCCAAAATAAAGTAAATTGCTCGGATCTTAAAACTTCTCTAGTTTGATAGTTTGAGCCATCTAGCTTCATCTGTTTTGAAGTTTGTCATGAATTGACCAAGGCATCCATACTTAGTTTACACGGAGTTTAATTTGTTTCAATTAGAATATGCCTTAAATTGGCTAAGGGGAATGACGGACAGAACAAAATACTCACATATATCTAGATATGGATGCATCTAGACACGTCTTAGTGCTAGATACATACATATTTAGATATATGTTAGTCAATTAAAATAGAACGGATGGGGTAGAGATTGCCAACTAAGACGACAGAGATACATATAGTCCTTATTGCTTGATTTCTCCTCAAAGTCACAACTGGTTACACCCCGCAAATCTCAATAGTGGTAGGTAGCATCAAGATATCATTGTCACCCGCAAGGACCAAACCGCCTCATTGAATCGCTGCAATAGCAGATCGTTGCATAGGACCTAGAGATTGCCAATCACAATAAGCATGATAGCGCGAGCACAGCCACCAACAATTGTGCTTACGAAGGCTCGTGGATAAGAGGTTGAAATGTCACCGCCCATCCGTTATGCACACGGTGACACACCCCTCTTTTTTTTTTGCGGGGAAAGACACAGAATTACAACGGCAAATTACAGAAAGGTCCAGATAAGAAAAGAAAGTACATTTCCGCCCTTCTGCAAGTCAACCACGCCGGAGACGAAGACGCTGTCGGTGGCGCGCCGCTGCTCGAACTCCACAAGCCTTGGATCTGGAGCCTCCCCAAGCCAGCGGGAAGTCGCCGATCACCGATCCCGAAGAATCTACGCCGGATGTCGCCGTCGTCGTCGCGCCGCTGCGCTTCTGCACCTTCCAGTCGTTCTCGATCCAGATCCGCCGTCCCGCGGAATCTGGTGAGGGGATAGCCGAGCCTGGCAGCTCCGCTGAGCTGCGGACTCGACGGAGGCGGTGGGTCGACGCCGGAGCTCCTCAGAGCGCCACCGCCGAGGGGAAGGACCACCACCTGCAAAAGCTTCACCGGCCGCGCCTCCTCCGCCATGACGCCGCCAGCAGCCACACAACTCACACCTACACTACCTATATACACGGATCCGTCGATTCCCCGCCCTCCCGCCGCCGGAGCGGCCGCCGGAGGACGGGGAATCAAGCGGATCGACGGCGAGGGAGGTGGCGCGAGCTGTAGGTCCAAAAGTCGCCCTTCTCTTCTTGGACGGGGAAGGGTGACGCTCCAAGGTCGCGTTCAGTAGATCTTAGGTGACACACCCCATTGACAATAATAATAACCAATTTATCGTCCATTATGACTTCGGGGGGCAAACACAACAACACCAAACTATAAGCTATGTCAAGCTTATACGTTGGATGTAGACTTCGAATTATCAAAAATGTAGAATGGTCACGTGTTTATGTGTAAAAATGTAGACGGTCGTAATCTTTTTTCCATTATGTGTATTTTTTCACTTTTCTCCTAAACTTTAGAAGCTCGTGGTGCATATCTATACTACTATTAAAAGAGCAAACTTGATTGTTGGGATACTTTAAATCTGTACCGTTCAATATCCGATCAGACAGACCAGATCGTCTCAATGTTTGACAACTCAACATTGTCCAGTTTGGACCGTTTTGCCCTCCCACCAAATCACATATTACGAGCAAAATGCCACCGTACCCTTTCGTTCCTTTTATTCCACCGGCATAAGAAAAAAACGCTTGGAATCGGACGCGCGCTCAGCTTTCTCTTCTGTCTCCTTCTGGCACGTCTCCTTTCAGGGTTGGATGTGTTATACTGAAAGTCTCGACTGGACTCTAGCTAACTCCAGATGCATGTGCAGGTGTCGCGCCGCCGTCCCTAGGCCCTAGCAGGCACTGTCATCCGTGTGGAAACGTCGCATTCCCTAACGTCTTCCTCGACCTCCCGATGTTGTTGCTTCTGCTAATGTCCTACCGCTATAAAAAAAATCATGTGCTGCTGGGTACGAATTCGTTCAGAGACCATCACGATGGGCTGGTTCTTGCAACTGTGCAAGTGCAGGCAAAGCAAACGGAATCCAAGATGTTAGAGTATATCACGTATAGGCTAGTTTTGGTAGTTTAAAGAGTTGTAATCCTAGTCTATCACTATTAGGTATCATAGTCCCCAAGTCTTTTCCCCTTTATATACAGCTCATAGTGGCTCATTGTAATCACCCAATATCAATCTAGTATCAATCAATACAATCATATTCCGTAATCTTACATGGTATCAGAGCGTTTCGCTGGGTTTAGCCACCGCTTCCGCAACGCCGCCCCCGGCGAGATCGACTCCATGATCTCCGCCGGGGTGTGGCGCCCTGACCTGACTGTTATACAGTGATGTTGTGTGTCACCGGTTAAGCGATACAACCGGAGGTTACGGGTTTACCAATCCCCGGCCAAAACCTTTGGCAGACGTTGCTCGGAATGGATCATCGGCAACGCAACACCCCGATTGATGCCTTAACACAGGCACAACCCTCAATGCATAATAGAGAGACCAAAACTTGTGGAACAACTGGCACATCACAGACTCTACGACACAAATCATATAGTTCAACTCTTATAATAGAGGAAGATAGCAAATGACAACCAGAGGTCACAGACCCAACATTACAACAAGCGGAAGCAAATTAGGTTGTTCTAAACAACAAGAACCAGCATATGGCCTAAGAGGCCTACAGATAAACATCACAACGCCAGCTGTTCCAGGATGTCCCAAGCTGCCACCTGGGAACCCCAGACTACTCGTCGACGTCCACAAAGAACCCACCTTCGAGGTCGGTGAAGTCCTCCTCTGAAACAAAACAAACGACGTGGAGTTCAACGAACTCGCAAGATTAAATATAGAGCATTAGCTCGATGAGGTTTTCAAAGTTTTATGGCTCTTTTGCATAAAGCTGATTTTATTTAGGAAAACAAGACTCCATGGCATCGTCTAATCAGAATATTTCTAAAAGAGGGGTAAGAAGTAACTCTTTTCTCTTGAATCACATTTCTCACCATTCATCACCATCAACAACACTTCACCTGTTCATCAAAGGCACCTCACCGAATCACCCTCGAGGAAGCTCACCTTGCATTCGTGAGTGGTACCTCTAGTACCCAGTTTTTAATCATTCCGTTAAAGTTATTCAATGGTCTTATCGTCCTTTCCCAAGTTGTCCTTAACCGTGGACACGGCTTTTCGAAAAGATTTAACCCTGCAGGGGTGTACAAATGTTTGCCACGCGTACCATCCGGCCCATTACCTGCGCATTAGCTCTCTTCCTTGGAAAGCCGGCTGGGTGGGAACGGTGTCGACTTCTCCCTCGTTAAGGACTTTCCAGGATCATCAGTGGCGGTAGGACTGCCAGGATCACAACACCCCGCCCCACAGCCACTCATTTTCCTAACACCACCATCCTCATCTCAGTTCAACCACCAACATCACGCACGCGTAAATGGAAGCCCGAACTAGAGGACCCTGGCTAGCCCCGCCCGAGTTATTTAGTCTATGAGGGTTCCTGCAATTGCATATGCCTCACGCATGGTTGCACGCTCAGTCTTGGTTCGGGAGGTAAAGAACTCGCACCTAGGCGGCGAGAACGAGACAAAACACCACAACCACAGTGGTCTCTCATCCCAACCTTTAAGCATCTTATTACCTGTTACCACCATTCTCCACATCATCTGAACATTTCACACATGTTTCCAACATGAAATATCCATCGGACGGATAACATTTGCCTAAGCATGGCTAAGCATCAACATAGCATAATTTAGTAGCTCGGGCCAACAAAACAAACCTATGGATAATAGGAGGGAAACAGGTATTGGCATCGGAAACTTAATGCAACTATAGGATACTCTAATCCAACAAAATTGACATTTAGAACCGCATGCAATATTATAGTGGAGAAAATAGTTACAGAAACATAGGATAAGATATGCTCAGAGGGGGGATTACGCTTGCCTTGTTGATACTGCTGGTAGTACGGATCGTCATGAGACGGGGGTGGAACCTCACCTCCTTGATCTACCGATGCACAACAACACCGAAAGAACAATCAACACATGGCAAATGTGCAAAGCATACAAGGATGATGATATGACATTTTAAATGCACCTTAGAAGCTTTAAACATGACCAACAAGTTAAATGGGGTCACCGTTATATTTAGGGCATTATTCGGAATAACCCCATATTAAAACTTAGTGATTCTAGTGCTACTAAAGTACAATATTGTAGTTGTGATCAAGTATGCATGATGATAATGATTTTGGATCACTCATGTTTTTCTGAGCATTTTGATATAAAGAACACATTTTTCTGAGGTCCCGGTAAAAAGTTATTACTTTTATAATTTTCTCTCTTAAGTTTATTCTTTTAATTATTTTTAATTCCATCGATGAAATAAATTAAGTACCCGACCCGAGGAAGGGTTGGATATGCTGGAATCATCGTAGTTCGATAACTGTCAACGCGAGAGGGGGAGCGGGGACATGTGCTATCGAGAGGGGAAAGGAAAAAGGAAAATTTGCAACTTTTTCTGTAAAGGCCGGAATTTCCGGTCCAAAAGTGCCCATGGGCCGGAGTTTCCGGTCCACCAAATTCTCAGCCCATTACGGCAGTCACTGGACCCGGTCCGGAGTGACACCGGAGTTGGGCCGGAGTTTCCGGTCGCCAACTGACGAAACTAAAGAAAAGAAACGCACGGTGCAGTGCGCGACGAACTACGGCGACGACGGCGTGCTGTGCTCGCACGAGCACGGCGAGGCTACGCGTGAGCGGGGAGGGGAAGGGCATGGGGAGGTGCAGCATCTCACCACGAACTCGTACGACCAGACGGAGAGGCGCGGGGTGGACGGACGGCGATGAACTCGTCCGATGAAGCTCGGCGGTGAGCGGAGAGAAACGAGGATGGCGGCGGCGATTTAAGAACTCCCCAGTCGATTCCTTTGGCAGGAAGGTAGAGCACGGCTCGGCGGAGCTTTTGGCTTGCTTCGATTTGCTCCTCGTGTGCTCAATCTCCGGCGGCAAGCAAGGCAGCCATGGCGGCCATGGAGCTCGGGGAGAGAGGGAAACGAAGAGGGACGCGGGTGGATAGGGCAGGGGACGGGGAGCAAGTGGGATCGTACGCTCGTGCTCTTCGCAGGGGAAGGCAGCGAAGGGAGGGGGGCCCGACGACGTCGGGGACGCAGCGGCGTCGAGCTGGTGCGGCCGAGCTGCTCTGCTCGCTCGCTACAGCGAGGAAGACGCCGGTTTTGCAATTAGGCCCCTGGCAGAAATTCTTACCTCACGGACAGGTCCTCCTGGAATTACAAATAGGTCCTTTTCTGTTTTAAAATTAAAACCAGCTCATGTTTTGAATTAAATGAGGCATTTAAACATTTTGTAAAAAGGTGAGAAAATTCTAGTAGCCTCCCAAACTCAATATGATGCTCCCCTAATTTTGGTGTCTCCAACTAAAATTGTTTTTGACAACATTTGTTCATAGTGTTGGATTATAGCATTTTGCTAGAATTCAAAATGTTGCTCCTTTAACAATTTGGAGCAAGTGCAAGATATTGTTTTGGAGCTCTTGGAACTTCCTTGACAAATATGGATGTCCAAGTATTGTGTTGTGCAAATTTGAGTGTCTCATTGTTGTGAAAGTTTTGTTAGAGCACTTTGACATTTGGTTTTAGCAACTCCATATCATTTCGATACCAAAGTTGTGTTAACTCAAAAGAGACAGGTTTATGCATGGATGCCATGATGCAATTAAACTCAAAAGTGGAAAAATTACACAGGTTTTTAGGTTCTCAGCGTTGGGCTGTTACACGGGGGCACCGCATATCGTAGCTAGCTTTCGTAGTATCAGCAATTTTTGTTTTCTCCAAATAGGTTTTCTCCAAATAGATTTTTTTTCGTTAGCTACCAAACAACTCCGATCTAGCCTCTCGCCGGAGCAGTTCAGCAAATCGATTCGCAGATCGGATCATTGCATGCATGCGTGTTGTGCATGAGGGGCAAGGATCGATCAGCTCTACTCCAACCCATCTGCCTTGAGCTGCACTGTGCTACTACGCCGCCACCAAGTCGTCTACGCCGCCAAAGTCGTAAAGAAGCCAATCTACTCCGATCATCAACGTTTCATCATCGCCGACAAGCTCTACACCAACAACATCTCGGCAACTACTACCTCTACATCGCCAACAACTATCTACACCAACAAACATCTTCAACAATCACCACGTCGTCCTCATCCACCACAAATCGAGCCGCTAGAGTTGCAGTCTATTTTTATTTTTGCTCAATTTACGTTTTGCAACTTTTTCGTCTATTCCGACAACAAAACGACGGAAAATCTGCGCTACCCGCCGCCAACCATGGAGATCTTCTTTGCTTCTTCATCTAGCTCTGGCTCGCAAGGTTCATGATGGTCCCTATCTTCGCATGCCCGACAATGGCAACGCCGGCGCGTGCTTTCGTCCCCGACACGCTCCCAAGCCTGGCAAGCTCGGCAAGGCGTGCCGCCTACCTCGTCTACACCAACACCCGCAACATGTACCTCAACTACTCCAACAATGGCAACATCGACCACGACTACAACGCCCACAACTCGGCTACATCGACATCGACATCAAGGGCTATCACCTCGACTCCCTCTTCAGTTCACGACTTCGGATTGTGCTCCAGTCAGACCATCTGCGACGCTCGAGTTGTTCGCGTCACTACCGATCCGACTGCCGGGGGGTGTGTGTTAGAGTATATCATGTATAGGCTAGCTTTGGTAGTTTAAAGAGTTGTAATCCTAGTCTATCACTATTAGGTTTTGTAGCCCCAAGTCTTGTCCCCTTTATATACAGCCCACAGTGGCTCATTGTAAACACCCAATATCAATCTAGTATCAATCAATACAATCATATTCCGCAATCTTACACAGGATGCGTTCAGTGCTGACTGAAGAATCCATGCATATATATATGGTGTGTGTGCCGTAGAAATAGCTACGTACCTCAATTGTAAGAAAATGGCATCCAACCAGATACATTGCTGCATGCACAATTTAGGGGCAAGTTGGTTTTTCTCCACCTCTAGAATACATAACATAATATTAAGCTTTGCTAATCCTCAAAATTTATCCATGTTAAAAGATAGTTTTGCTTTTGAAGAAAGGAACACGCAAAGAAGCTAGCAACTCATAACGTATCATCGCTGCTCAAAACTGGAAGCTCTTTTCTTGGCATAATTCCTCATTCATCTACGACGTGGTCAATGATGTGGCCACGTACCTCATGTATTTTCTGGCGATGATGCTAAATATGAAATTGAATTATTTGGATATTTTTGCATCTATTCTATGCCGAGGGTCACCTTCTCGAGGGCCGATGGGGTTTCGATGAGCCGGATTCATGTATCTGACATCAAATGAGTGATATTGCAACCGTCATGGACGACCGGAGGAGCTGGCGTCTTCACGTACATGATTCCATCTCGGTCGGACGTGCCGCCCAAAAGCGATGCAATGTTGCTACTGATTTTGGATGTGGCATGTGAATGTTTCTTCACCGCATTGGTCACCTTCATGGAAGTTTTGAGGCCGACCTTTATTTTTTTGAGGTTTAATGCGGTCGTATCCACCGTCCGATTAGATAGAATAGAATGTTATTTACATAAGTTTGGACTAGGAAAAAATCCCTTTACAAGCAAGCAAAACTACGAGTCTCCCGGGTCATGCGTGTGGGCGTGATACATCTCCAACGTATCCATAATTTCTGATATTCCAAACTTATATTATACCAATTGCTACCTGTTTTATTTACACTTTATATCATTTTTATGCATTTTCTACTGTTTTTGCATTCCAGAATAGTTGTTCTGGAAATATTCTCGGAATTGGACGAAAAAAAAAGTCTACGATCCTATTTTTCTGTCACGTACACGAAGTCCGAAGGAGACACGAAGGGGACCGAGGAGGCGGCCACACCATGCCGTGGCGCGGCCCCACCTCCCGGTGCGCCGTCACGTGGTGTGGGCCCCTCGGATCACCACCGACGTCGCCCCTTCGCCTATAAATTCATCTTTTCAGGAAAACCCTAGACACCCGAGCCATTATCCACGAAAAGTTCCAGAGTCGCCGCCGCCATCAACCCTAACTCGGGAGGGTTCTGAAGCTCTCTCCGGCACCCCACCGGAGAGGGGAATCATCACCGAAGGGCTCTACATCGCCATGCCTGCCTCCGGAGTGATGTGTGAGTAGTTCATCCTTGGACTATGGGTCCATAGCAGTAGCTAGATGGTTGTCTTCTCCTCTTGTGCCATCATATTTAGATCTTGTGAGCTGCCTATCATGATCAAGATCATCTTATTGTAATGCTACATGTTGTGTTTGCTGGGATCCGATGAATATTGATTCTATGTCAAGTTGAATATTGAATTATCATCTCGATGTCATTTATGATCTTGCATACTCTCCGTTGCTTGTTGATACTCTGGCCAAGTGGATGCTTGTGACTCCAAGAGTGAGTAATTATGCTAGATAGTGGGTTAAGTCTCCATTTAATCTGGGGGAGTGACAACAACCTCTAAGATTGTGGATGTGCTATTGCCACTAGGGTAAAACAGTGATGCTTTGTCTAAGGATAAATGTGTTGCTTACATTATGCACTTTACTTAATGCAATTATCTGTTGCTTGCAACTTAATACTGGAAGAGGTACAGATGTTAACCTGAAGGTGGATTACTTAGGCACAGATGCATACTGGATAACGGTCTGTGTACCTTGTCGTAATGCCCAAATGAATCTCATAGTAGACACCACAACTTGCACATGCATGTTATGCACTTTTCAATATTGTCAATTGCTCAGTAGTAATTTGTTTACTCAGCATGTTAGTTATCTTTATGGAGAGACACCACTAGTGAACTGTGGACCCTGGTCCATTCTTTTACATCTGATAATACAACCTACTACAATCATTGTTCTCTTTAATTCTCTTCAAACAAACATCATTTTCAACACCACACTTTTAATCCTTTGTTTTCAGCAAGCCGGTGAGATTGATACCCTCACTGATTCGTTGGGGAAAAATAGTTTGATTGTCTTGTGTGCAGGTTCCACGTTGGCACCGGAATCCCTGATGTTGCGCCGCACTACACTCCTGCACCAACTACCTTCAGAAGCGTCTTCATCTCCTACTGGATTGATAACCTTGGTTTCTTACTAGGGATAACTTGCTGCTACACTCATCAAACCTTACTCTTGGTGTCTCCTGACGAACGTGTGCTTTACACGCATTAGGGCGAAGGCCTGCAGCGCCACCTCTTCCCACACCAAAGGTGCCACCTTCGTAAGTGACCTCACCCCATTGCATGTGGTTGACCTTTACATGCTTCACGATGTTTAAATAAGTATCGTTGTCTTTGCAATATACTCCCTTTGTTTTTAAATATAAGATGTTTAGCCTTTCTACACATTTATATGTATAAAAATGCATCTAGACATGCCATACATGTACAACACCTAAAACCTCTTATATTAAAAAACGGAGTGAGTATCTTTCCTACTTGTAAATTGTCCGTTTAATCGTCAAGACGTGCGTTGCACGTGCATGCCAACTAGTAATACTATATAGAAAAACTTTTAATTACAAATGGCAACATAACAACACGACAAGTTATCTCAAGCATAGCGTGGTATTAGAACGCAAAGACTCAATGCAAAGAAATAAATCTTCTATTGTGTTGCTATGTTTTACACAGTAACATTTTTTGCTAATGACCAGGCGAGTTATGATATTTAATCCCAAGGAAAATACCTAAATAAAAAAATGGACCCATCGTAATTTAGGTGGCATGTCTTAGTATTTGCATTAACATTACTATGCACCACATACATAGTTGCACAATTAAATAAGCATGTATCGCTAGGTCGGTGTTGGCGTCAAGAATAGACACCTCTTTGTTTGGGCTGGATGTTGGTTGTGATGTTGTGCAGCAAAAAAATGTGCAAATTAATCCGTTGTTTTAAGTATCATTGTCAATTTAGCTCTATGTGTCGCTGAAAATTGGGTAATTGTCCAAAGGTATGCTCCCACTGAGCCTAGCACCTTTGCAAACAGCCGAGATAGATCGCCCAACTCACAGACAGATGTTGGTAGTTCGGCATTGATGTTGTTCTATGATATATCAAGTTTCACATTTCTTTTAAAAAAGAGTCTAGTGATCAGTTCAAAAGAAGCTACATGAATTGATGAACTAAGAGCCAGCTCCAAAAGACATTTGATTATTCATAACTCACAATACACTTTCTTCCTTTTGGTTTACTATAAATTCCAAGCAAAGAATTACCCTTAGAAATCTACAAAAACCGATTTACGTGTAATAAATAACATATGGCATTGTGTTATAAAAAATGGATCATTAGATAATACCATGAATACACAATAATAAATTGATCAAATTGCATATCACATGGCTAATTTTCTTCTGTAATGCTAAGGCGTAAAAACATATACCCTTCAATGTGCGCTGTTTTTTTTCAAGATACCTATAGAAGCCCAAATAAAAAGGCACGAAGTCCCGTGCCAAAAACTAAAATTACATCGTCGGCAAACTGTGAAGTCAAGTGCTTCGAATCATTGCTATTTGACTTGGACCTGTTGTGAAAATTTGTCTGCAAGATTCAACATTTTGTCTGCAAGATTCTTGTTTTTCTTAGCAATGGCCTTTTTAACTTTCTTTCTGTGAAGCTTGATTTCCCTGAAATGAAGGAGTAGCATTAGAAAGTACAACCATCTATAGTGTGGTCTAACGTACTCATGTACTGAATTTACTTCATGTAATCATAAAACTATGCACCACATACACAGTTGCACAATTAAATAAAAAAATGGACCTGTCGTAATTTAGGTGGCATGTCTTAGTATTTGCATTAACATTACTATGCACCACATACACAGTTGCACAATTAAATAAGCATGTATCGCTAGGTCGGTGTTGGCGTCAAGAATAGACACCTCTTTGTTTGGGCTGGATGTTGGTTGTGATGTTGTGCAGCAAAAAAATGTGCAAAGAAATCCGTTGTTTTAAGTATCATTGGCAATTTAGCTCTCTGTGTCGCTGAAAATTGGGTAATTGTCCAAAGGTATGCGCCCACTGAGCCTAGCACCTTTGCAAATAACCGAGATAGATCGCCGGAATCCCTCACTGATTCGTTGGGGCAAAATAGTTTGATTGTCTTGTGTGCAGGTTCCACGTTGGCACCGGAATCCCTGGTGTTGCGCCGCACTACACTCCTGCACCAACAACCTTCAGAAGCGTCTTCATCTCCTACTGGATTGATAACCTTGATTTCTTACTGAGGGAAAACTTGCTTCTACACTCATCAAACCTTACTCTTGGGGTCTCCTGACGAACGTGTGCTTTACACGCATCAAGCAAGTTTTCTGGCGCCGTTGCCGGGGAGTGAAGACATTTCGGTTCAACAGGTTTCTATCTCCCCTACGCACCAGAAAGTTTTCTGGCGCCGTTGCCGGGGAGGTCAAGCCTTCTGCAAGGGGAGTCTCTCACTTTCAATCTATTTACTTTGTTAGTGTCTTGCTTAGTTTATTTTTATTTTGTCTTGTTTGCTTCTTTTTTATCAAAAACACAAAAATTAGTTTCTGGTATTTAGTTTATTTCGTTTTTTATTATGTCTAGTCATTTATTTGCTATCAATGTCTTCTCTCTTTGAAACAAAATCTTATTGGCTAAGTGGGTTCACGGAGGAACAACAAAATTATTATAGAGAATACCGCCTATCTCAAAAAGGGAAACACTTATGGGTACAAATATATAAATTGAATTGTTTTGCTAGAAACTTGTGCTCTACTTATGATGAATCCAACTGCTTTAATGAATCTTCTTGTTGTAGAAGGCATAAACACATCCCTTTTCAATGTGAGTATAATGATAATGAAACCTTGGCTGCATATGCTAAAGGAACTATGACTTTGATAATCTTGAACAAATTGAAGAATTTGTTGTTTTTAAGGGTGCCTATGAAATTGCTGGTTATAAACATGATGATGCTCCTTGTAGAACTGAGAATTATGCTATACTTGGTTATTGCCTTGAATATTACAATGATAATCCTTATATTACTGAATTTCTTGAAAAAACGTATTCTCCAGAACAACTTGCTTCCTTTCAAGAACCTGTGGGAGAAGAAACTGCTGAAACTGAAGACTCATTGGATGAAAAAGATGAAGAAAGTGATGAACAAAAGGAGGATCTACCTTCTAATGATAGTAACTCCTTAACTCTTACACTATATGATTTCCCTCCATGCCTACCTAAGGAGGAAGAATGCCATAATGTTGAATGTCATGATTCTATTGAAATATCTACTTTTGATAAATATGAAGTATCAAACTCCTTGACTCAAATAGAAGAGGAAATTGCAGAAAGTAAAGCAGTGGTCCCTAATCTTACATATGATAATTCTCTTGATGATGGTCCTATGTTGTCTAATGATATTAATTATACTACTATTATCAAAAGTGGGTTTAATAACCCCACTGTTTTTTAGCTTAATAAAAAATTATGTGTTTGTGGATCATGAAAAGCATGCTTTATGTGATAGTTATATTGTTGAGTTTGTTCATGATGCTACTGAAAGTTATTATGAGAGAGAAAAATATGGTTGTAAAAGTTTTCAAGTTACTAAAACACCTCTCCTTATGTTGAAAGTTTTGAACTTGCACTTGTTTTGTCTTCATATGCTAGTAGCTTCATGCTTCAATAATTTGTTTTCTTATAAGATTCCATTTCATAGGAAAGTGGGTTAGACTTAAATGTGTTTGATATTTGCCTCTTGATGCTCTCTTTTGCTTTTCAACTCTTATTCTTATGAGAGCATCATTAAAATCTTCAAGCCTAGCTAAAAGGTGTTAAAGAAAACGCTTTTGGGAGGCAACACATTATGTTTTGTTTTCAGTTTTTGTTAGTCAAAGAGTTGCTTACTTCTGTAACAACTCATTTGTATCTTTATTTTATTGCATTGTTGTGCCAAGTAAAGTCTCTAGTAGAAAGTTGATGCTAGATTTGGATTTCTGCGCAGGACAGATTTTTGCTGTCCACGTTTTGAGTTGTACACACTCCAGAAAAATTGAAAAATTCTGAAAAATTCACGCGTGATCCTATATAGTACGCAACTTTCATTAGTTTTGAGTTTTCTGATCTGAGCAACTTAAGTGCCTCGAAAAAATTCGTCTTTACGGACTGTTCTGTTTTTGACAGATTCTGCCTTTTATTTTGCATTCTCTCTTTTACTGTGTTTGAGTGGATTTCTTTGCTCCACAAAATATCAGTGGCTGTAGCTAATGTCCAGAAGTATTGGTGATGATTGTGTCCTCACAGAACATGTGAATTTTTGATTATGCACTAACCCTCTAATGAGAATTACTTTGAGTTTGGTGTGAAGGAAGTTTTCAAGGATCAAGAGAGGAGGATGATATGATATGATCAAGAAGAGTGAAAAGCCTAAGCTTGGGGATGCCCCCATGGGTCACCCAAGCATATTTCAAGAAGACTCAAGCGTCTAAGCTTGGGGATGCCCAAGGCATCCCCTTCTTCATCAACAACTTATCAGGTCATCTCTAGTGAAACTATATTTTAATTCTTTCACATCTTATGTGCTTTACTTGGAGCGTCTGTGTGCTTTTATTTTTGCTTTGTTATTTTCTTTTTCTGAATAAATTGGATCCTAGCATTCTTGTGTGGGAGAGAGACACGCTCCGCTTTTTCATGTGAATACTCGTATTCTTCACTTATATTTGTTGAGTATTCTTGCTAGCTACTGCAATGCTTTTAGCTCCTGTTTTTCATGCATCTCTTGTTCAGAGCTGTTAGTTCTTGTAGAGAAGTACTCTCTTGTTTTATTTTGAATTATTTGGAGAGTTTTATGTTGAAATAAGTTGATTGGTGTTTGGTTGGAAACAGAAAATGCTACATGTGGTAGATGGTATATTGAAAAGACATACTCATTCTTGTAGATCATTGTCTTGGATAATTTGATGCTTTGCAATTGTTTTGAGCTCTCAAGTAGATCATGTTTAAGCTCTTGCATCATGTAGTTAAAGCCTATTAGTGGAGAACTACCGTAGAGCTTGTTGAAATTGGTTTGCATGTTTGGTATCTCTAAGGTCTAGATATTTTCTGGTAAAAGTGTTTGAGTAACAAGGAAGACAGTGTAGAGTCTTATAATGCTTGCAATATGTTTTTATGTAAGTCTTGTTGTACCAGTTGATATCCTGTGTTTGCTTCAAACAACCTTGCTAGCCTAAACTCTGTACTGAGAGGGAATGCTTCTCGTGCATCCAAACCTTGAGCCAAAACCCATGCCATTTGTGTCCACCATAACTACCTATTATGTGGTATTTCCTGCCATTCCAAGTAAATACTTCATGTGCTACCTTTAAACTATTCAAAACTATTACTCCTTATTTGTGTCAATGTTTTATAGCTCATGAGGAAGTTATGTGGGTTTTCTCTATCACCTTGTCATTTACTCATGACAGACTTTCACCAATGGACTAGTGGCATATACATCCGCTTATCCAATAATTTGCAAAAAGAGCTGGCAAATGGGGTGCCCAGTCCCAATTAATTACAACTTTAACTGCTAATTCTCTTCACATGTTTTGCCATGATTTATCAAAGCAAATTTCAAAGTGTTAAACAATATCAAATAGGCACTCCTCCATGGTATGTGATTGTTGGAAGGCACCCGAGGATTCGGTTAGCCATGGCTTGTGTAAGCAAAGGTTGGGAGGAGTGTCATACCAATTTATAAATATGCATGTGTAAACAAAAGAGAAGAGGGATGATCTACCCTTGGGTAGAAATAACGTCCTTCATGGGAGCCGCTCTTGAAAGTCTGGGTGACAAGGGGGATAGAGTGCCCACTGCCATTCGTTGACAACAACAAACACCTCTCAAAAACTTACTTTATGCTCTCTATATGATTTCAAAAACTTAAAAAGCTCTAGCACATGATTTAATCCCTGCTTCCCTCTGCGAAGGGCCTTTCTTTTACTTTATGTTGAGTCAGTTTACCTACTCTTTCTATCTCAGAAGCAAACACTTGTGTCAACTTTGTGTGCATAATTCTTATATGCTTACTTATTGCACTTGTTATATTACTTTGTGTTGACAATTATCCATGAGATATACATGTTGAAAGTTGAAAGCAATTGCTGAAACTTAAATCTTCCTATGTGTTGCTTCAATGCCTTTTACTTAGAATCTATTGCTTTATGAGTTAACTCTTATGCAAAGCTTTTTGATGCTTGTCTTGAAAGTACTATTCATGAAAAGTTTTTGCTTATATGATTCAGTTGTTTACTCTTTATCTATTTGTTAGCAAACTATAGACCATTGCTTTGAGTCACTTCATTCATGACATGAGCCTTGCAATATTATTTGATCAAGATTGTGTGAAAGCATGTCTCCTCAGAAATTATTTTGTTGTTATCGTTTTACCTACTCGAGGACGAGTAGAACTAAGCTTGGGGATGCTTGATACGTCTCCAACGTATCATAATTTCTGATGTTCCATGCTTATATTATACCAATTGCTACATGTTTTATTACACTTTATATCATTTTTATGCATTTTCTGGGACTAACCTATTAACAAGATGCCACAGTGCCAGTTCCTGTTTTCTGCTGTTTTTGTTTCAGAAAAGTTGTTCTGGAAATATTCTCGGAATTGGACGAAACAAAAGCCAGGTCCTATTTTTCTGTCACGTACACGGAGTCCGAAGGAGACACGAAGGGGACCGAGGAGGCGGCCACACCATGCTGTGGCGCGCCCCACCTCCCGCGCGCTGCCACGTGGTGTGGGCCCCTCGGGTCTCCACCGACGTCGCCCCTTCGCCTATAAATTCATCTTTTCGGGAAAACCCTAGACACCCGAGTCATTATCCACGAAAAGTTCCAGAGCCGCCGCCGCCGTCAACCCTAACTCGGGAGGGTTCTGAAGCTCTTCCCGGCACCCCCGGAGAGGGGAATCATCACCGGAGGGCTCTACATCGCCATGCCTGCCTCCGGAGTGATGTGTGAGTAGTTCATCCTTGGACTATGGGTCCATAGCAGTAGCTAGATGGTTGTCTTCTCCTCTTGTGCCATCATGTTTAGATCTTGTGAGCTGCCTATCATGATCAAGATCATCTTATTGTAATGCTACATGTTGTGTTTGCTGGGATCCGATGAATATTGATACTATGTCAAGTTGAATATTGAATTATCATGTCTATGTCATTTATGATCTTGCATGCTCTCCGTTGCTTGTTGATACTCTGGCCAAGTGGATGCTTGTGACTCCAAGAGGGAGTAATTATGCTAGATAGTGGGTTCAGTCTCCATTTAATCTGGGAGTGACAGCAACATGTAAGGTTGTGGATGTGCTGTTGCCACTAGGGGTAAAACATGATGCTTTGTCTAAGGATAAATGCGTTGCTTACATTATGCACTTTACTTAATGCAATTATCTGTTGCTTGCAACTTAATACTGGAAGGGGTACAGATGTTAACCTGAAGTTGGATTACTTAGGCACAGATGCATGCTAGATAGCGGTCTGTGTACCTTGTCGTAATGCCCAAATGAATCTCATAGTAGACACCACAACTTGCACATACATGCTATGCACTTTTCAATATTGTCAATTGTTTAGCTATAATTTGTTTACCCAGCATGTTAGTTATCTTTATGGAGAGACACCACTAGTGAACTGTGGACCCTGGTCCATTCTTTTACATCTGATAATACAACCTAATGCAATCATTGTTCTTTTAATTCTCTGTAAACAAAGATCATTTTTCACACCACACTTTTAATCATTTGTTTTCAGCAAGCCGGTGAGATTGATACCCTCACTGATTCGTTAGGGCAAAGTAGTTTGATTGTCTTGTGTGCAGGTTCCACGTTGGCACCGGAATCCCTGATGTTGCGCCGCACTACACTCCTGCACCAACAAGCTTCAGAAGCGTCTTCATCTCCTACTGGATTGATAATCTTGGTTTCTTACTAGGGAAAACTTGCTGCTACACTCATCAAACCTTACTCTTGGGGTCTCCTGACGAACGTGTGCTTTACACGCATCAGGGCGAAGGCCCGCAGCGCTACCTCTTCCCACACCAAAGGCGCCACCTTCGTAAGCGACCTCACCCCATTGCGTGTGGTTGACCTCTACATGCTTCACGATGTTTAAATAAGTATCGTTGTCTTTGCAATATACTCCCTTTATTTTTAAATATAAGATGTTTAGCCTTTCTACACATTTATATGTATAAAAATGCATCTAGACATGCCATACATGTACAACACCTAAAACCTCTTATATTAAAAAACGGAGTGAGTATCTTTCCTACTTGTAAATTGTCCGTTTAATCGTCAAGACGTGCGTTGCACGTGCATGCCAACTAGTAATAGTACATAGAAAAACTTTTAATTACAAATGGCAACATAACAACACGACAAGTTATCTCAAGCATAGCGTGGTATTAGAACGCAAAGACTCAATGCAAAGAAATAAATCTTCTATTGTGTTGCTATGTTTTACACAGTAACATTTTTTGCTAATGACCAGGCGAGTTATGATATTTAATCCCAAGGAAAATACCTAAATAAAAAAATGGACCCATCGTAATTTAGGTGGCATGTATTAGTATTTGCATTAACATTACTATGCACCACATACACAGTTGCACAATTAAATAAGCATGTATCCCTAGGTCGGTGTTGGCGTCAAGAATAGACACCTCTTTGTTTGGGCTGGACGTTGGTTGTGATGTTGTGCAGCAAAAAAATGTGCAAATTAATCCGTTGTTTTAAGTATCATTGTCAATTTAGCTCTACGTGTCGCTGAAAATTGGGTAATTGTCCAAAGGTATGCTCCCACTGAGCCTAGCACCTTTGCAAACAGCCGAGATAGATCGCCCAACTCACAGACAGATGTTGGTAGTTCGGCATTGATGTTGTTCTATGATATATCAAGTTTCACATTTCTTTAAAAAAGAGTCTAGTGATCAGTTCAAAAGAAGCTACATGAATTGATGAACTAAGAGCCAGCTCCAAAAGACATTTGATTATTCATAACTCACAATACACTTTCTTTCCTTTTGGTTTACTATAAATTCCAAGCAAAGAATTACCCTTAGAAATCTAAAAAAACCGATTTACGTGTAATAAATAACATATGGCATTGTGTTATAAAAAAATGGATCATTAGATAATACCATGAATACACAATAATAAATTGATCAAATTGCATATCACATGGCTAATTTTCTTCTGTAATGCTAAGGCGTAAAAACATATACCCTTCAATGTGCGCTGTTTTTTTTTCAAGATACCTATAGAAGCCCAAATAAAAAGGCACGAAGTCCCGTGCCAAAAACTAAAATTACATCGTCGGCAAACTGTGAAGTCAAGTGCTTCGAATCATTGCTATTTGACTTAGACCTGTTGTGAAAATTTGTCTGCAAGATTCAACATTTTGTCTGCAAGATTCTTGTTTTTCTTAGCAATGGCCTTTTTAACTTTCTTTCTGTGAAGCTTGATTTCCCTGAAATGAAGGAGTAGCATTAGAAAGTACAACCATCTATAGTGCGGTCTAACGTACTCATGTACTGAATTTAATTCATGTAATCATAAAACATCCGTCTCTTCTCTGATACCATAAGTAACTACTGATTGTTAGTCAGGATCACAATTACAGAAGGTAAAGCACCCCGTGAAAATACAGCTTTCCACGTAAGAGCAAAAACTAGTTAAGAAACCATATACTATGTGCAAAAACTCATTTAGAAGGCATAACCGAATCATAAACAACCATACACCAAACATCAATATAAACAGGTCCAGAGTCCTCTGCCAGCAGCAATAATCAGATCAGATTAACTATTGCTGTGACCTTGGAACATGGAATCGACGAACACTGGGTAAATGAGCATAAAGTGGCAGCTAAAATCTTGAAACGCTAAATTTGGCCAAGAAGCTAAAGTACCTGAACACCTTAATCAAAGGGTCATGGAGCAAGAAGGCTATATCCTTCATGTGGTAGTAGGTCTTGTGGTTCCCTTCCACCTTCTTCTTCGGCTCCAGGGGAAACACACCCTTGAGGATGCATAGTTTCCTGCAGCAGAATCGTAACCAAACAAGTTAACACAGCTATTCTTAGTAACTGTCCAGATAAAATCTGACGACCTAAGCTTCTCGCACCACACAAGCTTCTATAGAGAGCACGGTAGATCGCAGTAATTAGCTGAATGAAGTGTATATTTACAAAAACGCGCATCGGTTCTGTGCGGCCGGTGAACATCGATGCTATGGAAAATTTGGACAAACATACTCGAACCATCCGCGGTGAGATCAGAATCAGGGGGATAGAAAAGGGGACCTGAAGACCGCGAGGGAAGTCTGCAGGTAGCTGACCGCCTTGGTTCTGGTGATGTACTTGGCGTGCTTGCCCTCCTTCTTGCCCTATACAACAGACACCAGAAGCAAGAGTTGAGAGACCCTGCGGAGGACAGAAGGGAGGGACCTTGGGGTAAGGGAGGGAGGCGGGAGGATTACCGCTGGGCGGTAGTGCTTCTGCATGGCGTCGGCGTCGGCGGCACGGTCGTCCATCGGGGAGGACGGGGAGAAACGAGAGGGCGAGATGGATTTTAGGGTTTTGGTTTATATGGCGGCTGGTCGATCCGCTGCCGAATGCCGATGGATCAGTCGGGGCTCGGTCGGTTGGCGTCTCCTGGCAGATATTTCTTCGTTGAAATGGCTTTTGGCTCATGTAAAAAAAAAAGGTTTTTGCCTCATGTATAACAAAATTGGCGTAGCTCTTAAAGCTTCTCTGGTTTCAACCATCTATCTTCGTTTGTTTTGAACAATTGAACATTGCATCTAATTTTTTTTGCCATCCTACATCTTTTTCACCGGTTTGTTTGTCATGTATTGAGCAATACATGCATGCTTAGTTTACACATAAAGTCTTGTTTCAGTTCGAATATGGCTTATAAAAACTGTGTTAGTTTTTTGACGACCAATATGGCTTATATTAGATGAAGGGAATGTCGCCAGATGCAACAAGATAAAATGGTATTAACTAAGCCGAATCCTTAATATAGCATAAACTACTACATTTCTCCGTAGAGTCACAATCGAACTCATCATCGTTGTGCCACGCAACTCTCAACTGTGGTAGAGAACATCAAGAACTATGGTCACTGAATCACCTACAAAGGTGTGAGCACGACAATGGTGCGCGTAGAGGCTCGTGTGGGTTTGCTCTTAGGTATTGAAATTGACCTTTTCGGGGGAGTGTATTGTTGTACCCTTGGTTTGGTTGCTACCACTGCATGTAACTGATCTTTTGTGCTACTCTCTCTGTTATATAATATACGATGTTATTACGAACAATATATTATATTAGTTGTAACGTCATATTGTATTGGAGGATGCACGAGTATGGCTTAAGCATTTTTGTTGGTCTAACTCCTTTTAAGGTTCAATCGATCTAATGATTGGCTTTCGGTTTTATCGTTTTAAGATCTACGCTAATGCATCGTCTCCTAGTACATTATCATATGAGTAATGAAACTTAAAAGAATTGTTTTTTATTTCTATCCAAATTTAATGATTTGAAGCTTATGCATACATCTGACTGGGCTAGTGATTTTTTCGTCTATGGACACGTGCAAGTGTTATACGTGAACTAAACTATAATCTCACCATCTCTCTTCAATAACTACTACACCTACTAGTAATCGTGCACGTGCAATGCACGCTTTTTTGTATGTTGAAAATACATAAAAAGTTATATACATATATTATATTAAATGAAAATTCGTATATGACAAGCTAATGATGATATGTAGACATTATATTGCAGTCACAAAACCGTGCAATGCTTTCAATCTTTCAGCTTTTGCATTATGTTTTACTCTGCAGGTGTTACCAATCTTTCAAAGTGCAGTGTATCATCAGCCCATGGGCAACACATAATTCAGATCAAAGTGCAGTGTGACCAATCTTTCATTTGGGCGCCTACAAATTAAATGTTTGCCGTAATAATTTGATGGCAGACAATTACATACAGAAAATGTCACTGGCCATCAGTTAGGTTGGGACATATGTTGTTTACATACGTAACCAATCATCATTACTTGATTTCCATCATTTTATTCCATAAATTTTGTTGTGCGTATTCAGTTTAAACAGAAGAGAACAAAAAAACATCGGCAATATGCGGTAATCTAATCTAATCTATTGCTATCCAACGATCATTTTTGTTCCTGAATACATATGCTAGTATCATAACTTCTCTTATTACTTTTCCCAGCTCGTCTTCCTACACAATTTGCCGCAATAAACCCAGCTGCACAGCTTAGCATGCGCATACTACTTCAGGGCAGCAATCTCGCCGCTCCTTCTCCAAATGCTCCTATTTCGGCTGTTGTTCCTGTTCCTTCTACCGCAAGTGGCTCATTTTCTGCATTATTAAGAGAAACCGAATCAAGAC
Organism: Poa pratensis; assembly: GCA_947311845.1. Lineage (NCBI taxonomy): Eukaryota > Viridiplantae > Streptophyta > Magnoliopsida > Poales > Poaceae > Poa > Poa pratensis. The sequence goes on from CAMZMU010000072.1 coordinate 11,217,036, forward strand.
CACATATGTAGGCATAAAATCTGATATCAGAAACATGGGTTGCCGTATATTGACCATGTAAGGTAAATTCGATGCAAATTCAGTCAGCAAGCCGTAGATATAAAATATGTTTTCAGTTCGCAGTGTTATGAAAATTAAAATCTAATCTAAGATGCAGGGCAACACGGCTCCAAGCAAGCTTTGAAATGGGTTAAGAACTGAACTGAACCAGGCATTGTGCAGTGCAGACATTTACTGAATAGTGCAGTATAATCTTCATAACAATCCAACATTCTATGGAGGTTTTTTAACTAAAGATTGTCTGAAAAGTGGTCTTATCAACTGTCCATAACATGGTTAATTTGTTGCATATGGTAGCACATTAAACAACTATAAACAACATCGAGCTTTTCTAAAAAGACATCATCACAAGTAGTTGACCAAGCCACAGCAATGTCACGTTTCTCTTGAGGCCTCACATCCATGGCACAGTACAATGTTATTCCTAAAATCTCCACTAATAAATTATCACATCATTTCAGGAAAATGCTTTTACATAATGTTTTTGTTGCAAAAAAACATTTATCTATTCTTATGATAGAACACCATGTATCTTTACCGACCTTTTTTTTACCATGAAACTGTAGGGCAAAACCCATACAGTATCTCTTTACTTCACGGTATGATTGACCTAATGATTCAATAGTTAGACTATCTAAAAGAAGGCAAGGCCCAAAAAAGACATTCATGGTAGAGTTTCTCTTTACTGACCTTCACGGTATGATTTACCTAATGATTCAACAAAATGAATTGATTAAATATCCCATGGATGAATATTTCCATTATTGTTATGGGACAAAAAATATGTTTGTTGCAAGCTGCACCAGAAGCAAACTTCGATGTATAGCTACGGGAATAACTGAGCAAAAAATATACTACTCTACATACACAGTTCGTTAATTTTAACAGAAGGAGGAGCAGTTCGGATTTGGTTCCTGCATACGTTGGCTAGTATTTAAGCTTCCATATTATCGGTAGAAAATAAATGCAAGCTTTTCCATGAGCCACCTGTGTATCTGTGTATGTATATCATATATGATCCTAGGAATTTTTCCTTCCTCAATGAAATAAACAAGAAAAGATTTCAGAATTACCTAAACTGTGCGTGCCCTCGACCTGCTGAGGCGGCCGCTGCTCCAGTCCGTGGCGTTCGCGCGGGGGTGGTTGTCGCGTTCGGTCGAGGGGAACGGCGGCGGAGAAGTGACGCAGTGTCGCGGTATGGGCGGCCGGGGGCTTCGTCGCGCGGCGAGTCGCAGGTGTGGTCGTCGGCGAATCGCGGGTGTTGACGGCGGCGCCTCACACAAGGGCAGCGCCAAATCAGGGTGGAGCTTCGCAGCGTGGGCGGTGCGGCGCGGTGTGAGCGGCGGGGAGGCAGCGCGGCGTGTGCGACTGGATCGACGGCGTGGCGCGGTTGCAGGATGTTATTTTCTTTTTTCTGGGGAAGATGATTGCGGGTGGTGTCGTGGATCGTGGGTTGGATGTAATAAGGCCTATTTGGCTAATTAATGATCATAATTAACTCTTTTATGGCCTTCTCTCTCCCCAAAATTTACTCCTCACCGTACCCATTTTCCCCTTTATGCATGCAATTTTTAAAACCGTTTGACCAATGCATGCATGGTTTCTCTCTCTCCTCTAATTAATTCGGTGACTTTATTGTATTTGGCAGGACGTTATTTTCTTTTTTCTGAGGAAGATGATTGCGTGCGGTGTGAGAAAGTGCTCAACATTGGGCTAATCCTAGCTGTTTGATCAAGGAATTAACGGTAATGATTACAGGGGTATCCAACATCATTGGACAAATCTGGAGCATTGGCTGATGACAATCGTGCGGCTCATGTTATTTGGATCAGCCAGTCTGGGTCTTTTAATATTAGTGGAGATGATACATCAACAAAATACATATAAAACCATGTTTTTTTAGAAAAGGTATAAAACCATGCTATGGCATTTGCATTGGAAGGGCCTGTCCGTAAGGCCTTTGGGCGACCATTTGGGCGCCCCGGCTCCCCACTCGCGCCGTCCAAAACGGCCGCCCAATTTTTTTTTCCTATTTCTGCCGCCGAAGTTTTACGAATTGAAATGAGATATGGCTAGATATCCATAGTTTTAGCCACATTCGGCCACAAATTTAAGTTTTTGTCGCCAAATTACAGATCCAAAATATGCCGCCAAAAATTGCCGCCAAAATACGTCGGGAGATTTCGTTACCCAACGTCCGATTGCCGCCGCGCTGCCACCGACAGGTCTAGATGTCCCCGGGCTGGCGCACGTAGCCGTCGCGGGCTGGGTCATGTCGGGGTCCTCATCGTCGACGACGCCGGTCTCGGGCGTGACGTTCTCGTCGTTCTAGGGCGGCTGAACGAGCCCGAGCTCCTGCAGGATCGCGGCGCGATACATGTCGTGCGCCGCCCTGGCCAGCGGATCCATGTTGGAGACGTCGGCCGTCAAAATCATGAAGTCCTGGCTCCGCTTCTTGACGGCGGCTTTCTTCTGCTCGACGTCGATCCTGACGTCGATCCTGATGGAGGACTGCACCCGGTCCGTCTTCGCCGCCGCAGCCAAGGTTGCTTTCGCCTTCTTGTGCCCTGTTGGACGCCCATCTGAGTTTTTCGGATCGGCGTTGGTGTCGCCGCGTCCCTTCTTGTTCAACGTCCGGCGGTGCGCCTTCCATTTCTCGCAATTTTGGAGAAGCTTGTAGCAATGCATCAACTTGAAGTCTTTCTCCTTGTTGATCGACTTGTACAAAAGAAGGGCGTCGACGATCTGCAACAAAGCCAGCCGATCACAAACAAAGCCGGCCGAACACAAGAAGGGGATCGCGCCGCGCGTTTGTTACCTGATCGTCGGGCCCTTCCCACTCTCCGGCCGATCGACGATGTTCTCATGGCAGCCGTGGAACTTGTTGACGATGCGCTGAACAATGCGCCACCTATGCTCGATGGCGCCTTGGCCCCGCACCATGTTCACCTTGTAAAAGTCCTTGGTGTGTCGGCGCTCGTCGAACTCTTCCTTGACCCGCCTCCAGTAGGCGCCGCTGGACTGGTTTGTGCCGGTCAGCACGCCGGTGGTGACGAACTTCCATGACTCGACCATGCACTCGTCCTCCTTGGTCGTCCAAACGATGTCGCGGCTGCCCTTCTTCTTCGCCGCGGCGTGCTCGCCGACCACAGCCATGGTCACCACCCCCTCCTCTTTGATCCCCTCGTCGGCGTCCTCGTAGTACACCTCGTCCTCGTCGAACTCGTCGTCCGGCTCCAGGCCGTCAAGATCGACATGGGTCGCCCCGCCGTCGCCGTTGATCAGGCCGGCCATGAGTTCGGAGGTCTCCTACACACACAAAACAACGTCGGCAGTCACGACTCGCCCTATGCGTCTACGGTACGTACAATGCCATCCAAAACACGGCCTCATACCTGCAGGGGTTCGACGGTGATTCCGTCGATCACATGGGAGGCGCCGGCGTCGAATAAAAGGCTGCGGCCGGCCTGCGAGATCGTCTGTTCGGCGGGGTGCCTCCGCAACGCCGGCGATGATAGATCGACGGGGCGGTTAAGATCGAGCCCACAAGAAGGGAAGATGATGTTGGGGTCGAAGCCGCTCTCGTGCTGGCTATCGGCGAACTCGGGGGTGAATCTGGTGCGAGGAGTGCCGACGGCGGCGCTTTCGGCGAAGAAAGATGAATTCGACGGAGAGCCGCTGTTCTTGCATCGAAGAGTGGCGACGCTTTCTTGGCTGCCCCCAAAGCGAAAGCTTGGTTCATCGCCGCCACCTTCTTGTTCATGGCGGCGAGGCCCTTTGCCATCAATGGCGCGACCGGGTCGAGGAGCTTTCTAGCTTTCGCCGCCGCGCGCCGCCCGCTACGGCTCTGCGTCTCCATTCGGCGCCGGAGACGTTCGAGCTCCCAATCAGTCTCCGACATCGACTCCGGCTTCTCCGCGGGTGGCGGGGGCTTGCGCTTGACGCCGAGCGTCTTCTTCGCCGCCGTCGCCTTCTTCTTGGCCTTCCCCTTCTCCTAGTCCACGGCCGTCGGCGCCATGGAATCTGATCCGGCGCAGCGGCAGGGTAGGGTTTTTCTTTTTGGCGGGAGGGATGGCGGGAGAACTGTCGCGAGATTGGGGATTTTAATGAAAAAATTGGGGGAGCCGTCATTTATTGCGAGTGTCGTCTCACTGCCAGGCGTGGCCCCGCGTCGGAGGCGGCCGTTTCGTAGTGTCCGGGCCACCCCAAGTTGAGGGCGTGGGCTGGGCGTGCCGGACACAAAACTGGGCCGCGCCGGACCGAAATCAGATTTGGGCGGCGCGAGTGAGGAGAAAAAAGTGTCCGGCACGCCCAAAGGCCTTTGGGCGGCCATTTGGGCGCCCCGACTAGAGATGCTCTAAGGGCATCTCCAACGGGCTGTCGCAAAGGGACACCCCAATGTGTCCCTTTTGGTCCGTTTGGGGGCGGACCGCGGACATGTTTGCGATTTGGGGTGGAGGTGCCCCCAACGGCGTGGCGCAAAAAATGGACAAGGCGGAAAAAAATAATATACATATATTAAGGAGGGTTCAGTAGTAGGGCCCCACGGGCCAGTGACACAAATTCGAGAAAAAAAACTTAAACCCTAGCTATGGGTTTGGGGAATGTGGCTGCCTGCCGGAGTTGGCGCCGCCGCGGCCAGGTACTCGCCGTGGCCGTGGCCATCTACTCGTCGTCGTCCGAGGACGACGTACGACGGCGCGGAGAACAGATGCGCCGGTGGGCCTGCAGGCGCATGCGGAGGTGTCGGCGGCGCCTCGGGCTCTTGCGGCCACGCCGGAGCAGGCTGCCACTGCCTCTGGGCCTGCCACGGCGACCACGGCACCTGGCGGAGGCCGTACGCCGCAGCCTCCTCCTCCTGCTGGCGGTTGTACGCATCGGCCTCGTCCATGCGACGCCAGGCGGCCGCCTCGTCATACAACTCCCACCCCTCCGCCTCCCGCTGCGCACGCTCCTGCTCCGCCGCCGTCGCTGCCGCCGCCGCCGATTCCCGGAGCGCCTCCGCGAGGTGAGGCCACTGGCCCAGCTCCTTCAGGTTGGAGGCGTCGATGGCGGCCTGCAGGTTGGCCTCCTCGTCCTCCATGGGCGCTGGCAGGTCCTGGGCGCCGCCGTACGCCGGGTTCGGCATCGCTGCCTAGTTCGGCGGTGGGGCCTCCACCTCCTCCAGGTCGTCGTCGCTCCAATCGAAGTCGGAGGAGGAGCCGTCGTCGACGGCCGGCTCCTCCTGCGGGGCCTGGTACCCCTCTGGCGCGTAGCCCGCGAAGGCCTGCCGGCGGCGCGCGTCGTGCTTCACCTCGAACCAGCGGTCCCACAGCGGCGAGTCGATGTGGTAGGCTGGGTCGTTGACGAACTCCGGCGGCAGGAAGCTACGCCGCCGGAGGATCTCCTCCGTCCGCGCCCTGCCGGAGCGAGGCACCGCAGGCACGGGCACGCGCTGCGGCCCGAAATGCCATCCATCTAGCAGATGGACATCTCTCCACGGCAGGGGCGCGCGGATCTCCCAATACATCTCCGCGACGCCCTTGGAGACGCGGGCTCGCGCGACACGGCGACGGGCATTGCGTGCCGCCCTCAGCTCCTGCCATTGATCTGCGGCACGGCGGGCCACGTCGGATGGCGGAGGTGCGCGGGAGCTGCTGGCCTCCGCATTGTGGCGGCCGGGCTTGTTGAAGAACCACCTGCCTGGCTTCATGGCGGCTGTCGGCGGTGGCTAGGGTTGGAGTGGAAGCGTCGAGTGGGGATGGGGATAGGGACGGGTGGGGAACGCGTCGGGTTGGTGTCCCCATTTAAGATGGACCAGGGGCGGCCGCGGTCGCTGGCACGTGGGCCAGGGGCGGACACGGCGCGTGTCCGCGTCTCCCCCAAAGCTGGCCCAAAATTGGGCCGCGTTTGGGTCGAGATCGCCTGTCCGCGCGAACAAAAAACTTTTTGCGCCAGACCGTTGAAGCACCTCCCATGTTCGATTGGACAAATTTAAACTGGACTGATCCGTTTGCGCCCCTAAGGGTCCAAGAGTCGAATGTCCGCCCATCCCACGTGCGACCCACCCTGAGTCGTCACATATTCACACAGCCGGCCTGAAGATGCCCTCAAAAAACAAAATCAGCCGGTCTGAAGAAAACTCGTGTGCCCGGGAAGATTCAGGACCTGGCCCCACCAGCCACCGAGACAGAAACTCCGCGCGCCAAATTCTTGACGCGAATTGCCCGAACCAGAGCGCCGCCATCAGCTTTCGCGGCTCCCTCTTTTATTTCCCGCGGCGCCACTACGAAAAGCTCTTTCCCGCCGGCGGCTCACCGCAAAACTCCTCCCATAAACCTCGCCTCGCCCGCCATTTCTCCCTCCCCTCCACCTCAATCCGCGCCGTCTCCCCCCCACACCCGTTGGGCCGTTCCCCTCTCCCAGCCGATGGCGACGCGGCCGCCGTCCTACCGCTCCTTCTTCGGCGGCCTCCGGGCCCGGGAGCTCAGCGGCGCCTCCTCCCGCGCCTCCGCGGCGCGGCTCCACTACCTCTCCGACCTCTCGTCCGACCCCAGCGGCCCCGGCAGCGGGGTCATCTCCGTCGAGCACTCCGGCGACGCCGTCATCCCTTTCGCCGTCTCCTTCTGCAAGGTGAGCCCACGAACCCCTCCCGTGACGTCGTTCCAGATTTGGGGCGGCCGATCGAGCGCTGATCTGCCCCCCCTCGTTTCTTCAGGCGGCGCGAGTCTCTCGCCTTCTGGCCGTCGCCGACGAGGACGGGTATGTTGGCATCTACGACACCCGGCGGCGCCTCCCTTCCAGATCCTCGTCCCTGGAGAAGTCAGGTTAGCTTGGAAACGGATTCCAATCTCCGATCCACTCTGGCGACTGGCTGGTTCAGATTTAGGGTACTCTGCGCCGTTTGATCCAATCTGAAATCTTGCTCTTTTGCAGCTGAAACGAGGCTGTCCGATTGGGTCGCTCACAACAATGCAATCTTCGATGTATGCTGGATCAAGGTAACCGGATTTACCTGCAATGTGTTATAGTTGTTTTCTACTATGTTTCTGAGTAGCATATCTGTATCTGGCAAAGTCACAAGAGCGTTTTTCCTGTCATTTATTTAGGACGGATCCCAATTACTGACTGCATCAGGCGACCAAACTGTGAGTAATGCGACATGACCAATCAATTTGTGTATATCTTATTATAGCAACCAAATAGTTGCCTGTTTCTTCATCATCTCACTTAGATTGCTTAACCGTGTCAGGTAAAGATATGGAGTGTAGAAAATAAGAAATGCCTTGGTGTGCTGTCAGGGCACACCGGCAGTGTGAAGTCGCTGTCATCTCATTCTTCTAATCCTGGTTCGTATTGTATTGCCTGAATTTGTTCAGCTTAGCTTCATACAACATTTATGGATAATTTTGTTGGCAACTCCGGATTCAAGTAGTTTACTTAATGTGCAGAGCTTATCGTCTCTGGTTCAAGGGATGGTTCTTTTGCTCTTTGGGATCTGAGATGTGACCCCAAAGCTCCAAATAGTCATGGTGAAGCATGCCTCACGTATGTTATCTTATGACTAATGCAATCTAAATGCTCTCTCTCTCTCTCTCTCTCTCTCTCTCTCTCTCCTCTCTCTCTCTCTCTCAGCAAATGCCTTAGCAATGTAAAATCTTCCACTGAATTCAGCATTTTTCACATGGTAGGTCTTCTGCTGTTGTCAAAGAAGCGCATAGTCCTGTGCGAAGGAGTCGCACGAGGTCGCGAGCAAAGGTATTGAATCTAATAAGAAATGTTTTTTGTGTGTGGGATGACTGTACGATCACTTGGCTAATACCTGTCATCTTTAGGGAGCTTCCACGAGCATCACATCAGTTCTTTATCTGAAAGATGATATCTCCATTGCTACATCTGGTGCTGCAGACAAGTAAGCATTGGCCCATCCATTTCAACCTACATTTACTACCTAGTTACATCTAATTATGTATAGCAGTGGTACATTTCAATCATGAATTTACCAGTTTCAAGTTTAAACACAATGCACCTAATTTTGCTGTTTGATTTTATCTAACTTCAAAGAGCATCATTTACTTACAATAAATATCTGGCAGTGTTGTGAAATTGTGGGATACACGGAACCTTAAAGCGCCTGTCTCCAATAAAACCTCTCAATCAACAGCACAACCTTCGGTAAGTAGCTAATAATTTCAAAGAAAATGCGTTTGTTTGTTCTTCAGTTTCAAGGCTCACGAATCCTTTATTTCAGAAGGAGGGGGCGAAACATGGAATCTCTTGCTTGTCTCAAGACTCATATGGTGCATACATTGCTGCATCATGCATGGATAACAGGTAATAATTACATTTGACCACTCTTTTTTTTAAAATAATGTCCTTCACGAAAACTGCTCCTGACTTCATAAGCTTTCCACTTCCAGGATCTATTTGTATAGTGCTCTCCATATGGACAAGGGTCCACTAAAGTCATATGCTGGCAGCAAAATCGAGTCTTTCTTTGTCAAGGTGAGTGAACTAACTTGTTTAGCCTTTTCTCTTACAGCTGCATATTCTTAGTTTCTTTCATGCATTTTGCATTTTATTTGACACCTGCTATGGTGCTTGAATGCAGTCTGCCATTAGTCCAGATGGGACTCATATTCTAGGTGGTTCGAGTGATGGCAACATATACTTGTGGCAGGTGTTTGTTGCATTCATGATACCTATTTCTATTTATTACATTCATGCACTGCATTTGTGCTAATACCTTTTCACTTGCGTAGGTGGGTCAACCTGAAAGTGGCCCTATAGTTCTGAAAGGGCATGAGGGTGAGGCTACTTCAGTTGACTGGTATGATCTATGAACAACGATTACTTCTTTCTGCAGAACTTACTGTCAGTCCGTTGCTCATGTTGCAATGTGAATTCCACAATTTCAGGTGTGCTTTAGAGGTTGGAAAGATAGTATCATCATCTGATGACACCACTGTGAGTCTCATTAAAGCTTTACAAGTTCATCTAAATGTTGCCTTGTCAAACACTAAAATAAAAAAAGGCTTCAGTTAGAAGTTATGAACTGCTGCTGACATGTTCTCTGCATCAGGTTCGTGTATGGAATACCAAGAAAATAGACTGCACCAACATAAGCTCCCCGACAGTCATCCGTAAGAGGGTAACTGCTCCAAAGATCGATTGCCCCAGATCGGCTAGCCACGAACGAGCGACTACTTCAAGAGATGTAGCTGCCTGCACCAGCACCAGTGCTGGTGGTGACTTACCAACCAGTTCACACTCCCCCCTCCGGCCCAGAGTACTAGAGTTTGGCACACCCGAGTCTGCGAAAAAGAGAGCATTTTCATTGTTCCAGGAGGAGGCCTTGGAGATAAGGAATAGCCTAGAAGCTCAAGAGAACAGTCCCTCTTCGGTTCTCAGTCCACCTCCTTCGCTTAGAAGGAAAACAATCCGGGATTATTTTGCCAGCAGCACATCTTGAATTGACACTTTCTGGTAAATAGAAAGTATTACTGATTCTTGGCTGCCCTGAGGAGCTTTCTTAACTTATGGTGAGAACATTGTTTTTTATAATTACTCTGCTCAAACTTTTACCGATGTGCAATGCTAACTCATAGCTCTATTTTTCTTACTCAGGCCAATCCTCAGCTGTGACCCAACCTGCAACTTCTGGAAAATCCCTCTCTGGAGCTGATGTGGTTATATGCCCATGATTGATCTGATGAAGCGCAATTGTATATGATATTATTGTTAAAACCGTTTGTCTTTTCTCTTTGTATTGTTTCCTCATTGACCTAGTTAGGTTTTGATTTTGAGGAAACCTTGTTAGTTATTAGTCTAACAAAATGAAAGAACTCCTCAGAGATTCTTCTAGTGTATTGTTAGTAAATAAAGATATATCTATCAAAAGATGATGATGTCTACAGTTATCACTTATCCTGAGAGTTCTTGGCTTCCTGGTTCCATGATATGCCATGTTGCACCACTGCATGCTACTACTGTTTCTCCTATTTGAGTGACCAAATCTTGTCAGTTTATAAGATGATCCATGGACCATGGTCAATAATGCATAGTATTTTGGCAGATTGGATCAATGAACGTGTTTCCCTGTCGGCTGAATGAATTGTACAGAACTTGCCATCTTTCAATGCTTCTGGAGCTTGCAAAAAACTAAAAAATCGTTCTGAACTTATGGTCAGGGTCGTATGATGTCTCCAAAACTGCAAGGACAATTAGCCATGTCCTTCACCCTCAGCAGCCCCTTTTCTCGAACGCATCCTTTTATATATATATATATATATATTTTTGCGAGGATACAACTGGTGATTACAGCAAGTAGGCAGAAAAGACCTCCAGAAAGATAGAAATTACACACAAGTCCTTCTGCATCGATGTCGCCGGCGAAGAGGCCGTGTCGACGACGCGCCGCCGCCGCAACTTCCTAGAAACCTTGCTATTCTAAAGAAAAAACTTCTGAAGACTGAAGTGCCAAGTCACATTTTCTTATTGGTAATGCTGATTGCTGAATGACTTAGCCTATCGTACTTGAGTTGCAAAATTATCACTAAGAGAAATTCAGAAATATTTGATAATTTTTTCTTTCGAAATGGTAACATAGTGCCTGAAATGTTCTTGCCTTTACTCAGTTTCCAAGGAAAAAAGAGGTGCTTTGTAACACTTTTTCTGCTGATTTTCATTTACTGAATTCTTGATTACCACTATAAACTAGTTTAGCCTCTAGTTTGTCATGAAAGTTGTTCTCCTTTTGAACATGCCACTCAGGATCTGTCTTGTTTAGATATGTCAATTCCGTTAGTTACACGGTGGTTGAAAAGACAGTTTTTCCCATACAACTAGAGCATATTAAGTAGCAAAAGTTAAAAAAGAGTAAAACGAAGTGCGTTATGGCATAATTTAGAACTAGCGTAAAAAAAGGTCCTTCAGTACCAACTTCACGATCAACGTCATTTTAATTACTCTTTACTTCATACTTGTACATAGCTCCGCCCGTGCTTTCCTATGTTGTCCTTTGTAAGGAACACTTTCTCTAGATAGATAGATTTAATTATAAATAAGTTTCCAGCCACCTTCCGAGTGAACCGTACTTACAAATTCCTAAAGCGGAATACGTGAACAAAAACAATATTGTCCATCGTTCATCCAAAGATGTCCCTCCCTGTCGCGAGGTAGAAAATGCAACCATGTCAACAAAGGCGTTCCATGCCGCTTACTTTGGCCCAACAATGGACCCTAGAGACATCAAGAAGTCTAACACTCATCACCAATTCACCATATATAGTGTCGGTGTATCGGCATTGGAGATAGGAGACGGGGGTCCTCTAGCCGAGGGTGAATCGAGGGGAAGAAGGTGGACGTCGTCGAGGTCGGGATCGGACACGGCGGATTACCCAGCTTCAGGCTCCACGACGGTGGCGGAGCCCTACGTGCTGCTATAACTCACTATAAGGCAAATCGCCGTGTTACATGTTACAATGAGTTGATTGGATCTTGGATGAGTTGTGTTGTGTTGCCTGCCCTAAAGGTTTCCCGTAGGCTGGCTTATAAAGGCGGCCAGACCTAGAGCTTACAAGAAAAGACTTAACCAGCAAGTAATTAGAGTCCTAGACTAATATGTCTTGTGACTTGTCTTATACTCCAAGGCGGTTGATTTGTGGGCCTCCGTCTTGGACCTTCCTTTAGCCGGATTTATCCATGTTAGAGATACCCTCAGTTGGTATATCCCCAACATATACCATAACATTGGATTGTTATTTTAGTGTGTGATTATCAATACATTTTTCATCTTAGAATAGAACTTCAGTTTCTCGTTAGGAAAAATGATGTGCCAAAATGCACAAACTTTATAGACCTTCATTAGTACACTCGAAAAAGTGGACTCAACCAAGATAATCACCTTATTGCGCGTGGCGTACATGAATAGCTATCCCAAACCACGAGAGTTTTCTCTCTACACCTCTTTCAACAATGTGAATAATCGTTTGATTAACATATCCTTTTTTCTAGGTTCTAGACCTCAAGTATCCCTTGTATCGGTTTTCGTAAAAGAAATACATACCTCCAAGATAGTTGCTTAAAGAAACATGTAGACTTTTTTAAAAACTGACTGAACCACCAAGATATCAGGCATAAAATGACAATATCTATTTATAACCGAGAGTAATAATCACTTTTGTTCACAAAATTAACGTGTCGTATCTTTTGTTCTAAATCACCTTTATATGGGGTTATAATTACTAATGGAACCTAAAAAAATCCGCCGGATCTGGCCCCTCTCCCATAAAACGCCACATTGTCAAGCGTTGTGACAATTTCAAATTTTTGAGGATACGAGAAAACACCCTTCACTTTGGCATTTTTAAAACCGCAAATTGTAAAAAGTGCTAAATCATTTGAAATAGGCCATTTGATATGTTGTTATTGCAGTCTCGGAGCCTCCAAGATTTCTCCACTGGTTATATGATTGCCACTCACATTAGCGTTTCTGAAAGATCAAACTGATTGCAAAAAGGCCTTATTAAAGGACTTAGCTATTTCTATTTCACAGTTTCATATAACCAAAACGAAGCACGTTTGTGATATTAATGGCTTAGAGACTAATAGTTTGTCAGAATATCGACAAAAGATAATAACATGGAGTTAGTGACGTTGATCGTGAAGTTGGTACCGGAAAGACTTTTAGGCGGAATATTCTTTCAGTGGGAGACGACGTCCCGTCGACAGCGAGGTGTCCGTGGTGACTTCGTCAATTTCAAGACTCGATCCGTCGGCTCAGTATTTCGGAGGTGCTCATAGGGGTAGGGTGTGCGTGTGTGCGTTTATATGGACAAATGTATGTGCGTGTATGTGAGCGTCTGCGTTCCACCGTGTTTTTTTAAAAAAGAGAACGGTGGGGCGATCAACAATGTACCACCTGAAATATCATCATGCCTTGCTCGTTCCATCAACCCCCACTGATCGCAAGCGGAAGCAGACAAGGTTTTCAATGTTGTCACAGTGTGACGACCCAGCTGAGCTGTCAAGCACACATGCATATATCGCATCGATCCACGCTCAACGCCAGCGGCTCCCTCCAGCATCGCGCCGTGTCAGCCTACTCGACTGGTGTAACCCATGCAAGCGCCCGCACCACCACGTACCCCGGCTCCTCCCTACGTGTCACCGCTTCTTCCACCTATATATCGCGCCATTGCCGCTCCTCTCCATCTCACATCACTTCACAGCACCCTCACATTCTCCAGATCGATCTTCATAGCACACGACCGGTGGTCGCAGCGCAGTAGGCTAGCTTAGCTAGGGAAGCAATGGCGGACCGCGGGCAGCACGGCGGCGGGTACGGCCAGCACGGGCAGTACGGCCAGTACGGCGGGCAGCATGGTCGCCCGATGGGGGAGCAGATGAAGGGCATGCTCCCGGACAAGGGCCCGTCGGCGTCGCAGGCGCTGACGGTGGCGACGCTGTTCCCGCTGGGGGGCTTCCTGCTGGTCCTGTCCGGGCTGGCGCTGGCGGCCACCGTGGTGGGGCTCGCCGTCGCTACGCCCGTGTTCCTGCTCTTCAGCCCGGTGCTGGTCCCGGCGGCGCTGACCATCGGGATGGCCGTGACGGGGTTCCTCACCTCGGGCGCGCTGGGGCTGGGCGGCCTCTCCTCGCTCACGGTGCTCGCCAACACGGCGCGCCAGGCGTTCCAGAAGACCCCCGACTACGTGGAGCAGGCGAGGCGGAGGATGGCCGACGCGGCCGCCGCCGCGGGGCACAAGACGCAGCAGGCCGGGCAGGCCATCCAGAGCCGCGCGCAGGAGGCCGGCGCCGGAGGAGGCGGGGCCACCGGCGGAGGAGCCGGCGCGGGCGCAGGCGCCAGGGCGTCGTCGTAAGCATAAGCTAGCAGGCAGAGCGATCTGCGAGTCGAGCGCGCGTGGTGGAAGTTCTGTATGGTGTCTAGGCGTCTTCGTCTCCCCGAGCGAGAGCGTGGGTGTGCGTGTGTGGTGTGTTCATGCGCGTCTGTGTGATGGTATGTGTACTTCTATGATGTTCGATCGGTTAGTTCCGAGTTGTGAATAAGAAAGGCCGGGGTCGAGTTGCGAATAAGAAATGCCCGGGCAAAGCTGTGTGATTTCTTCGCTCAGTTTGTTTCGTTGCTGTATTTGCATCCTAATGATCCTGTTCACTCTTGCTGTCTCGCCGTAGTCACCTGTCTAATTTGATAATTTGGTTGCTATAAAGAAAATCATTCATCGAAGTATATGGAAGCCATCTCTGCAGTCTTCCCTAAAATAAACTTGCTAGAGAGTGTCTTGCAGCTTAGATTAAGTTAGATTACCAACTGCATTCCCGCTAAAAGCCTAACACAAGATCGCCAGCTGCATTGCTCCTCGCTAACTAGGCGTGTGACACTCAATTTGAACTCTGAATCTCTTTTAACATTCATACAACATTTGCAATTGATGCGGCCGATCGCGTTCCTCAACTTTGTTCATACAGGCGTACCTGAACGGCGGCTCGGTCTACTAAGCACATATCCATTAGCTCATTAGCATCCTTAGAAAAATCGAACGCATCCAAGGTCCGGAGGAGGATGGAACGAACACCGCGTCTTCGTCTCGACGATGATCGATACAAACAGGGAATATGGTAGCAAAAAAGTGTATTCGTCTCCCGAGCACCACTGCACTAGGGATTATGGTCTTTTTACGAGTTTTAGAAAAAAATGAAAATAATCCCAGAGCTACCCAGTGATGTATCCTCACAAACGTGCGGAACACCAATTTCAGATACTTTGTATTCCGCGCTACATGAAAATGACAAAATCTGCTAAATTTGGAGATTTGAAAATATGCATGTTGAGATCCACACTTGTCATTTTCGTGTAGCCCAAAATATAAAATATTTAAAATTATTTTTTCACACGATTTGTAGAATGAACCATTGGCTACATCCAAGTTTTGTTTCGAATACCAAATCTTCTCACATATAGTAGATCACAAAAAGATTGACTGTAACCAATGATAGATTTTGTCCAAATGATACTGGTAACAAGTGTACCTGCACTTTTCTTTTGATATATAGTATATATATTTGTGCAAAGTTTCGGTTGAAAATACTTTTCAGAAGGCTACAGAAAAATAACAAATGTGTGGATCTATAAAATAGTAAAAAAAAACCTATTCCATCACAAACTTGTCTTTTTTTGTGTAGCCTAAAATATAACGTATTTCGAAACGAAATTTGATTTGTACATAGATAATATGTATATGTACGCGTCTACTTTTTATAGATTTTTTTGAGATATTAAAGTGCGATTTTCGACTTTAAAAAAATGGGATCATCACTGATTCCCATGTGCCAAAACAATTTCCCATATACTATTCGTTTTATAATACCAAGTACAACGCAGATGCGTCCGCTTTGTACTCGCACAATGTGCACTAAAAACTTCAAGCTCCGGTTACACTGAATTAACAAAGTCACCATTGTTGCTTTAGAATAAACGGTAACGTGACAGTCACCATTGTGTCAAACTTGAGGTTCCAGGATTAGGGTCTAGGGGTAGAACCATCCTCGTAGTCATCAATACCCAACTATACATGATTGGCTCCGTCCCCTAGCATAAAAATAATAATAAACCATTTTTTTGTATTTTTATCATAGATTCACATCAAGATAATGCGAACTATGTGAGAGTAGCGATACAGGTATACAATATTGACTCTCTGCCTTAGCTTGAAAAAATATCAGAAAACAAAACAAACGTCAACGTGGCATTGGCCTACTTGAGTTGATTTTTAATAAGCCCATGAACCCCAAAACATGACCGGATAAAAGTCACATCTTAGCATACCAATGAGAGGTTGTAGCGGCGATCAAACTGTTATTTTTTTTAAGATAAAGAGTGTATATTAATATCGCGGAGATACAAATTACACCCAGCATCTGCAACAACGCAATAACCAAAGCTACTACGGATGCACACAGCCGAAAGACAATAAGAAGAAGAAATAAAAAGAAAAGTCCCGCTACAGAGTTACAGTCCTTGCAGCAGCCGCACAACCACCACCAAAACAACACCTGATGTCCAATTCTTCAAAAGCAACGCCTTCAAGAAGAACAGTGCCAGGCACAACCAATTAAGGCCAGACCTTGGGCTTTCACCCTGAAGATAGTCCTCGCTCTCAAAACAATGTCTTCAGCAAGAGCACTGTCAGGCACAACCAATTAAGGCCAGACCTTGGATTTTCACCCTGAAAGGTAGGACTTCAGACTTCACGTATGTTGTCGCCCCCACTTACATGCCGCTGCTCCAAGTCATGAAACACCAAGCCAATTCCTCATCGCCACCAGGAATCGAACCACCGTTACTAGTCTTCAAATCTAGGCCTCCATGTCCTTCTCCGCAGTCTGACTTCACCGGGAAACAGAAAGGCATGTCCCCAATGGCAACCAACTGCAGAGCTTCGCGACGCTTCCTCTGAAACCAAACGGTCAGAAAAAACATGGCTGCGCGCGACCGAATCCCACCCGATCCGACAATCTCCAGGCTTGATTGCCCAATGGAGTTCGCCGACGGAGCCTTCCGGAACTCGACAATCCGGCCAGATCGAAGAAACAGGTGTCAGGCAGATCTTCTTCTTGGCGCAAGAGGAACCATAGGACCGCCGCCTTTATTGTGCAGAGCAGCAGGCCCCCACGCCGCCGTCCGCCAGCCGACCTCCTCCGGCGGAAGAGGAGGCCCGACAACGAAGAACCACGCGCGCGCGCCGTCCCGCTGGTAACAGCAAGGCCGAACACGAGCACCGCGCCGCCTCCCCACGCACCTCCGGGCGACCGACGGCCGCACCGATGATGGGTCTAGGCGGAAGCCTAGGACCTACAGCCGCCGCTCCACTACACGCACAGGACGTCCATGGCAGACGCCATGCCCGGGAGAAAGCCGCCGCCGCCGCCGCAGACCGGGGTCGCCGCCCCGGATCCCGCTCGCAGAAGATCAACGGCGCCGTCCCCGAACGCCACCGGTGCTCCGCCGCAGCGATGCCCCCAGCACCATAGGCGCTGGGCCCGCCGCCACCGCGGCCCTCGCCGGCGGCAGCGGCGGCAAGGGAGGTCTCCGAGTGAAGTTCTTTGGGCGACGAGGGTCTCGCCTCGGGGGACAGCACAGGAGCGGAGGGGAGAGGCGGGGGAGGGGACGGGCGGCGGAGGAGAGAGGCCAGCGGCCGGACTGGTGGCGGCTAGGGTTGGGGAGCGGAGGGTGGCCTGGTACTGATCTTCGTTCATCAAACTGTTATTTGCTTTAGGGAAACATATCCACAATATAACATGCGTTCACTAATAGAAAGAGGAGAACCGAGACTCAAGATGTTGCAATTATATATCCGGGTTGTCCAACATCCCTAATCGGACCAAGCCTACCCAATCGGACCCTCATTTTCCTTCCATATGTACGGGTTGTTCGACACCCCCACTTCTAGCCCATATTTGGGATGAATCTGACGATATATGGGCTTGTCGGGGCAGTTCGCCACACACTCTTACCAAACTAGACAACTCTCATCCCCAAGATAATTTAGAACACATGGCATGGACATTAAGGATTTAAAGCAGACACTCCCAAACACTACATAGTACAAACAAATGACCTAACATTAACCTAATCCGGTTGGTGATGCTCTAAATATACATGGCCTAATTGGTCGGCTGCGCCCTGACCGGCCATGACACCAACATGAGAATGCACAAACAGAAGAACAAAATATGAAAATCGAATGTGAAACGAAGAAAACCAGACCAAACGGCCCAAGTTTCAAAGCAAAGATCTGCAGGCGAAGCGCTAAAATACTATCCGTCACCACCAGACGCGTGTGACCTCGCCGTCCTCGGCTGTCGGCACACGTGAGTCGAGAGAATAATCGCCGGCCACCGCGGAAGGACGACCCCACCACCTTCTCTCCACTGGGCCCACCCACGCCCAGAGATGTCCTCGCGCCTACCCTGGTGGGCCCGGGACTCCAGGCCGACAGCTGGGTCACAGTAAAGTTTGAAAGCGTACCATAGACTATTCGGAAAAGAAAAAAAGAGCTCGAGATACAATAATAAACGGAAAAAAAGAAAAAGAAAGCGACGGGAAGGCCAGCCAAACAGATCGTGCGTTCAGCATATCACACGGAGTGGGAGTTCCAACACGGCCGGAAGATGCAGCGCACAGCCGGCATATCCACGTCAGAGAATAATCCGGTTTGGTCGAAAATTTGGAAACTTAAGGTTTCTCCGAAAGTAAAGATCTTTGCTTGGAGACTGGTCCACGACACGATTCCCTGCAATTGCACCTTGGCGAATAGGCACATCATCCCATCTAGCCTATGCCCCATGTGCAAGATTCATTGTGAGGACACCAAGCATGTTTTCTTCAAATGCGGGAGAGTGGAAGAGATATGGGAGAACCTTGGCCTGAAACAGGTAATTGACGATGTGTGCCGTACAAACCATGAAGGAACAACAGCCTTTGAATCCATCCTCAAGCTGCCGGATGGTAATGCTCCCGGCTTTGACATCGGACTGAAAGAGCTGGCGGTCACAGCTTGCTGGTACGCTGGTGGGAACGTAGACAGGTGGTACATGGCGAATCGATTCAGAAACCGGCCAGATCAGCTCAAGCTATAGCTGCTGTGGCGATGAACTACTTTAGGTCCTGTAAACCTCGATGCGGCGTTCGTCGACACGGGTGGGAGAAGCCTCGGGAAGGATATATGAAACTGAATGTCGACGCCTCGTTCTCTCTCCAAGATGAGGTGGGTGCGACAGGTGCAGTGCTGCGAGATGATCACGGTGCTTTCGTCGCTGGCAGCAGCTGCGGTATTGCCCATGTCCCTGATGCTGCCATGGCTGAAGCTAGAGCGCTGAAAGATGGGCTCCTCCTTGCTGGTCAAATTGGCTGCCTTAAACTAGTAGTTAACAGCGACTGCATGGAGGTGATCACTACGATGAATGAGGGCGGCAACTCGGCGGGAGCTGCTGCAGCTATCTACGAAGAATGTACCTTCTTAGCTAGGGGCTTCGCTGCCATTGAGTTTGTTTTTTCTCCTAGGGAAAGTAATCAAGTAGCTCATGTTCTAGCTAGCAAAGCGGAGGGCGTCTTGTCATCTGTCTGGCATGAGGACCCTCCGGATTTTATTTGTGCTATACTTGCAAACGATGTAAGCCTATTTGATAAGTAATAAAGTATGCCTAGATTCAAAAAAAAAAAAAAAACAGATCGAGCGAACAAAAGCGAAGCACCCCACGAACCTCGCCGTCCTCCATGCCCTAGCACGCAAGGCACAGGCACAGGCTACCAGCGGAGCGCGCCGAACCCGGCCCAAAGGTAACCGCCACCCTCTCCGATCCCTCAACCCTTCCTCTCCCTCGATCCCGGCCGATCAAAACCCTAGCCGCCGACTCTTGCCTC
The DNA here is from genome assembly GCA_947311845.1 of Poa pratensis. Lineage (NCBI taxonomy): Eukaryota > Viridiplantae > Streptophyta > Magnoliopsida > Poales > Poaceae > Poa > Poa pratensis. Next base: position 11,236,516 of record CAMZMU010000072.1, read on the forward strand.
CGCCGGCCACCCCGATCCCTCCACCCCTCCGCTTCTCCGCGATCTGAATTTCCGGATTGGCGGTTTTCCCGTGAGTGAGTGAGCGAGGGAGATCACGTGGTTGCGCTTTGGGCGTCGCTCAGTGGGCCTGCTGATTCCTCGGCTTCCGCTGCAGATCTGATCGAGGTTGCCTGTGCGGCGGGGTGAGTCGGGGGATTGGATATAGATGCCAGATTTTGCTCTAGTGAATTTGTACTTCTGATGGGATCTGCTGTAGGAGAGCCTTTCAAGGAAGTTGGTTGCAGTCGTTGTTTAGTTTTTCGGTTTCATTCGAGCCACTGCTAAGTGCTAAGTACTTAGGAGTTAGTTGTGTGATTTTCTGCTTTTGGTGAGTGGATGATGATGTTGACCTTGATTATGTGTGCTAAGAGGTGTGTGGAACAAGCAAGGCGCATTAGGTTAGCGAATTAATGGAAAAAATCGTGTTGTCTTTTATGGATCGATAGAGTATATTATGAAACAAACGACGATCTCTTAACAAATTTACCGTTTACATGCTGGACATGCCATTTCAATATCTTGTATGCACAGGGGCCTGGATTTGCCACATATGGTAATGCATGTATTCTAAAAAAAATCTACATATCGTTGGTGCAGGTGCTCGGTTTGGTGCCCTCCAACTCTGTGTTGTCACATAGCCTGTTGATAGCATACAGATCAAGAGCCGAGCATGGCCGATTCGATGGCGGACTCGATGGTAGCGAGCTTCTGGGGCCCTGTTACATCGACCATTGAGTTGTGCGAGGAGAACTATGCACGCTCAGAGTATATTGCAGAATTCTATAATACTCTTTCTAATGCTCCATGCACCTTTTGGCGCTTATTGGACTCGTGAGTGCTCTCCGCCAACGTTTCGAGAAACGTTTCAGCGTTCTGCACATATCTAACATGATACTTTCTATTGGGAGTATCATCTTCCACGCGACCTTGCAACATGTGTAAGTTTTCAGTTAACTGTCATAGTAGTAGTTTTGGGCTGGTGTAAATGATCTGTAGTTATGCAATTCTCAAAATTGCTATTACTAATACTACCTTGATTTTTCATGTGTACATGCCATTCTCTCCTAGATATTTTTTCTTTCCTATTATGTGCGTTTTACCATTTTTCCTGTTATTATAAAAATTTGAGCTGTAATTTTTGGTGTTGATCACATCGCCTTTCCCATTTTGGTGAAAATTAGTCCTTCTGCTGTTTTATTTGTTATTATGGTTTCGTTTCAAAATAGAAAATACTGAACTTAAATTTATGCTACCTAGAATTATGAGGGAAGAAGTCACTTCAGAACCCCCAATGTTGATGCCTCAGTCGTTTTCTTGCTTCATCTTGTATTTTCATTACCTTTTTGGCTGATTTTCTTTCCAAGATCGATAGTTACTTTAGCTCAATGTACTTATAATTTACTTAGATGATATAAAATTTCACGAGTCATGACATCTCTATCAACTCCTCAAAGGGCTTTGCTTCTTGGAGGGTTAGTTGTACCACTGGCAATTACTCCTAGTTCATAGATATTGTTTCCGCTGTTATTGACGTATATCGACTACAGCAATTTAAAACTTGTAGCTGAACATGAACTTCCCTTCTATTTTTTTAGTTGTAGATTCTCTTATTATCCTTCCATCTTCAATTTGTTTTGCTTCTCATGTGTTGTGCTGTTTGTTTTTTGCTTTCATAATTCTATGCTTGATTTTCTGTGTGGTGAACTGATGAGTGCATATGCATGTGCACACCCCAACAGCCTGTGGTCTACTTGGAACATTCCTAGTTCTTGACTGGGATGTATACTTGTGCTGCTGCATTGGCTTACCCATCCACTACTGGGCAGCTGTTCTAATGGTCTTTTTCTGAAACGCACTTTATGTTTATGTTTGACAAAATTCTAGTATTACCACGCTCACTATTTAGCTTTGCTGTTGTTCAATATCGTAAGTAACTCCTTGCAAAATGCATAGGTGAAATGAGCTGTGTTTTGATTGGTAAATTAGTGAACTAGCAGTGTCACTCGGAACAAAGCAACTTGCTTGGTTTGGTTGTCATGTGATGCCACCATTGGTCTTAACACTGAACTGAGCTGCATGTTCTTTGAGTGCTAATCTGCACATAATACATTAAATCAAACACATTGGTATGTTGTTTTATCACTCACATCGACACTTCCTAAGATCTGCAAGTTAAAATCGTCCTCTTTTTTTTGTTAAGATAAAGGTTGTGCGTTTGAAGCTTCATAGATTATCATATGTTTCTTGGTGTGCTTGTCACTTTCAGCATATCTCTAGCTTCCGTCAAAGTGCTTTGCTGTATGCAGTATATTGATTTGTGTTGGTCCTTTTGTTTTCCAGCCTACAGCAGAGTGATGAGACTCCGATGGTGTGGGAGATCCTCCTATATCTGTATGTCCTTTATTCACCAGACTGGCATTACAGGAGCACGATGCCTACTTTCCTTGTCCTGTATGGTGCTGCATTTGCTGTAGTTCACTTCTTCGTTCGATTCCAAGTAGTATTCAAGTTGCATTACATTGGACTGTGCCTTCTCTGCATCCCACGGATGTACAAGTACTACATACAGACGAAAGACTGGCTGCTAAGCGGCTTGCAAAGCTGTGGGTCCTTACTATATTCCTGGCGACTGTTTGCTGGCTAGTTGATCGCATCTTCTGTAAGAAGCTATCGCAATGGTACATCAACCCACAGGGACACGCATGGTGGCATGTGCTTATGGGCTTCAACTCTTACTTTGCAAACACATTCTTGATGTTTTGTCGAGCTCAACAGCGTGGGTGGGAGCCACGCATTATCCACCTCTTTGGGTTATTGCCATATGTTAAGATTCAGAAATCCAGAAAGAGAGAGTAAGCTCCTGGTTGATTAGTGGTGTTCTTCAGGATCTGGAATCGAATGTCCCCCATGCGCGCAAAAAAAAGAAGCGGTGGCATTTTTGTAAATGGGCTTCCAAGTGATTACGGACTACAAATGTTGTTATGTCTCACTGGATTTTGGTAACTTTTAACTGACGCCTGTTTTGTACCATACATGATTTCAATCAGAGATTAGCTGGGAGTGTTCATCTTTTGATCTGGGTCCACTGAAGTTTGTCTTTCAGAACTAATAGGACTTTTTATTTATTCTTTTGATTTGACTTGAATGGGGTGATTGTAAGAAGTATTGGTTAACTTGCTGGTTTGGATGGTAATAGATTCATGTTCTTGGCAATAGTCTTTGTTATTGATCTTACGAAATTCTATGTCAAGCTGTGATTTATTTTATTTTTCAAATGCTCTCTGGAGACGGATTTCTTTATCAAGAGCTAACAGAACAGAGTTATGTACAAAGAGATATACTACGATCAATCATTGTGTTATTCTAAAACAGGGAAGCCTCCTGCTTACATAAGCATATCTATGGTTAGAAGTGTTATGTTAAGTTGCACAGGTTGTCTGTTTTGTTTGGCAACTTGCTTAAGCCAATGGTTGATCGGATGAAAATTGCCTTTGGGCAGTCTAGGTACTGTTGACGGGGATCCTGCAATGGCAATGTCTGTTCTACTCCCTCTGTTTATAAATATAAGATGTTTTAATTTTTCTCCACATATAAATATAAGATGTTTTAATTTTTGTCCACATTCACGTGTCAATATGTATGTAGACATGTTAAAAAAACAGAGGGAGTACATCGGTAGAACAAGTTTGTCAAATCTTTGTGGGTGGCTCAGTGGCTGCCTTTTGCCCAAAGATCTCGTGCAGAAAATGATGAACATGCTTACCCATGTCTAATGGTAATGGCTGTAGTGGATGGGCGTCCAGGACTGGTAGGCTCAATCTGGGACATCTTTATTTTGAAAAAAAGAACACCCCAGATGAACCCATGGCAATTAGTTACCAGTAGAGATTGCTGTCAAATAAAAAAAAACGTTGTCATGGAGACTTACCTATTACACCTTATTGGCTTGCCCATGTAGATATGAGTGATACCTGGGTAAATTGCCACTCTGAAAATCATGTTAAATGTTGGCTCAAATTTGGTTCCCCGTGGAGAAAAACGATCGAAAATTGGCGATTCTGCTTACGTTGCATGAATCCATTAGCAAAGGCACTTCTCTGTTGTCCAGCATACATTAACCAGTACTGGAAAAGGTTCCATGGTGGTCTGCATTGTGAAAGAATTCCACAAGATCATTCCCTTACCAGAAAGCGTTCTAGAACCATGTTCCTGTCAAAACAGGTGCATTTAAAAATCAAACAGATAAAAGAAACAAGAATCATATCGCTGATACACCTCGGTAGGAATTCGAATCAAGATCTAGTGTCGAACGGGGATAAGATTCCACAAATCTCATAGCAGAACAACGCATTATCTGACTCACACTTGGCCAATAAAAATGTACCCAAAACTGACTTTACCACGTGCACCCACTGACTCTCAAATCTACCAGTCAAACAATGCCCTCGTTGCATCGTCATGCAGGCAAGCGAATAATTTAGCACCATCCACCAGCCATTCTAGAGAAACTTACAAGGATTTCCAGGACAGTATCATGGACAACTTTTTGGATTAATCCAGATGAACAAGAGTGGATTGTAAAAGAATAGCGATGTAAGTTCAATAAAGATTTTACATTTATTACAAATATCATCCAAGAATTATAGAGCCCCAACATCTGACCAAAAAATATTCTGGCACTTGGTACTATAGCATGCCCGGTATAACCATGTATACCATCAGTACATCAAGTATCCATGTAACAATAAACAAAATAAACACCACTAGGTAAAGGAAAAGAATCCTGATACGGGCAGATACATCTTTCTTTTTAACAATGGTTAATTAACAAAATAGAGAACTATTTGTGACTGATGAACTGAAGCTGCCGGGGTGCGATTCTACCTGGGTCGGCCTTGGAACAACCCCATCTGAGGTACTTTAACCTACTGGAGAACCTCAATAGTGTATACCTCCAAAAATTTAAAGAAAACCAATCTCTGAATCACCACCTTCAGCTATCCAGCCTTGCTTGCTGACCACATCAATGAACAGGAAAGACAAAAAAATACTTCCAATTTCTTTAGCTAAGAATAATAACTTCTTGAACCTCCCAGGAATGTTGTTCGTCTATGTTGCTAGACTACCGATCTGCTGATCAAGCTGCATCTGCTCAAGCAATGCTCCAATAACTGCAGCTTGGTCATGTCCATCCAGTCGTTTGTTCAGACTCGAACCTTCACCATTGCTAACAGTTGGATGCATAAGTGGCGAAGGTCTAACAGAGTTCATCGATTCAGCTGCGGTAACTTGCTTCTCTGGTGGAGATTCCTTAACCAGCGTGTGCACCCACGAGAGATCTGGATCATCACCACCTGATCTCAGTTCAAAGGAAGATGATCGGCGAAGCTTACCCAGTTCCTCACCATCGACACCCCAATCTGGTGCACCTGAAGGAGATCCCCACTTGGACCATGATGAGCTTAAAGGAGAGCCAACAAGAGCCGATGCCCTTGCGGCACTAGGCCCAAAATCACGGGAACTGAGGCTTCTCATTGTTTGCTGCTGCTGTTGGTGCTGCTGTTGTTGTTGTTGTTGCTGCTGCTGCTGCTGTTTCTCACGCTGGGCAAGTGCAGCAGCTATGTGGGAGTTCATTGGGGACCCAGATTCAACGCAACGGGGAGACATCCGGCCAGGGAGGATATCCCAAGTGATGCGTGCAGTAGAGATGAGCGTGAAGCTATCTGCTGGTTGTCCACAGACTTTGGCGAGAAGGCCCCTGTGTTGATCGGCGAAAGCAGTGCTTGCTGCTGTTGCTGGAACTGATTAAGAATAGCAGCCTTCTGAGAAGGCGAAAACATAGCACCTTGATCAGCATTACTGTACCTCGGGGACGAGATCATCTCGGCGGAGAAGAGATCATCCAGGTTCGATGGATTCAGACTCTTGGTCCGAGAAGCGTGGTTCCCTGCGGACGACGAACCAAGGCGTGAGTAGCACAGATCATTCATAAGCTGAGAATCAATATCCTGCATCAGGGAGTAGTCGTCCAATGGCATATCCCTCGCATTGAGCGAGCTTCGGAGTCTGCTCGACTGAAGGCTGCTGCCCGGAAGGTGCAGCGTCGGAACATTCGGCTGCTGCCAGCCCAAGGAAGGGGGCATCCCATTGCCAGAAGGAGACCTTGGTGGCGTAAACGGCGACATGACTGCCGAAACCGATGATGGAGAACCTGGCATCAAGCCCATTGCTGCTGCCATCTCCATTGCAGCTGTCGCCGAGGCCCTCGGGGATGGAACCGCCGATCCAGTGGAAACATAGAGTGGGCGGAGCTCATCAGTGGTGTGCGCGAAGAAGCAGACACGACGATTGCAGCCGGTTCCATCCTTGCAGAGGCGAGTGCGGTATTGCGCAGGGTGAAGCCAGCACTCAAACACCCCATGAGCATACTCACACATGTCGCCGCGCCGGCACACACCTTTCCTGAAGTCAGGGCACGGCACACAGCTGTAGTGGTACTTGCGAGGATCCCGGCGCCGAGCGTTCTCCCCAGGGTGCACGAAGGGGCACTCGGTCCAGTCGTGCGAGTAGGCACGCGAGCAGGGCCTGATCTTGAAGGAGTACATGCGGAACTCGTCGGAAGCGTAGATGCTGTTCTTGATATCCGGCAGGGAGGGATCCACCGGGTACTCCTTCTTCTCCGAAGTGGCAACCCTCGGGAGGTCGGCGAACTTCGACATCATCATCACGGCAGCCGCTGACGGAGACTGGGCGTCTTGGGCGGTGGGCGACGACACGGGCGAGGAGATCAAGATCGTGGGCCTTGTTGCCACCCGGAGCATACCGAGTTCAGGAGCAGCAGCCGCCTTTGGGAAGCCAAGCAGATCTTGCAGCGCGATCTTGGCATCAATCATCCTGGGCGGCACGGAGATCACGTCGGCCGGACGGCACCCGACGCATCTGTGGCGTCGGCGTCCGCCCCGGCGACGAGGAGCAGCCGGACGGCCTCGACGGCGGAGGAGGAGCCCCCGGAGGCGGCGCAGTGGAGCGCGGTGGTCCCGTCGGGGCCGCAGCGGCGGTTGACGTCGACGGAGGGGAGGGCGAGCAGGAGGCGGAGCGCGGCGAGGCTGCCGTAGGTGGCGGCGACCATGAGCGGGGTGCGGCGCTCGAGGGCCTTGCGGCGGCCGTACCAGAGGCCGGGCTCGTCGGCGGCGGCGGGCGGCGCGCGGTCGAGCGCGCGGAGCAGGCCGTCGGCGTCGTCGTCGGCGGCGAGCTCGAGGAGGCCGCGAAGGCGTCGTCGGTTTCGACCGTGAGGTGCCTGGCCATCTCGGCGACCGCCGCATTCTTGTCGGCGGAGATCGGCGTGCCGTTCATCTGGGCTTGCCGGATCGGAGGAACTGAGGGTGGGTGAGGGGGGAAAACGAACAAGAGTCAAGAAAGCAGTCAAGGGAGTCCACAAATAGCACGAGAAATGGAGTGGAAAAATTACCATGCAAGAGGGGGCGGGGAGGCGGCGGTTGGCGCAGGCGACCGCGGCGGTCGGCGGGGGGGGGGGGGGGCAAAGATAGGGCCGATCTATTCTCTATCCGGTTGGCGATTGACGGGGGAGAAGAAGAAGCGGAAGCATGAGATGGTGAGAGAGATGTGCAGTAAAAAAAGGAAGGGGAAAGCGGGGAGAGGGAGAGAAAGGAAGTGGCCAGTGGGGGTTGTGACTTGTGCCTAGCTGCTCAGTGCTTCCCTGATCAGCGATTACAACGGAAGGGAAAACGGATAAATTGTTTTGCTTTTGCTAGTGCGCCGCCCGAATAAAATCATTTGCTGTCAAAAAAAATGAAGAAAACCATTTTGCTTGGCTTAACTGGGTAGATTTTTTTGTAAGTGTGTTATGTATGCCACTGACGAAGTTGGGTAGGATGCTACAAAATAAAACAATATCATTTTCGTTTCAAAAAAAAAAAACCCGATATCATCGTTCCAAGCGCTACTTCAAGTGGTGATGGTAGGCATTTGATTTATGGTACCGGTGTGTATATCTTGATGTATTGATCATACTTTTATAGGCCAATAGTGGCTATATTTAAAGTTAGGCACACACATCGTGCTTTAAAAGGTTGGCATGTTTATTTGTCCTCTAATTTGCGAATCGCCAGTTAGGCATGTTGCTCGTTTTAAAACGGGTACTCGAGACAACTTCAGCATTAGTGGACAACATTGTTGAAGTAAATTACATCTACTTGCATGCTAACATGGTGAATCTTATGATGAGACATGTTGATTTTATCTTTAATACAGTTGTGGCCAAACATCTGCCTTCTCTAGCCCGATCCTCCTGCTTTGGGTTCATCTACATGGTTGTACAAGAATGTTGGTTCACAAAGGTCTTCATAACAAATATCTCGGATTTGTTTGGTTGTTGTAATGCTAAAGAAATAGGGCGAGGGAGGAGAAAACGATCCAACATGAGGAGGATTACGATTGAGGAGTCTGGACAACCCTATGACTAAACTTTAGCGACTCAACAAACATATTTTGCAAGTCGATTACAACAAAGCCACATGTGCTCATAGCTTACCACATGAGATGTGAGAACGACAAAATGCATGGCAAAGAAAGAGACACAAATGGAGTGGCTACACGTGGTAGTGAGGCAGGACGACGACAATAATGCATATTCTAGTAGTGGATCATGAAGGTAAGCTAGAGGAGAGACGAGAACATCCGAGTTACGAGGTGCACCCCGTCCAAAAAAAAAGGCAGACAATGAAGCGAGACCGGAGAAACATAGAGCTCTGTGAATGAAATGACACTGATGCCATAATTTGCTGAGATTTTAATATATTTTTTGAGCGCAGCTGAAATTTTAATTGAAATGATGTTTCATAGCTTAGAGTGGTTACCGCATGAGATGTGAGAACAACAAAAATGCATGGTAAAGAAAAGACACAAATGGAGTGGCTACACGTGGCAGTGAGGTAGGACGACGACAACAATGCTAGCAGTGGAGCATGAAGGTAAGCTAGAGGAGAAACGACAACATCTGAGTTACAAGATAGACAATTTTTTTTTTTTTGAACAAGGAGCGGCCCCAAAGGGACTGGATACCATTATCAGTGGCGGGTACATTTTACAAAAGGGACCTCAACAAAAATAGAAATTACATCCAAGTCTCTAGCTTTTACATTAATGACCCTACAAAGGAAAATGGAAATGCAATTGGGTCCTCCGCCATTAACAGAGCAAGCAGAGCTCCAGCCGCGGTCGCCTTCCTCAGCAACGGGGACAACGCCACTTGATGCAAAGGAGATGATGAGCACCACAGCGAACTCCGTAGAGGGCCTCCGAATGGAGGTTGAAAATATGCCAGAAATCTCCGGCGAACTTGGCCACCAGATAGCCATCAGAGTCGGCAAGCTGCAGAGAACTGCCGAGATTGTTCTCCAGGATTTGGTATCACTACTCCAAAGCAGCTGTACATCAACATCGCACCGGATGAAATGCTCCCTCCCACCACTTCCACTGCGAGCAGAGGAAACTTCATCCAACACCCAGAACCAGCTGCCAGCCCTCCGCCACCGCACTTGAACACCAGATCCGTTCTCAAACTCCACGCTCCCGCCACGAGGTAGAGGAGACATAATCAAAATAAAATTGCAAAAGCAGAGGGAATAAGTACTGGCTTTATTGAAGGAGTCCAAGGCCTCCATCACCGCCGTCTTCGGCTTCCTCCATGGAAGCACCACCTCGATAGATAGCCGCACCTTGCAGAGTCGAGCATGGCCAGGGCAACTCCACTCTAGAACTCTGGCGCGCACCTTATTTAGAGAGAAGCACGAGCTCACCAGCCTCCCATACGACATCGCCTGCCACAAGCTCATCGCAGCGAGACCAAGGAAACTCGCGGCGCAGTGGATCTGGGCGCCGAGATCCACCATCCTCCTCTCGAAAACAACGGCATAAAGCCAAGAACGAGCATATAGCCCAAGCAGCAACCTACATCTACTATATACAAGCCAGGTAACGCTTCCGAATCCACGCCGAGCGGCCTCGCCGCCGGAGAGGAACGGGGAGCGCACCGGTGCAGAGGAAGGAAGGAGAGGGACGACTGTAACATCCCAAAATTGTAACCCAGCTTTATTAGTCAAATTTGTGGGCCAACAAAAACTTTTGTTATTTTTGTGTGTTTGTTGTTTTTGCTTGCTTGTGTTGGATTGTTTGCTAAAACAAAAATAAATAAAAAAAAGAAAAGAAAAGAAACATAATAAAAAGTTCCCCATAAAATCATGTGACAAAAGTCACACAAAATTCATCTTATTAAGAAAATCAAATTTTATTTTTTCAAAACAAAATTCAGTGGGGTGACAGGTGATCACTCTCTCTTTGTTCTCATATTCTTTTCCCTCTCCAAAAATATTTCTAAAAATCTTAAATTTGAATTTCATTTCTTTCTTGAACTTTCCCAAACCACAAAATGTGCTAGGTTGCACATACCAAATAAAGTCCACCACCATACCATAAATCTTGTCAAACATACAAGGATCAAACCATGAAAAGAAATCCTAGAAAATAGAATTAAAGTTTCAGTGGAGCATTTCATCGAGCACGTTGGAGACAGAACTCGAGTTCATCTCCAACCCGTTGAAACCGAAATCAAATCGATCGATTTGATGGATCCCTGCATCCATTGCTTGCTCCACACCCTCCCCTTTCACTCCCCTCAGTCGCCAGAGCAAGGAGGAGGCGTGCCATTTGGTCCTTCGGCTCGTGGCCGCCGCTGGCCGCACGCCACCGTGCTGTGCACCCGTGCCGACGATGGAAACGTGCGGAGGAGACGCCCAGCTGGCCCAGCCCTGCACCATGTATCACCTCACCCCTCACCGCACTCGTCAGAACGGAGGAGACCGCGCCCTGACGCTCTGAGGCGCCGTGCGCCAGCCGCCATGTCGAAGCTCTCCGAGCTCTGGCCGCGCGTGGACGCCGACGCCGTTCTTCTCCACCACGCCACCCCAGCTCGCGTGGCTCGTCGCAGACGCTCCTCTGCCACCCAGCGACCTCAGGGACACGTCCCCGTCAGCCCTAGTGGCCCGCAGCCGCGCCATTGATCCATCTACTCCGCGGCACGCGCCATGGACGCCGTGCCGTGTCGAGCTCGTTTTCGAAGCCGCGCGTGCACCTCTCCCCCTAAGCCCTAGAAGGACACCCTACGGTCGTCGCCGTGCAGCACCGCCACCAATGGCGTGCTCTCCCACTCCCCAAACCACTCCTGCACCCGGTCCACGACACGCCGGAGTTCGGCAATAAAAAGCCGCCCCGCCCGTGCCTCCACACCCCGCCATCGCTCACTCCAGCATCCCCCACTCCCTCTCCACCCCTCAGTGCACCGCTAGGAGAGCGGTGACGCTGTCCCGCAAGCCCCAGCCGCCTCGAGCATCCTCGATTTCTCGCCGGAGCCGAGGTTGAGGTCGAGCACGGCCAGGTCGTCACCCGCTTCCCCTCTCCCCTCTCTGGCCTATCCTAGCATCACCATTACCACCGCACTCACCCGCCGCCGTTTCCCCGTGTTTCCTGCACAGGCGCGACGCAGAAAGCTCCCCGGAGTTGCCGCACGGCCGCGGAGGAGGAGTTGATCATCGCCGACGCCAGAAGCATCCCCAGCAAGCACACCTCGTCCCAGGGGCTTCCCCACGATCTCCGCCATCGATCTACCTCTTTTCCGCAGCCTCCCGAGCCCCTAGGTGAGTTCCCCGTGCATCTCGCCGTCGCCGGAGCCGCGGCACCGCCCGTCTGAGGTCGTCGACGACCGCGAGCTCCAGGCGCCGTTCGATTGGAAATCAACGGTAGCTTACCGGTTCGTGTAATCAGTCGCTGACTGGTGGACCCCACCCGTCAGCGTTTTAAACTTAAACGCGCGCGCGAGACGTTTTCCACTGAGTCACTGACGAGTGGACCCCACCCGTCAGGGATCTCATCTTTATCCAGTATTTTCGAATTTGAATCTTTTCTGAATTCAGTACTGGACCTAGTTTTGAAATTCAACAACTCGAGTTCTAGGAATCCAAATAAATCAAACTCGACTGTTCTGGAGAGCTTATGAAATCCTTTAACTCACCAAAGTGGTCTCATCTCATTTAAATAAATAATAAAAAGGTATTAATAAAAATGCTCCAGAAGGTTTAAAACACCAAACCTTTTGTTTCTGGAGTTATATAAATCCAAATAACTTGAAACCAATTTTTGTAGCTTTGTATTAGGATCCTTTAGCTCCCCAAATTTTGGTAGGATTAATTGAGTAGTCTAAAATCCTTAGCCTTTGGTTGAACTTCAGTGCACCCTTCTGCACTAAACCAATTAGTGTGATTTATTAGTAGGTCCAATTAAACTCAAACCAATTTTGTTAGATCAAGCCAAAGTTAGTTCCCTAAAAGGATTTAATTTTTGGAGCAACCTAATTTGTTTGGTAGCTAAAACTTGTTTAAAAACCTTCTGAACTAAAACAATGTGTAGGGAGTTTGGTAACTCCAAATGACCCCAATCCAATTGGGTGGTCTTCTACACATCAGTAGCTACCCATAGAATTTTAGTTTGAATTTTTGTGACAAACATAGATTAAATGGTGAATTAATTGGTGTACAACTAGTTTCTGCCTTAGTTTGGAAATAATTAATTAAAGATTAATTCAATTAAATTAAAACCACCTTGTGTTGCTTGATGTGTGCAGTAGCTATTTATAGCATTTGTGATTGTAATGCTGTGTTGATGCTTGAGCTAGCGTAGTGATTGTTGTTTTGCTTGCTTAAACGTTTAGACGATACCGCTGACGGATTCATCGAGGAAGGAGGTTTTGCTGAACCCGAAGATCAGGACCAGTACCACTTTGTTGAGCAAGGCAAGCTACTCCACTGAGCTTGCATTTATATACCTCTACTTTAGTCTCAAGAGTTAATCAAAAGTATCGATGATTTTGGAAAACCCCTTTTTCAAAACAATGAAAACTATTTTGCCACCCTATGTAGAAATATAGGGTAGTTATTTTACAACTGTAGGATGGGAAAAACAATGTTTATTCAAAACTCCTTTGAAAGTACTTGAATGAAGGTGAAGTACCGAAAGGTCGGTATGAAGGTGAAGAACCAGAGAATGGTGTTGTTTCTGGAAAGAAAAATGCACATTGTGTCCTTGTACTTACATCCCCAGCCAAAAATCTGTGCGACCACATTTACCCACATATGGGCAAGGGCGTAGTCATATAATTTGCTCGTGTTAGTACTGGATGCCTCAATAACGAGGAGAACCTCGTTCCATGAGGGGATGGTCTGAGGACCTACCCCCTGACCTGGGTCCTCTTCATTGAAGTCTACCGGAAGCCGGTATGAACATGTCGGAGGAAGAGGATTGAAGGGCTCCCTTGGGTCCGCCGGGCAGAACTACGAGTCCTCACACTTAGTTTCTGAGGATTTAAGTGTCGATGGAAAGTGTCGTAGCGGCAGGGTCCTATACTAGCATGAGCAAAGGACAGGCTATGGCCGGGAACTCAACTTCGCATACCTCTGGTATGGCGGGACGTGGCTGACACGATGAGTGACCGGATGGGTGTGGGAAAAGCGTACTACCTCTGCAGAGGGTAAAACTATTCGAATAGCCGAGTCCTCGGATATGGACAGTTGGGAAGAACTACTAAGGCCATGTGCAAAGTTTTGCAAACTCTGGTTTGTGTTGAGGAAATTGAATTGGAAAGGAATATTTCCCACCTGTACCAATGAGTTGGTACGAGGTGGTGATGGGTTTGGAACCATGATCAGGGTATGGTTGGATACCGGAGGAGTTCCGGAGAAACAGCAAAAATGGCGTTTTCTTAAAGGATAGTTATAAACTTCTTCTCACCCCCCTTTTTATTAAAAAGATTTTTGAGAGTTTTGCAAATAAAAGTTTTTAAGAAATAAAAACTAGTGCTTACTCAAGTTGGGGTAGTTTGCGAGTACAATCAAATGTACTCATATTGGTTTCGTCCCTGGCTATTGTCTTAGCCAGATTTCGAGGAACCCTACGTTGAAGAGGAGTTTGGCGACGTCTATGCGAACTGAGATCTTCATAAGTCAGCTGCCTGTCGGTGTTGTTAGGATGGATTAGCCCTACTATCGTAGCTTCCGCTGAATAAAGGATTGGCCCTTGAAGGCACCTATGTATAATTAGGCCAGTATGGCCATGTGTGTAAGACTTTAAACTCGGTATTGTATGGATGTAAACTTTGATATTCAGTTCGGATTATGTGCAACGACAGACTGATCACGGGATCGTTGTGTTAAGCATAATCGGGTATTTCGGACAGCTAGTCCGGGGTCCCCACAACGACTCTCAAAACAAGAGCGGTGGAGAGGAGAAAGAAAAGGTCCCCCACAAGATAGACAATGAAGCGAGACTGGATACATATAGAGCTCTGTAAATGAAATGACATTGATGCCATAATTTGCTGAAATTTTAATACTCCCTCCGATCCGAAATAAATGTCGGAGGAAACGAAACAGTTTATGCACAACATATACGTACAAGTCGCAACATTTTTTCTGGATCAGAGGGAGTATATTTTTTAAACGCAACTGAAATTTTAATTGAAATGATGTTTCCAACTCTATCTCACCTAAACACGCTGGGTATCTAATCTCAGTTAAATGTCATGATTCCAGTCTTAAAAAAATCTCATGATTCCGGTCTGAGATGATGGCTACCGAACGAGAGCTCGTGAGAGGGTTAGTGACAGGAGCATTAGTTGAAACAAGGCTTCAAGCTTATTCCAAGACCAACCGCCCACGTCGATCGTGTGGAGCACAGCTGGGACGGGATCACCACACGAGCGAGCGAGGCAACCCCCAGGTTTCCATAACCGGGCGGCACGTCCACACTCCACACCGATAACGGCAAACGCGAGCTGCTATCGGCTTTTGCTTCTTCTTTTTTTTCGCCTCTTTCCACCCACCACTCAGCTCGCCCCACCCACACCCGTACGGCAGTCGGCAGACGATGCGGGGGGCAGCTAGTGCGCGACGTCCCTCTCGATCGTACCTTGTCGAAATTTCCCGTCCATTTCCCCATTGTCACGACCTTTCCTCTTCTTCGCGCTGCCGGGCCAGCGCGCGGTGGTTGTCGGGCCGGTGGTTGACCTTAAACAGGCTCCCCGCACGCACTGGAACAGGCGCCTCGCACGCACTGCACCACACCAGGCTGCCTGCCTGGCCAGTTGTGCGGCTTCACTCCGGAGGTAACGATAGGCGGTTAGAGCAAGGGCAATAATATAGCCAACAGCCCGCTGTAAGAGTATCTTCATCGCACTGGCGGATCCAAGTTCACCCTCGGGGGTGCATAGGACACCGGTAAAAAAGTATTTTCTTGGTAATATGGCTACTTTTCACCTTGTGTGACACCCCTAAAACAAGATTTTTTGCACTTGGGGCACCACCGTGCACCCCTATCACAAGTTGTCTAGCTCCGCCACTGTCCATCGGGGCCTCCAGATGACCCCAAAGGCCTAATGGGGTTCGGACGGCAAAATCGTCCACCAGCGGCATCCAAAAGGGTCGGGCCGAGCGAAATCGTGTCCGGCACCCGAGAAGGCCTCCAAGTTTGGAGGCCCCTCGGGGGTGCCGGACATGGCCTCTGACAGGGGTGGCCCGCCCGTCATACACACACAGCTGGCGCCCATGCTAATGAGGGCTCTGCAGAGGCCATTCCGCCCGATTAATGGCGAGGCGACAAGAAGGCGGCACGCCTGTCAGCACACGTCGCATTAACGCCGCGCCCGTTCCCATGGCGCAGACGGAAACGACGCCTCGAGCGATGTCCACGCGTTAACGTCGTTGCGGCTGCCAGTGAAGGCGCCATGCACACGCGTCGTCGACGTCAATGCGTGGCCAGGCGAACCAGTGGCTAGGCGTTAATGCCCACCCAACCCCGCTCATCCGTCCACCTTTAAAACGCGGCGCGTCGCGGCCCTTCTCTTCCCACATCACAGCAAACCACGCCTTCTCTCCTCTGTCAACTCCCCACTAGTAGATCGGCCGCCAAGCATGGTGGGCAGCCGCGAGACGCCGGAGTAGCGCGAGCTTCGGCGTCATCGCGACTTCCTCTCGGCGGAACGTGCTCGCCGCTGCAACGAGCGCCGCGGCCAACAACGCCGCGAGCAGATGGAGGAACGCTGCCGCCGCAACGAGGAGGCGAAGATGGCCAAGGCGTATCAACGCGAGCGGTGGCGCGAGGACGCAGCCAACGCGCCTCCGTACGTGGTGTCGCTGGAGACCGCGCAGCTGTGCAGCCGCCACAGCGTGCCGGTGGAGGACGACGCCACCCAACCCGAAGGGTGGACGAGGAACGCCGTCAACGTGCCGGTGGCGCCGCGGCTCAGTGGACAGGAGCGCGTCGACTTCATCATGCAGAAGTGGCAGGATATGCCGTACGAGCAGAAGCTCGACCCCTAGTACTCCATCTGCGCGTCCTACTGGCACGCCGTGGTGGACGCAGAGTACGAGGCGCGTCGTGCCAGCGACTTCCCCCCAACCGGAGTGCGGGAGCCAACGCCGGAGTTGTCTGCATCGGACGACAACGACACCAAACTGCCCGATCTACCCTTAGAAACGGCAGGCGCATCTTGGTCAGCAGCGTCGCCGGCACCGGAGAAGGGGCGCCAGCTGAAGTCGGCGAGGCTTCCCATCAGGCGCGTCGCCGGTAGATCAAATCCCACCACGCGCCGGCCACGAAATCAGAAGCCTTAGCCACGGCCGAGGCTTCGTTTCTAAAGGCCGTAGCCGACGGCAATAGCGGATGAAACTTCCGGCGCCGGATCATCGAGGCATGCAAGTATGTTGATGATTCCGGCGCTGGTTCGCATCTTTTTCGCCGGCGCTACGCCGTGGGCACGGCATCTTCATCGACGTCGGCGCCTGTAGTGGTTGGCTAGACGCTGTAGCGTATAGCCGATAACGACGTAGTTTAGGTTTAGTTTGTTAAATCTCGTTTAGATTTCAAATTTTAAGTTTGTTAAATCTTGTTTAAATTCCGCCGGAATTGTTTAATGAACGAATGTTAAAAAAAAATTGGCGTGCTTGTTTGGGGTGCACCGTTGTGGGCAGCACCCCCAATTGGCCAGACATGTGTCCGACACCCCCAATTAGGCCTCAATTGGGGGTACCGGACACCGATTTGGAGGGCCCGGTGGAGATGCTCTAAGGAAGTGTCATGTCATTTGTAGCAACCTAATAGCTAACATGTACAATGGTTAGATTTAATCATACATTAATTTATTAATACATGGTCCACATTACACTCTCACATAGCGCCTAACAACACGTACTGCAGCTGGCTCTTACATAAGAGTCCGCTTCTATTCTCTCCTCTTTTCTTTAGTCCATGTAAGCACAAATAGGCGAGAACGAACGTTGCTTGTTTTGTTCTGATCCGTCCTCTCGCTCGCTGGTTGCTCCGTTACCGACACCCACCTGCACACGATTAGATTAGTACTAATCGTCTTTGCCGAAAACGACAAGTCCCATGTGCGAGGAATCTGCATGTGGCAAGGACTATGCATGTGCATGTATGCAACTACCTATCGTCTTCCCCAAAGACGACAAACCCTTAATCGTCTTCCCCAAGGACGATTAGCCCAGTCGATTTAGACTAAGACGACTGACTAATATTTTTGAAAAAAAACACGTATTATTTTCCTAATTAAATAAATTTCACGTATTATTAAAAAAAATAGCCACGCATAAAGCCCGATCAACTCGACCTGCTAAAATTCTTTGGAATTGTGTTTGTACCATCGCGGTGCAGTGCTGCTATGATATGCTATCAGGAGTACAACTAGTGGAATTTTGCGCGTCGTCACGCCGCGCTTGTGTGATTTTTTATATTATTTTTGAATTGTGTAAATAAGGTTCATAATTAAAGTGTTGTTAGCTAATTTTTTTCTGAATGTTAAACAACTTGGGAAGATGTAATAAGTTTGTATTTCGGTTTCAATATTTAGTTGAACTCCATAATGGTAATGGATTACATTAGGTGGATATTTATTAAATTCGATCCATAATTATAGGGAATTAATTTGGATTTTTTGGAAAAGAAGACCGAATTGGAATATTGGAATATGGGCATTATGCCGTAAGTAGTGGAAGTTTTTTTTTTGGGCTGCCTAGTATAATCAGAGGGAATTTATGCTGTGAGCGTTTAGTAAATTGTAATTTGTAATTAGGTAAAGTGCATCTACAGTGTATGCAAATATTAGGCAGTTTGAGTTGTTCAATATTGTTTGTATTTTTGGCATTAGTAAGTACCATTTTCTTTCCCTGAGCATGTTGATATATTATGTGGTAACTTAAATAGTTTAATATTTTGAAATATTGAAATGTGCTTCTTTTTCCCAAATAATATTTAAGTTAAGTATGTAGTTAATGGTGCTGCATATTTTTTTGGATTTGTGCTAACAAATGGGGAAAGTTTGTTTATGTTGCATCCAAATTTTTACCATTTTGAATTGTGCAACTATGTTCTGTGTTTTGTTACATGTAGTTAGTGTTAGTGTTGATTTGATCGGAGCGTTTTTTGTATAGAGGTTACAGAATATCCAAATATTTAGCGAATTGGTGTATTTAAATATGTTTGTATGTTGACACGTTTTTTAAAATGCAATTGGACAAAATGCATTTCAAATATGTTCAAATATTTTGTAGTTATGAATATTCAGAAAGTTTTCTCTTATAGCATAAGTAATTAGCATTTATTTTTTTGTTTATTTTTCTGTACTACCCATATTTTGGTCGGTGGATGCACCCAGAGATTGTGATTTTTGAAATTTTTAATTTTTTGGTGGAAATTGTCTAGCCCTTAATGGTAATACGTGGAAGGCCCCGCCCAAATTTTTTTTTAAGTATTGAAACTTGAATGGAGGTCTTATAGCATGAGCATTTTTTTCCACTTGTAGGTATGTTTTTTTTTTGTCATATTTGTGAGTATTTAGATATGTTCGTATGTTAGCATGACCTTTCAATTATAATTTGGGGAAATGTATTTCAAATATTTCCACAAGTTTATAATTTTTCTAATTTTCTGGAAGTGTTGTTTTCATGGCATAAGTAGTTGGCATGTAATTTTCTGATTATTTTTGCTGTGTTAGATGTATTTTGGTCAGTGGATATACTCAGAGATTTTGAGTTCCGGATGTTTTTTAATTTTTTTTGTGAAAATTGTCTAGCCCTTTGTGCTAATACGTGGAAGGTAATTTTTTTTTTAATATTGAAATCTCAGAGGAGATCATAAGCCGTAAGTAGTTTTTTTTTTGTCCGTGTAGGTTTTTTTTTCCATATAAGTTGTTTGAATGCCAAAATTGGGGAATTTGGAAGTCATTCGGATTTATTAAATTTCAAATTAGAAGCAAATTACAATTAGAGCAAATGAATTTGCAAGTATTTTATTGGGTTTGTTACGTTGAATGTTGTTACCGATATTGTATGTCCGGATTTATTTGAGTTCGGAAGAAAGTGATGGAATCTATGTTTTACAAAATAGAGTAAATTAGATTCTTCCACAGCAGCATGAAAATCTGAAAAGCATTCTAAATTTTTTGATTTTTTTTCTGGTTGGGAATTTTTGGAGGTTGATTTATTCACTGGAAAATTTATAAAATTAAATGCGTAAAATTAGAGGAATGCAATTTGGATTTTTGTGTAGATATTGAACGCACCCTTTGTAACTGGGAATGTCGAAATTTATTTTCTGATATTATTAATTCGTTTGCTGTTATTATTTTTGTGGGTTTCATTTGAGTTCAATAGAGTTTTTTGAGATCAATATTTTTATGAAGTGACGTAAAGGCGTCAAATTGTTGTTTGCGTGTAATTTTTAATTTGCAAGTGTTGCAATAATTTGTGAAAGATTACAAAGTATTTGTAATGATTATTTTGAGTGTTACATAAATTTTAAGTTTGGGGTGAATTGATTTTGAAATTTGTTTTTGAAGTTACAAAAATTTTGGGGAAAAAGGAAAAGAAAACAGAAGGGGAAAAAAAAGGGGCCGAGCCGGCCGCTGAGAAGGCGGCCCAGCCCAGCTAGGAGCCCGTCCAACGGCCCAGGTCTACAGTGGCGTCGTTGTGACGTCACCGGAGGCCGGATCGTGCCGCGGCGGAGTGGATCACGGCGGCGCCGCGATGCCGCGATTCGGCACGCGCGGGTGAGTGCGGCGGATGCAGCTGGACGCGGAGTGGCTGGAGGCGGTGGCGCCGCCAGTTATAGGTCGTCGGAGCGGCTCCAGCGGCGTGGAACGCGGCGGCGGATGTCGAACACGCCGTCGACGATTGCGGCGCGGTGGCGGCGTTCGGGGACGCGGCTATCGGCGAGGAGGGAGAGGACGGAGTGGTGGAGCTCTTCGTGGCCCTGGATCTGGACGGGGAGAGGCTGAGCGGACGGGCCGTGCGTCGGCGGCGCCGGCGACGTCCGCCGTCGCGCGCGAGGAGGAGGGGAGGGGGGGAAGTGGTGGCGGTTTTGCGCGGAGGACCTCATGATTTTCCGATTTAACAGAAAGGTCCTTTCTTTCGTTTTTCTGTGGACCATAGAGCAATTTCTCGGCCGCGAGGGGCCTTTTTGCAAAATCGTCAAGCGTGTTTGCTACGGGACGTTGGATCGCCGGCGGACGGCGCAGATCTCCGCACTGTTGTTACTGTAGATTGCTACAATACGCTACAGTACGCGAGCGCGGAGAGGCCGCGAAACGGGACAACTTTTATATAGTTAGTAATGCAAGGACCTGGTCGAATCATCAATCAAACCAATGCCTGCTACTGCTAGATATTTTTTTTAACGGGAATAGGGGTCACAGCTCACGAAGCACCCCGAAGCTGCATTAATCCGCTGTCATTAGACTAGTCACAATGGGTAGTAACATAGGAGTAACATCAGTGCCACATAGGTAAAAAATCTGATGTGGCGGGTAATTAATGAGGAGAGAGATGGTTGTGGTAACTAGCTATGTTACCATAACATCACACATTTCAAGACAAGATGAGTGTATAACCTATTAAATATGACACTACACACATGTTACTCCCCATTATGGAGGTAGTAACTTAGAGTAGTAACATATGCATGTTACTAGTCTAAGTTACTCCCCATTGTGACTAGTCTTAGGAGTACTCCCTCCGAGTCCTGATATCCATAATCTAAAAAACAATTAATCCCAAAACCCCACCTCTTAGGAACAATTAAATTTAATTCTCACTAAATTAGTGGTTAGTTGCCTCTCTCCATCAATGCATGCAATATTTTAGCCTCAATCATTTAACACCCTAGGCCAAGAGATTTGCAAATTAAGCCCTAAAAACTAGGACGGAGAGAGTAATGTGCTATACAAGAGCTGTAATCTGTCCGTCCTAGTTTTCAGGGCATAAAACCAAAAACGATTTGTTGGGTAACCCACCACCTTGTAAGCACAACTGTATTTAATTCCACCTCAATTAGAGACTAGTTACCTCCCCACCAATGCATGCCACATTTTAGCCCCCATCAATTATCACGTTGGGCCAAGATATTTGAAAATTATTCCCTGAATATTAGGACGGAGGGAGTACGGTACTGATTGGCTCCTCACGACCTCACCCTATCCGATGGGGAAGAGGATGACGTGTGCATGCCACGCCGATGGATACGCTGCTTCAAGTCAACCATCACGCCTTAATTGCACATCATCATAAAGCGCTGAGATCCGCAGTCGTTACAATAATACAAACACCGTCTGTCTCCCTTCCCTTGTACATGGAGCCCGGGGCACTTCCGCACTAGCCTCCCTCAGCTACGCAGGTGCATATCGTCCTCTCACGGCATCTTCAACGGTCCACTCTAAAGTCCTCTGTTCGTGTCCGTGAATACGGAGCACGGTCCAACGGGCGCACCCCAAATGGATAAGTGATGCGGACATGTCTGTCTCGTCCCATTTTGGGTTGAGCGGACAACTTCAGTGTCCGTCCTTGTACTCATGAGGCCCTCCCGACAAGACACATCTCAATTCGTTCTCCCTCTCCCTCTTCTCCCAGTCCAAACCTGACCGCCGCCGCCAAACCCCTAGCGACCAATGGAGGACGCGTCGCCCACAACCGGTGTGTCCTAGCGAAAGAGGGAGCGCACGTTGTGCCAGCTAGCTCGACACTACGAAGAGGCAAGGCCGCATATACAAGGTTAAGAAATGCTTGGCCGAAACCAAAGCCGCCCTTGAGGCCCGCGCCTATGCCGACGCCCTTCGGTCATCGATCTTGAAGGGGGGCACCCCAAGCACGGCCGGCCGTGTGGTTCCAACCAAGGGGCCATAAAAGTTTGAAGCAAGATGCAAACCGTGAGTCGTCATCACTTGCATTATTGCAAGAGACATTGAAGGGGTTTATCGCCAAGAAAGAAGTGTCAAGTGCCAAAAGGGATGTGACGAAACGCTGAATAAAGAAGAACATATGAGCAAATATCTTGAGGTGCCAAAAAAAGAAGCTCAAAATTGATGACAGCAACTCTCGGTCAAGAGCCAAGGAGGTGGAGCTCGCGCTGCTCGCTGAGGAGAATCAAATCATGATGGCAAATTCCCGGTCAAGCATTATTAGTCACTCTCGTCCATCCCGTGATCTTAGTTTAGATAGACAGCAAATCTCGCTCCTCCTCCACGCTGACAAGTCGACGACAGTACAACACTGACTCTGCTCTCTTTAATTCCCGGCCGCACACGTGCTAACAGGTCACGAGTCTGCCATAATCCTATGTTAACCAACCATTTGTAGGTTAGCGGCATGGGATCTAGCGCGGGTTAGAACAGAACGGACAAACCATGTTGCCGTATTGAAGTGTTTCAGTCGTGAACTTTTAAGAGCCCCACAAATCAAATCCTACCCAGCCGATCGACGAGTCCAGCAGGCAGCTAACCGTACGTACAAGTAGACATCACGGTAGGCACCAAAACGGAAGAGGGCACAGGATGGCGTTGACGTTTCCGGCCGGCGAGGTCGGCAAGGACCTCCATCAGGTACGTTACATCTTCATTATTATGTTTTCATACACAATGACCCGGCATATTTCAGCCCATGGATTCAAAACGCGGCCCAAAAACGCAATAAGTGTATTCTCAAAAAAAAAAAAGTGCCGCACAAAAGGTAATGTTTTGTCGAAACAGAATTTATTCATCAGTCATTAGAACACAACAGCATTTTTAGAGCTACATGATACATTCATATACAGAGGGTAGATCTCCCCGGCAACTTGCGGGGAGGATGATAGCACCTAGAATTAACAATTTACGCCGGGGATGCTTTGAATGGAAGCAAGCCCCCAGGTAACGAAGACCGAACACCCAGATTATCTACAGAGATGAACAACATGTATAAGCCATGTCGAGTTGTGTGCTTCATAGGTCGTCTGCGTCACTTCCGCCCGCATGATGGTCATGTGTGATTCCCCAGTAGTGGCTCCCATCGGGCCCCGACACCTTGAACCTGCTCAAGTCCCCCCAAAATTGTAACTTTTAAAACACACGAGTCCTTGAATTTGTTTGAACACCGTCACAAAAATGTCAAGGTGATCACCTCTCCAAGATAAATTTCCCTTCCTTGTACCTCTGGTTCTTCTCGTGCGCAGACTCCTAGAGTAGCGGCACCATACAACTTAGAGGACAGGCAAATGCACAAGATATTGCAAAATGACCATCACTAAATCTTACATATTTCCATCCAACAATGGATCCACAACCAACACAGAAGATATCCGAAACTGTATGCATCCCTGTCATCATCAAGCGGTCCTCTTTTACTCCAGATGTAACATTGACACTGCCAGAACAGACAGGAGTCAACGACAAATCAGCTGGAGGACAGCGTACTGTGAGGAGTACAATTCATGGGCGCTAGGATACACTAAAGACTCTGAAATGAGTAAAAATGGACTAAATGGTACTATATTGTTACTGGATTACCAACCGCTAAATTTCTTCCAACTGATCGTAACGAACAAACACTGAACTGTTAAATCACCGATGTATTAAGTAGCAAGATCACAGCAATAATTTATTTTTTGGATTTGCTAACTCCAAGCTGAGTTATTTCTCAGTCAGCTGAGTTGCACATTATCAAGTCTCCAGTTACACAAAAAGTTTTATGCAGCTCTAGGTCTAGAAATGTGCAACTGCCTAGTTGCATTTTTGCGAAGCTAGAGTCACACACAATTTCTAAAATGTGTAACGACCTAGTTAGCCGTTAGATAGAGAATCAACAGTCAAGATTGTTCTCAGTCAACTGAGAAATAAACATTTCCCACTGCACCTATAGTTTGAACAGTAACCATCAGTTCCTGCTAGGCCACTAACTGGGTGTATTCACAATGCCAATCTATGTAAATATGTTTTTCTTTCCAAAGCCAATGGAGATATGTGTTTTACCTATGATTGAGCTATCTTGTTCATCTCCATGTTAGCCTGTTAGGGATGGGCTTATATCAGACTGGTTGGAAGATCTTGATAAGCAATTTAGCAGTTTTGTATATGTTATTATGTTTCGCCCATTGATCAATCGATTATGGGGAGATATAAAAAAAGGAGCCTAAGTTAAACACAAGGAAAGCAACTACACTGGCCAGGAGATAACAAGGAAAAGCCCGGGTAGATACCAGAGGGGACAACTTGGTGTAACGCACCAAGGCTACTAGGAAGAACTAAGGGTCTGCTCGACCTCGAAAAAAAGATCTACTATCAACAATGCCTTTCTGATTGAGGTGGCGAGCCCTTTGACCCCAATAGCTTCTTGTTAGAACACTCCCCTACTCTTGTTTTTCCAAGCAGCCAGTGTGTAAATAGGGAATACTGGTAAAATAATGGGGAAAATCCTGGCATATTATGCCTCTACCTTCCATTCTCCGATAATGAGCCTCAGGTATCAGTATTCAGTACTCACCCCGTTCCTAATTGTAAGATGTTTTAGCTTTTTTTCTGATTCACATGTATCTAGACACGTTTCAGTGTGTAGGTTCGCACATTTTAGACCGTATGTAGTACACATAAAAATATCCAAAACATCTTATATTTTGGAATGGAGGGAGTGGTAACTAGTAGGTGATATAGTTTATACTTGCTAGGAAGAAAGCTTTGCTGGTCCAGCAAACAGGAAGGCGGAGGCAAGAGTTCAGGGGACTAGTGACAAACTTTTTGCTCGTCAGCAAATTGGGATTGAAGGTCTAGAAGGTGAGATCAACTCGAGACATATTGAGTGGCGGTGTATGAACTTTAGCTGCTAGGGGTTGCATAGAAGATCAAACATATGGAGCCTTGTTCATGTAAGTGACACTAACTATTAAAGACAGCTCCGGAGGTATATAACGATAGAAGTAGGCATAATCTAGTATGGAGAGAAGATCTTAGAATCAGTATCAGTGAACTACTCCTGGACTATCCAAGACCTTGTTTGTGCGTCCAGCATCTCCAACATACTATGTATCAACCGCTCCTAGAATAGAAGAACATAAACAGAAAAATGTGAGAAAAGCTTGAACCACCATCCCACGTCTCTTGGATTCTTTACCCTTTCTGTTAGAAATAAATATATTGCACAGCCCTTTCCATCAGTTCGGACTTTTGGGATAATTGGTTAGTGCATCAATTTAATAATGGTATCAGAGCCAGAGGTCTAGAGTTCAAATCCTGGCCAGCGCAGTATTAAAATAAATATCTGCGAACACCCTAAGTCCACGTACTAGGCTCGTGAGAACGTCCACAGCCTAGACGTGAGGGGGAGTGTTAGAAATAAATATATTGCACAGCCCTTTCCATCAGTTCGGACTTTTGGGATAATTGGTTAGTGCATCAATTTAATACTTTCTGCTCAATAAATGATTGCGACTAATATTTTACTATTATATGCCAACCAATCCCATGAAAATGGCTTATGCACAGTCTAGTAGCGCAGCTAGTTCCTTCTTGCTGTTCCATTTACCTTCCCCCAAGTCCCAAAAGTGAAAAGTGGCTTTGGCTAATGGATAGCAGAATACACGTTACGTACCCTCCAACACGTTCCTAATTCTCAACGTTCTTCGTGGTAGCTGCCGGAACCACAAGCGGTAGTTTCTCTTCTCCTTGCTTTGCACAACGTCGAATTACAGACAGGACTAGCAGATTCAACTGAAGAAAATACGGTTGCCGCGTTTCCACCTGAATTCCGTTTCACGAACAGCTACGCAACGCATGGGACATAAAATTCGGCTAATCGACCAACAAATCAAGGCGAAGAGAAGGGCCACTTACACTCGGTTGAAGAGGTACGCCTTCCCGTGCTTGGACTGGAAGGACTGCAAGAAACAGAAATCGCTGTCACATCCGCCATGGCGCCCGAAGCAACAACAAACAAACAAGGGGATTCGCGAGGACGTGGGGAACGGTAGGGGACCTTGGAGATGATGTCTGCGGCGAGGCCGAGGTGGGTGCGGCAGAACTTGCAGCTGTAGGCGTTCCCCTCCAGGTGCATCAGGAAGAGCCGCCCCATCGTCGCCTCCGCCCGGACTCCGGTCGCCCTCGAATCCACCAACTCCAATCCACGCGCGATCGGGGCGCTCCAATCGCGATCGCCCGCGCGCGCCTCCGAGCCCACGCCCAACCGCCTCCCGATTCTGGCCTCGAACCCTGGATTAGCCGGAGCGGGGGAGGATTGCTTCCGCTTTTGGGGAGTTTGCTTATGCGGTGGGCTTGGGGCAAAGCGAAGAAGGTAGCGAGATGGGGATGGGATTGGGAATGGACGGGAAGGTGGAAGAGTGGGAGGGAGACAGAGTGAGAAGCGCTTGCGTGCGTGGGTGGGTGCGTCACGCGTGGGGCGCACACATGCCGGCCACGTGAGCAGTGCCGCTGGCCAGTATTTGTCGTAAAATACAGTAGGTTGGAAATAAATTTTAACCGTTTCTAATCACCAGAGGGCAGATGACCGTGATCTAAATTTTGGTCTAAATTTTTTAGATCGCGATTTAAAATATAGATCACTTGATGTGGTGCCCAAAAAGCAAAACAGCCGGACGCGCGACTCCAACCATCGATCTGAAACTTCACGCCCGCTGCCATGCCCACCACCTCATATCTCCCTGTCAACTCTTTAGGCGCCGCAGCAGCTGCTCCTGCCCTCGGCGCTGCCCCTCCCGTCGCCCCCGCGCGTCATAGCCATGAGCGACACTGCTAGTGCGAGCCTCGGAAGAAAAGGCCGCCGCGGCCAAGGCACATGGTGGCGGTGTCAATTATCCGCCGTGCAACCCCGCCGCCCGTCCTCGTCGCGGTCGAAGAAGACAAACTAGACGGCGACTGCTCCTCCATTGGTGGTCGTCTGGAGTGGTGGGGGAGCGGCAGCCGAGGAAGGGTGGATTGGAGTAGTGGAGGGGCGGGATGGAGCGGTGGGGTCACTGATGATGGTCGAGGAGGGCGGCCGACCGGGCGATGTGTTGCGTCTACCCTCTTTTAGAGCAATTGTTGGAGCACTCGTGCCCTATAAGGTGCCCTAAAATATATCAGCTATTGGAGTCGGACGTTTTTGGTGCCCTAAAAACCATGTTTTAAGATGTAAATTTTACATCAAGCAATCTCTGGGTCGTACTCCCTCTGTTCCCAAATATAAAATGTTTTAGACTTTGTCCACATACACATGTACACAAATGTACCTAGACACATTTCATGTGTATGTTCACTCATTTGTGTATGTATCTAAACAACATGTGTAACATTTTAAACATCTTACATTTAGGAACGGAGGGAGTATTTCACATCACCTATTGGAGATGCTCTTTTTTAAGCATCTGTAGCACATCTCGGAGAAGGACCCGACCACGATAATAATCGCCGACAGTTTTCGACCCCAAAAAACGACTCGACTAGATTCGGGACTGCCCTACCCGATTTTTTTTAGTGGAAGCCGGATATTTGACCCGAAGTGCCCCATATGTCCTAAGTGATTTACACGTCGGTCTATAAAGCATTACGGAGTATACCTCAATCGACATACATAATGGCGATTTGTCTTAACCAGTACCTACCATGGGGTTCGCTTGTTTACGCCAAAACCTTGGGCATGGGAAAGGAAGAAACGCCTAGCTTTTTTTTTTTTTTGATAATAACTGCTGCGGCCTTTATTAAATCCCAGACAGATCCTTTTTTTAGAAATTTATCCCAGACAGATCCTGGTTCAGTACAACATCCATACACTCTGGATACATGTGATACCAAAACTTATTCAACCCCTGGCCGCACCCATCTTTTGCTAACACATGAGCAGCGCCATTAGCAGAACGCCTAACCCATCTAACCTGGAACTCGTCGAGTTCCGACAATGTTGCCTTGATTGCATCAATCCTTGGACCGTGAGCAGACAAGTCCCTCTCGTCCTTAAGCAGCTTCACCGCGACGGATTGACTATCCGTCTCCAACACCATCTTCCTCAGCTTCAGTTTCTTGCTCAAAGAAATCGCCAACTGGCACGCTCGGAGTTCCGCGTCCTCGGGATCCAGTACTGAGGGGAAAAAATGGCATGCTCCCGCCAGGAAGCGTCCATCATGGTCTCGAGCGATGATGTCTACGCACACTTCTATTCTTGTAGACGGTGTTGAGCCTCCAAGTGCAGAGGTTTGTAGAACAGCAGCAAGTTTCCCTTAAGTGAATAACCCAAGGTTTATCGAACTCAGGAAAGTAGAGGTCAAAGATATCCCTCTCAAGCAACCCTGCAATTAAGATACAAGAAGTCTCTTGTGTCCCCAACACACCTAATACACTTGTCAGATGTATAGGTGCACTAGTTTGGCGAAGAGATATTAAAATACAAGTAATATGGATGATTATAAGTGGTAATTGCAATCTGAAATAAAAATGGCAGCAAGCAAATATGTAGCAGAACTGGTTGTAAACGGTGTTTCAATGCTTAGAAACAAGGCATAGGGATCATACTTTCACTAGTGGACACTCTCAACAATAATAATATAATTGAATACATAGATATTTCCTCTTCACTATGCTAGTCTGAATTATTCTCTCGTTGGATAACGAATACCAATCCACTGCGTAGGGCTATAACAGCACACGTTAAAGTCGCATTCCACATCTAGGGAACCCCACACTGTCAACTTGAGCGCCCTAAATAGTACTAGACAAACACCGCAATTTCATAGAGACATCCAACGCAAATAATAACTCATGATAAGTATTCCTGTTATCTTTAGTCTAAGAGCCACACACAGGGCGCACACTGTCAACTTCGCACCGTGGGACAAAGGTGACTCCGGAGATTACATTAATAAAACCACTTGAGTAGCACATAAGATAATGAAGAGTAACATCTATGGATTCAACTAGATTACAAAGCTCATGATCACATAAAGATCACACCATGGGAGAGAGAGATAAACCACATACTTACCGGTAGAGCCCTCAGCCCCGATGAAGAACTACTCCCTCCTCATCATGGGAAGCAGCAACGGCGATGATGGAGGCGGTGGCGTCGATGGAGATGGCTCCGGGGGCAATTTCCCGTCCCGGCAAGGTGCCGAAACAGAGACTTCTGTCCCCCGAATTAGGGTTTTTGGTGGCGGCGGAGCTACGGAACTCTTCTGGAGAAATCGTCGATCCTCCTAGGGTTTTCGGGGTAGGAGCAATATATAGGCCAAAGGGCGGCATCGGGAGGCACCCGAGTCAACCACACCACCCCTCGGCGCCACCCCCTTCTTGGCCGCGCCCAGGCATGGTGTGGAGGCCGTGGGCCTCCCCCGGACTTGTCCTTCTGGCCCATGGAGTCTTCTGGTAAAATAGTGATGTCCGTTGATTTTCGTCCAATTCCGAGAATATTTCCCGACTAGCTTTTCTGAAACGGAAAAACAGCAGAAAATGGGAACTGGCACTTCGGCATCTTGTTAATAGGTTAGTCCCACAAAATGTATAAAAGTGATATAAAGTGGATGCAAAACATGTAACAATTGGTATAATATCAACATGGAACATCAAAAATTATAGATACGTTTGAGACGTATCAGCATCCCCAAGCTTAGTTCCTGCTCGTCCTCGAGTAGGTAAACGATAAAAACAAAATAATTTTTGAGGCGACATGCTACCATCATAATCTTGATCAAATAATATTGTAAGGCACATGTAAATGAATGAAGTGATCCAAGTCAATGGTCTATAGTTTGCTACCAAATAGATAATGAGTAAACAATGAATCACACAAGCTAAACGTTTTCATAAATAGTACTTTCGAGACAAGCATCAAACAGTTTTGCATAAGTGTTAACTCATAAAGCAATAGTCTCTAATAAAAGGTATTTAATCAACACAAAGGAAGAATTAAGTTTCAGCATTTGCTTCAACTTTCAACATATTTATCTCATGGATATCGTCAACATAAAGTAGTATAACAAGTCCAATACGTAGAGCATATAACGCATGTTGTAACAAAGTTGACACTAGTGTTTGCTTGTGGAAGACAGAAAGAATAGGAAAACTGACTCAACATAAAAGTAAAAGAAAGACCCTTCGCAGAGAGAAGCAGGGATTAAGTCATGTGCTAGAGCTTTTAGGTTTTGAAAAACATATAGAGATTGCATAAAATATTTGACACTCCTCCCAACCTTGCTAACACAAGCCATGGCTAACCGAATCCTCGGGTGCCTTCCATCAATCACATACCATGGAGGAGTATCTAGTTTTGAGAGGTGTTTGTTAATTGTCAACGAATGGTAGCGGGTGAAACAGTATTCTACCTGTCAAACAGACTTTTAAGAGCGGCTCCCATGAAGGACGTTATTTCTACCAGCAAGGCAGATCATCCCTCTTTCTCTTTGGTTTACACACGCAGGTATTTCACTATTTGTCATTGCTTACTGATGAATCATGGCAAAAGTGTGAAGAGAGTTAATGGTTAAAGTTGTAATTAATTGGGACTGGGCACCCCGTTGCCAGCTCTTTTTGCAAAATTAGAGGATAAGAGGATGTATATGCCGCTAGTCCAGGTCTAAAAGTCCATTTGACAACTAGAATAAATAATAACCACATTAATTCCTCATGAGCAAGTAAACATTGACACAAAAGGGAATAATAACATTTTGAATAATTTAAAGGTAGCACATGAAAAATTTACTTGGAGTGGCAAGGAAATACCACATATAGGTAGTTATGGTGGACACAAATGGCATGGATTTTGGCTCAAGGATTTGGATGCACGAGATGCATTCCCTCTCAGTACAGAGTTTAGGCTAGCAAGGTTTATGTAAGCAAACAAGAATATCAACCGTACACCAAGTTTTATATGACAAACATATTGCAAACGTTATAAGACTTCATACCGTCTTCCTTGTTAACCAAACCCTGTTATTAGAAGATATCTAGACCTTAGAGATACTGATACGTCTCAAACGTATCTATAATTTTTGATGTTCCATGCTTGTTTTATACCAATTGCTACATGTTTTGCATCTACTTTATATCACTTTTATACATTTTTTGGGACTAACCTATTAACAAGATGCCGAAGTGCCAGTTCCTGTTTTCTACTTTTTTGTATTCCAGAAAAGCTAGTTTGGAAATATTCTCGGAATTGGACGAAACTACACGGGGGTCCCTATTTTTCCAGAACTGACCTGACGGAGCGAAGAAGCAACAGAGGAGGGCCACCAGGGCCCCACACGCACCTAGGGCGCGGGGCCCCCCTCTACCGCGCCCTAGGGTGGTGTGGGCCCCTCGGGGGTCTCCAGCCGCTGCCCTTTCGCCTACTTATTCCACCCGACGCGAAAACACTAAGTGCCTGAGCAAATATCCATGAAAAGTTTCAGAGACGCCGTCGCCGTCAACCCTAGCTCGGGAGGGTTCAGAACCTCTTCCCGGCACCCTGCCGGAGAGGGGAATCGTCACCGGAGGCTTCTACATCGCCATGCCTGCCTCCGGAGTGATGCGTGAGTAGTTCATCCTTGGACTACGGGTCCATAGCAGTAGCTAGATGGTTGTCTCTCCACTTTGTGCCATCATGTTTAGATCTTGTGAGCTGCCCTACATGATCAAGATCATATTATTTTAATGCTACATGTTGTGTTTGCTGGGATCCGATGAATATTGAATACTATGTCAAGTTGATTATCAATCTATCTTATATGTTATTTAAGATCTTGCATGCTTTCCGTTACTCGTAGATGCTTTGGCCAAGTAGATGCTTTTAACTCCAAGAGAGAGTATTTATGCTAGATAGTGGGTTCATGCCTCCATTTAATCTGGGACAGTGACAGAAAGTTCTAAGGTTGCGGATGTGCTGTTGCCACTAGGGATAACCTAACGATGTTATGTCCACGGGCATATGTGTTTGTTTACATTACGCGCTTTACTTAATGCAATTATCCATTGCTTGCAACTTAATACAAACGGGGGACTCGGATGACAACCCGGCGGTGGATTATTAGTCATAGATGCTGTTGGATAACGGTCTATGTATCTTGTCGTAATGCCCAATTAAATATCATAGAGTCATCATGTCATGTATATGCATTGTCATGCGCTCACTATTTGTCAATTGCCCAGCTGTAATTTGTTCACCCAACATGTTAGTTATCTTTTATGGAGAGACACCACTAGTGAACTGTGGACCCCGGTCCATTCTTTTACACTGATTAAACCACCACAAACTGCAAACTGTTCCTTTTTAGTTCTCTGCAATTAAACATCATTTTCCACACCATACGTTTAATCCTTTGTTTTCAGCAAGCCGGTGAGATTGACAACCTCACTGTTTCGTTGGGGCAAAGTAGTTTGATTGTGTTGTGTGCAGGCTCCGCGTTGGTGATCGAGTAACGGTGCCACCAACAACCTTCTGAAGAGTTGCTGCTCCTACTGGTTCGATAACCTTGGTTTCTTTCTGAGGGAAAACTTGCTGCTGAACTGCATCATACCTTCCTCTTGGGGTCTCCCAACGAGCGTGTGATTCACGCCATCAAGCTCTTTTTCTGGCGCCGTTGTCGGGGAAGTATTCATCATCACCATCATCATCATCATCCTCAAATACTCTCCCGTCAACTAGGCGCCAGCATCTTTTTCTGACGCCGTTGCCGGGGAGACAGTAGTCTTCTGCAAGGGGAGTTTCACGCTTCCAATCTCTTTACTTTGTTTTTGTCTTGCTTAGTTTATTTTATTTTATCTTGTTTGCTTTCAATTATCAAAAACAAAAACAAAAATAGTTACTTGCATTTAGTTTATTTTCAGTTTTGTTTTCTGTTAGTTATCATGTCTAGCTCTGCTCCTTCTCCCATAGTGCCACCTGTGGGAGAAATTATTACTTTTAGGCAGAAAGGTGGGGAATCCTTTAGGAATGCCTGGGCGAGAATTTTGGAATTGCACAAGAAGGTGCAACCTAAGATGGATTTGAGAGTTCTGATAAAAATTTTCTACCATGGTTTATTTTCTGTCTATCAACTTGCTCTAGATACCATGGTAGGGGAAACCTTTTCTGAGATTGATTCAATGAAAGCTCATAATATTTTGAGTGGTTTGGGAATTTTTCCAATGGTGGATGAAACTGGGGTATTCGCTAAGCTTGATAAAATAGAAAAGTCAATTGATGATTTAACTCTGAGCCATAATTTTAAAGAACAACCTTTAGTTGAGTTAAAAAATGATTGGGAACCATTCATTGAGATTAATATTGGTGATGAAAAGTTCCGTGCCTACTGTGATCTTGGTTCTACAATGTCCATCATGCCAAAAATGGTTTATGCTTTATTAAAATATGATAATATGGTTAGTTACCCTATTTTTCATTTTCATGCGGATGGAACAATCATAAAAAGTATAGGGATTATTAACGATGTTAAGGTTACTATTCAGAATAAGACTGTCCCTGTTAATTTTATGATTCTTGCAAAATCTCTGGTAATATTGTCCTTAGAAGGCCCTTTTTAAAGAACAATGGAGTTTTTATTAATGCAAAGTATGGGTTTATTAAATTCAATACTCCTATTAATCGAAGGTTCTTCTTTCCAATTAAGAAGGACGATCCCACCGAAAGGTTGGGAGATTTCAATGTCTTTGGTAATACTTGATGCATGCTTTGTGCCTAGCTAAAAGGCGTTAAAGAAAAACGCTTATGGGAGGCAACCCATTATTTTTAGTTCTGCAATTTTTCTTTTATTGAGTCAAGGAGGATGTTTACTTCTGTAGCAACTCCTTTGTATCTTTATTTTCTCGCATTGTTGTGCCAAGAGTAGCCTCTAATGTTAAGACGATGCTTAATTTTGATTGCTGCGCAGAAACAGATTTTTGCTGTTCACCGTACGAAATTCCTAAAATCACCAGATTGTTAATTAAATCTGGAAAAAATTGTGCGTAATCTTTATGAATGTCTGAATCTTTCATTAGTCTAGAGTTTTTCGATCTGAGCGTCGTAAGTGCCTTGAAAAAATTCGTCTTTGCGGACTATTCTGTTTTAGACAGATTATGCCTTTTTATTTTGCATTCCCTCTTTTACTAGTGTTGAGTGAAATTCTTTTTTGGGTGGAAGAGCTTCACATAACATCAGTGGCTGTAGCTAATGTTTAAAGTCACAAATCATATTGCGTCGTTATAGAACATGTGAGTTTTTGATTATGCACTAACCCTCTAATGAGATCTACTTTGAGTTTGGTGTGACGGAAGTTTTCAAGGGTCAAGAGAGAAGGATGATATAATAGGATCAAGAAGAGTGAAGAGATTAAGCTTGGGGAGGCTCCCATGGATCTCCCCAGCATATTTCAAGAAGACTCAAGCGTCTAAGCTTGGGGATGCCCAAGGCATCTCCTTCTTCATCGTCAAAATTATCAGGTCATCTCTAGTGAAACTATATTTTAATTCTTTCACATCATATGTGCTTTTCTTGGAGCGTCTGTGTGCTTTTATTTTCAGTATTGCACTTTTATTTTCAATAAAGTTTGACTAGACCCTAGCATTCTTGATTGGGAGAGAGACACGCTCCGCTTTTTCATGAGAATACTCCTATTCTTCACTTATATTTGTTGAGTATTCATTATCTAGCGATGTTCAGCTTTTAGCTCTTGTTTTCATGTATCTCTTGTCAGAGCTATTAGCTTTGTTTTGTAGAAAGTACTCTCTTGCTTCACTTATATTTGTTTGGAGAGTTGATTAAATAAATTGATTGGTGTTTGGTTGGTTCAGAAAATGTTGCATGTGGTAATTGGTATAAGGAAAAACTTGCTTAATCTTGTAGATCACTAATTTTGATAACTTGATGCTTGTCAATTGTTTTGAGTTAACAAGTAGATCATGATTAAATTGTGCATCACATGAGTGAAGCCTATTAGTGAAGAACTACCGTAAAGCTTGTTAAAAAATTGGTTTGCATCGGTGGTATCTCTAAGGTCTAGATATTTTCTAATAACAAGGTTTGGTTAAAAGGAAGACGGTATGAAGTCTTATAACGTTTGCAATATGTTTGTCATATAAAACTTGGTGTACGGGTTGATATTCTTGTTTGCTTACATAAACCTTGCTAGCCTAAACTCTGTACTGAGAGGGAATGCTTCTCGTGCATCCAAATCCTTGAGCCAAAATCCATGCCATTTGTGTCCACCATAACTACCTATATATGGTATTTCCTTGCCACTCCAAGTAAATTTTTCATGTGCTACATTTAAATTATTCAAAATGTTATTATTCCCTTTTGTGTCAATTTTACTAGATCATGAGGAATTAGTGTGGTTATTCTTTATTCTAGTTGTCAAATGGACTTTTAGACCTGGACTAGCGGCATATACATCCGCTTATCCTCTAATTTTGAAAAGGAGCTGGCAACGGGGTGCCAGTCCCAATTAATTACAACTTTAACCAATTAATTCTCTTCACACTTTTGCCCTGATTCATCAGTAAGCAATGACAAACAGTGAAATACCTGAATGTGCGTAAACCAAAGAGAAAGAGGGATGATCTGCCTTGCTGGTAGAAATAACGTCCTTCATGGGAGCCGCTCTTAAAAGTCCGTTTAACAGGTAGAATACTGTTCTCACCCGCTACCATTCGTTGACAATTAACAAACACCTCTCAAAAATAGATACTCCTCCATGGTATGTGATTGATGGAAGGCACCCGAGGATTCGGTTAGCCATGGCTTGTGTTAGCAAGGTTGGGAGGAGTATCAAATATTTTATGCAATCTCTATATGTTTTCAAAAACCTAAAAGCTCTAGCACATGACTTAATCCCTGCTTCCCTCTGCGAAGGGCCTTTCTTTTACTTTTATGTTGAGTCAGTTTTCCTATTCTTTCTGTCTTCCACAAGCAAACACTAGTGTCAACTTTGTTACAACATGCGTTATATGCAACGTATTGAACTTGTTATACTACTTTGTGTTGACAATATCCATGAGATAAATATGTTGAAAGTTGAAGCAAATGCTGAAACTTAATTCTTCCTTTGTGTTGATTGAATACCTTTTATTAGAAACTATTGCTTTATGAGTTAACACTTATGCAAAACTGTTTGATGCTTGTCTCGAAAGTACTATTCATGAAAACGTTTAGCTTGTGTGATTCATTGTTTACTCATTATCTATTTGGTAGCAAATTATAGATAAGTGTTCATGAAATCAGAGCAAAAGTGTGAAGAGAATTAATTGGTTAAAGTTGTTTCTCATTATCAAAAGTACTATTCATGAAAACGTTTAGCTTGTGTGATTTATTGTTTACTCATTATCTTACTGATGAATCAGAGCAAAAGTGTGAAGAGAATTAATTGGTTAAAGTTAGAATTAATTGGGACTGGGCACCCCGTTGCCAGCTCTTTTTGCAAAATTATTGGATAAGCGGATGTATATGCCGCTAGTCCAGATGTAAAAGTCCATTCAACAAATAGAATAAAGAATAACCACACTAATTCCTCATGAGCTAGTAAACATTGACACAAAAAGGGAATAATAACATTTTGAATAATTTAAAGGTAGCACATGAAAAATTTACTTGGAGTGGCAAGGAAATACCACATATAGGTAGTTATGGTGGACACAAATGGCATGGATTTTGGCTCAAGGATTTGGATGCACGAGAAGCATTCCCTCTCAGTACAGAGTTTAGGCTAGCAAGGTTATGTAAGCAAACAAGAATATCAACCCGTACACCAAGTTTTATATGACAAACATATTGCAAACGTTATAAGACTTCATACCGTCTTCCTTGTTAACCAAACCCTTATTAGAAAATATCTAGACCTTAGAGATACCACCGATGCAAACCAAATTTTCAACAAGCTTTACGGTAGTTCTTCACTAATAGGCTTAACTCATGTGATGCACAATTTAATCATGATCTACTTGTTAACTCAAAACAATTGACAAGCATCAAGTTATCCAAATTAGTGATCTACAAGATTAAGCAAGTTTTTCCTTATACCAATTACCACATGCAACATTTTCTGAACCAACCAAATACCAATCAATTTATTTAATCAACTCTCCAAACAAATATAAGTGAAGCAAGAGAGTACTTTCTACAAAAGAAAGCTAATAGCTCTGACAAGAGATACATGAAAACAAGAGCTAAAAGCTGAACAGCGCTAGATATGAATACTCAACAAATATAAGTGAAGAATAGGAGTATTCTCATGAAAAGCGAGCGTGTCTCTCTCCCAATCAAGAATGCTAGGGTCCAGTCAAGCTTTATTGAAAATAAAAGTGCAATACTGAAAATAAAAGAACACAGACGCTCCAAGAAAAGCACATATGATGTGAAAGAATTAAAATATAGTTTCACTAGAGATGACCTGATAATTTTGACGATGAAGAAGGGGATGCCTTGGGCATCCCCAAGCTTAGACGCTTGAGTCTTCTTGAAATATGCTGGGGAGATCCATGGGAGCCTCCCCAAGCTTAAGCTCTTCACTCTTCTTGATCCTATTATATCATCCTTCTCTCTTGACCCTTGAAAACTTCCGTCACACCAAACTCAAAGTAGATCTCATTAGAGGGTTAGTGCATAATCAAAAACTCACATGTTCTATAAAGACGCAATATGATTTGTTACTTTAAACATTAGCTACAGCCACTGATGTTATGTGAAGCTCTTCCACCCAAAAAAGAATTTCACTCAACACTAGTAAAAGAGAGAATGCAAAATAAAAAGGCATAATCTGTCTAAAACAGAACAGTCCGCAAAGACGAATTTTTTCAAGGCACTTACGACGCTCAGATCGAGAAACTCTGAACTAATGAAAGATTTAGACATTCATAAAGATTACGCACAAAATTTTCAGATTTAATTAACAATCTGGTGATTTTAGAATTTCGTACAGTGAACAGCAAAAATCTGTTTCTGCGCAGCAATCAAAATTAAGCATCGTCTTAACATTAGAGGCTACTCTTGGCACAACAATGCGAGAAAATAAAGATACAAAGGAGTTGCTACAGAAGTAAACATCCTCCTTGACTCAATAAAAGAAAAATTGCAGAAGTAAAAATAATGGGTTGCCTCCATAAGCGCTTTTCTTTAACGCCTTTTAGCTAGGCACAAAGCATGCATCAAGTATTACCAAGTGAAGAAGCATCAACAATCTTACGCTTAGCTCTCTTACCTTTACCCTTATCTTTAGGAAATACTTGGTTACACATAGGTGAAGAGGCGAAATTCATAGTGCCTTGGCCCACATCTATTATTGCTCCAAAGCGTTTCAACAGAGATCTTCCAAGCGTAATTTGTCCTACTCCTGCACATTCAATGACAAGATAATCAATAGATATTGTTATCCCTAAGAGTTTTGTAAATACTCCTTCG
This sequence comes from Poa pratensis, assembly GCA_947311845.1. Lineage (NCBI taxonomy): Eukaryota > Viridiplantae > Streptophyta > Magnoliopsida > Poales > Poaceae > Poa > Poa pratensis. Next base: position 11,275,320 of record CAMZMU010000072.1, read on the forward strand.
GCTACTCCCTTGGTAATTTAATAGTATTATCACCCAAAATTATACAATCTTCGCATTTGGAAAGCTCCCAAAGATTTAAGGAATCAAAATATCCTTGGGCATTAAACAGAATTCAGACATAATATCACAGCGAGAATGAAAAGTTTCACCATTTATAACAACTTTTACTGAGGGAACCATCCCGATGGTTCAAAATTTACTGGCACATTATCATAGTGTTCACGAATCTGATTATACCCTTCTTTTAGACCAGATATGTTTGTTTCAAGAGTGTTAAGTCTATCACTTATGCTTGTCAAAGCCAAATCAATTTTAGTGATTGGAGGGCTAGAAATTGTAATCAATTTTTTATAGCATTAAAAGCTTGATCCCCATCATAACGAAGGAAATCTCCTCCTACCACATCATCTAAAGCATATCTGTAGCAAAGAACAAGACCAAAATAAAAGCTACTAAGAAGCAGGCTTAAAGTCATTTTAGGTTCAGTTTTAGCATAAGACTCAAAAATTCTAGACCAAGCATCTTTAAAACTCTCCTCACTCCCTTGCTTGAAAGTGAAGATCTCTTCTTCAGGTGACATTACTACTGGAACAGGGCTAGACATGATAACTAACAGAAAACAAAACTGAAAATAAACTAAATGCAAGTAACTAATTTTTTTGTGTTTTTGATAATTGAAAGCAAACAAATAAAATAAAATAAACTAAGCAAGACAAAAACAAAGTAAAGAGATTGGAAGCGTGAAACTCCCCTTGCAGAAGACTGCTGTCTCCCCGGCAACGGCGCCAGAAAAAGAGCTTGATGGCGTGAAACACGCTCGTTGGGAGACCCCAAGAGGAAGGTATGATGAGTTCAGCAGCAAGTTTTCCCCAGAAAGAAACCAAGGTTATCGAACCAGTAGGAGCAGCAACTCTTCAGAAGGTTGTTGGTGGCGCCGTTACTCGATCACCAACGCGGAACTGCACACAACACAATCAAACTACTTTGCCCCAACGAAACAGTGAGGTTGTCAATCTCACCGGCTTGCTGAAAACAAAGGATTAAACGTATGGTGTGGAAAATGAGTATTAAATTGCAGAGAATGAAAAAGGAACAGTTTGCAGTTTGTGGTTGTTTAATCAGTGTAAAAGAATGGACCGGGGTCCACAGTTCACTAGTGGTGTCTCTCCATAAAAGATAACTAACATGTTGGGTGAACAAATTACAGCTGGGCAATTGACAAATAGTGAGCGCATGACAATGCATATACATGACATGATGACTACTATGATATTTAATTGGGCATTACGACAAATACATAGACCGTTATCCAACAACATTATGACTAATAATCCACCGCCGGGTTGTCATCCGAGTCCCCGTTGGTATTAAGTTGCAAGCAACGGATAATGCATTAAGTAAAGCGTGTAATGTAAACAAACACATATGCCCGTGGACATAGCATCGTTAGGTTATCCTAGTGGCAACAGCACATCCACAACCTTAGAACTTTCTGTCACTGTCCCAGATTAAATGGAGGCATGAACCCACTATCTAGCATAAATACTCTCTCTTGGAGTTACAAGCATCTACTTGGCCAAAGCATCTACGAGTAACGGAAAGCATGCAAGATCTTAAATAACATATAAGATAATTGATAATCAACTTGACATAGTATTCAATATTCATCGGATCCCAGCAAACACAACATGTAGCATTACAATAATATGATCTTGATCATGTAGGGCAGCTCACAAGATCTAAACATGATGGCACAAAGTGGAGAGACAACCATCTAGCTACTGCTATGGACCCGTAGTCAAGGATGAACTACTCACGCATCACTCCGGAGGCAGGCATGGCGATGTAGAAGCCTCCGGTGACGATTCCCCTCTCCGGCAGGGTGCCGGGAAGAGGTTCTGAACCCTCCTGAGCTAGGGTTGACGGCGGCGTCTCTGGAACTTTTCGTGGATATTTGCTCAGGGACTTAGTGTTTTCGTCGGGGGGAATAAGTAGGCGAAAGGGCGGCGGCTGACGACCCCCGAGGGGCCCACACCACCCTAGGGCGCGGCAGAGGGGGACCCCGCGCCCTAGGTGTGTGTGGGGCCCTCCTGGCTCCTCTCCGTTGCTCCTTCGTCCTTTAGGCGTGTTTGGAAAAATAGGGGCCCCCGTGTAGTTTCGTCCAATTCCGAGAATATTTCCAGACTAGCTTTTCTGGAATACAAAAACAGCAGAAAACAGGAACTGACACTTCGGCATCTTGTTAGTAGGTTAGTCCCAAAAAATGTATAAAAGTGATATAAAGTAGATGCAAAACATGTAGCAATTGGTATAAAACAAGCATGGAACATCAAAAATTATAGATACGTTTGAGACGTATAAGGCCTCCCCCGGACTTGTCCTTCTGGCCCATGGAGTCTTCTGGTAAAATAGTGATGTCCGTTTATTTTCGTCCAATTTCGAAAATATTTCCCGACTAGCTTTTCTGAAACGGAAAAATAGCAGAAAACAGGAACTGGCACTTCGGCATCTTGTTAATAGGTTAGTCCCACAAAATGTATAAAAGTGATATAAAGTGGATGCAAAACATGTAACAATTAGTATAATATCAGCATGAAACATCAAAAATTATAGATACATTTGAGACGTATCAAGCGACCGCACCCCCACCCCCAACCTCCGAGTCCTTGCTCATTGCACCGTCCGCATTGATCTTCGTCCACCCCTCTGCCGGCGGCTTCCACCGCTCCCCTCCAGTCCTTGGCTACTTGATCTCCGCCTACTGGACATTGCGCCACTCCTCCATCAGATTAATGCTTCGTCGTGCAACCAGCCATCCGGAATTCTTGTCAGAGTTTTCCGGAGTCCCTAACCGTTGTCTCAACGGTTCCAGTTTTCCGGAGTCTCTACCATTGTCTCAATGGTTCCGGTTTGAAAATGGAGGATCTGACAGCTTAGATACGGTAGCACCATTGCGCGGGGCCATCAAAAGGAGCTTTTCTTGTCAGAGTTTTTCGGAGTCTCTACACGGACTGTAGCGGCGATGTCTTCTCTGGCTCATCGGCGTCAGTTTCGAGCGAGAGTAGCCAAAATCGCCTCGAGGCCTCACCTCCATCTTTTTCGGAGCCCTCCCGAATGCTGTTGTCCTTTGTAAAAGGAAGAAACACGGCTCAATTGTTTTTTCGAAACAAGGTAAAATGTTTGCATATTCGACCGAGAATAAGAGATTTATCAGGTTAATTTAAAAAAATGGAAACCGATACACTAGGCACACGAACACCAACAAGATTAGTCCCTAGTCCAAACACAATTCAACTAAGACTGGACGTCGTGCCTACTATGGAATGAGTAGGCACTGAAAGCTACGGAGAAGTCAACCCTACAAGAGAGATATACACCACACGCGGCGAGTTATCAACCAAAGCAAAAATGGCTTCTCTTTCACGGGCAGCTGTAGCTTTCAGAAAGATATATACAGTTCATGTCGTCTATTCGTCATTCTTGTCCACGATCAGTACAAGAGAAAATTCTTTGAAACCTTAGGAAAAAAAAAACTTTGACCGGAACTGGATGGTGGAGAGTCGATATCGTACATAGCACATATATGCACCATTGGTCACTCAAATTGGCCACGATGAGTAGTTTAGTCACTAAACTCGCGAATGTTGTGCACCGGTCACTAAACTTGGCAAAGATGAGCAAACATGTCAAAGTGGTGCCAGCCGGGCTAGGTGACGCTGAGGTGGCAAGTTGACTCGCTAGTTGACCAACGGAGTTGACTGGAATTTAGCAAAAAGGCCCCTGAAGAACTGCAGAAGGAGCATGTATTCTACCGTGCGCGGCTGCGCACATGCCGTGCTGGCGCCCGCTCCACAGCCGGAGCTCCTGCCTCGATTTGCCGGGAATCGGTCCGGGAGACGGCAGTGAACCGATTGGCGCGAGAAGTCAACGCGGGGCGGCGACTGGTCGCTGGAATCGTGCTTGTCGGCAAGTGCGAGGAGATGATGTAGTGCACTGCGGGGCATTGGCCACCGGCGAGGCGGCCTCCCAGTCCTCCATCCGCCTTGGTCACCGGCGAGGCAGACCCCTACTCCGTCCAGCCCGGCAGTGCTCCCTGCATTGTACGCTGCGGCCTATCCCAAAATCAAATTCCCGACAGCCTCCCCTCATCCGCCTCGCGCGTGGTCGCCGTGGAAAAAGACACGACATAATTTGGGTGGCGGAGGCGGCCCAGCACGGCCATGTGGTGCTCGGACTCCTTGCTGGACGCCGATGCCGAAGCCGGCGGCAGCCGCGTCGCGGAGTCGCTTCACGGCTACGAAGCTGCCGTCATCGAGCATGGCCTTGTACGCGGTGCCACAGCCGCCCTTGCCGAGCATCTCCGCGGACGCGCGCAGCAGCTCCTCCAGCTCGAACCGATCTTCCAACCGAGCTCCTCCAGAAACACCATCTTCCCCCGCTCGAACATGCCTTCGCCGGCCGCCGCGACCACGTCTGTGGTGCCGTATGGCTGGTCGAGTACACGATCTTTTCCCCATCTCCGCGGCACCATTCGCTGCGCCGCCTAGAGAGCCGCAGCCAGAAGTAGCAGAAGCGCAGCCCGGCCACGAGCCCGACCAGGGAGAACGCAACTGAGGACTCCCCGCGAGAATGACTAGAAGGTGTTCGATCAAAGGTCTAGCCAGGGTGCTGTGTTGTTGGAATGAAAAACAATTCAAGGTCTTTTTCGCAAAAAACAGACTTGTCAGCATGCCACCTCAGCGTCACTTAGCCCGGCTGGCACCATTTTGACCTGTTTGCTCATCTTTGCCAAGTTTAGTGACCGGTGCACAACATTCCGCGAGTTTAGTGACTAAACTACTCATCGTGGCTAACTTCAGTGACCAATGGTGCATATATCTCCCGGAGAAACTTAGATTCGGTATGACAAATGCCAGTGCACTAGGCCAAGATGATATCCTAGTATTTGAACGCGACCAAACCAAGCAATGTCCTCAATTTCACATTACAAAATCATATTTGCTCGACGAACTACTTATGATGATACACACATCGAAGTATGGTGAATCCACAAGATATATGTCACTTGATTAATTTGCCAAAAACATGATCACTAAGGGTGTGTTCGGTTTTAAAATTAGGTGGAACGGAATGGAACCGTTCCGCACATGGAGCCCGTTCTTGTTCGGTTGAGAAAAGGAATGGAACGATGTGGTTCCTCAGAAGGGAATATTCGCCCTATATCCGGAACGCACTCGTCCGGCCGAATCGGCCGGACCGAGTGGAACGGCTCGCTGACAAAAAAATTACCGCTCGCTAACCTCTCTCCCTCGCGCTACCTAACCTCTCCTCTCTCTCTCCCCTCGATCGATTCTCATCCAGCCAAGACGCGGCGGCCGGCCAGCGGTCAGCCAGCCAGAGGCGCGGCGGTCCGAGACGCGGCGGCTCGAGGCACGGCGGCCCGAGGCGTGGCCGCGACTAGCCAGCCAGAGGCGCGGCGGCCAGCCAGCGGCCAGCGGTGCGGCTACGACCAGCCTGCCAGAGGCGCGGCGGCCGGCGTCCAGCGGCACCCATTTTTTTATTTTTTTAATATTAGTTAATATTGGATTAATATTGAATTAATATTGGATTATACGTGATTGAAATTGCTTTAAAACCATTCCATTCCATCTTGCTTTTTCTAAACCGAACACCGAAACGGAATGGAACGATGACATTCCATTTTAGTGAAATGTAACCGTTCCATTTCATTCCATCTCGTCCAAAACCGAACACATCCTAAATAACTTCTGAAGCCACGCAATGGCTTCCTGGAAGCCCTTTTGGAACCTCTGCATGCCACCAGCCGGCAGAGAGATGCCCACCTCCATGCCACCGCCGCTGCCCCGGTCCTCTGCCACGGCCATCGCGCCGGTTCTCGCCACGGACACAGTCTCTACCTTGGCCGGCCGCCCGAACCCCAAGTCCACGTCGTACACACGGAACCTGGGCGACCCGGCCACACTCAGCATCCCGGCCCCGGCCATCGCAGCCTCCTTGAAGCGCTCAGTCCACGACTCTATCGTCTCAGGCGACCCGACCCCGCCCAACCCGTCCTCGATCGCCGCAGCTACAGCCGTGCACGCGACGAATAGGCCACCGGCGCCGGGTGACGCGAGCTGGTCCGTGGGCGCGCCGTGTAAGGCGGCGCCGACGCAATTGCCGAAGTACTCGTCCGGGATCGGAGGCTTCATGCGCGAGCGGTGATCGATGGAGAAGCACAGGTATGTCGGGTCGCCGCTGTTGCTTCCTGCATCTTTGGCTCGCTGGTAGCATGACCAGATGAAGCCGAAGGTCGCTACGAGCGAGGAACATCGCGGCGGCACCGCGCCAAGGCGCCCCGCCTCGCCGGCGATCGCGTCCTTGACGCGTTGTATGTCTTCCTTGGACAGTGTGAATGTGGCGAAGAGTTGGTCGTCGGGCATCTTGACGTGCTCCGTCTTGTCGGCTGCCGGTGCCGACATGGCTTTCGCGAAGAAGTGGTAGAGACGACCCTTAGGGTCCTTTATAAGTGTTCTGTCGATGACCGGGGGTGAGGCCCTTCAGCGCCGGTGCTGGCCGCCGCCCAGGTGTGCAGGAAGCGCGTCGAGGACGCGCCGTCGCAAGCAGCGTGATGCACGGCCATGCCGATGGCGAGGCCACCGTGCAGCACGGTGGCCTGAAGCGCGAGCAACGCGCCGCCCTCCGGGAGTCGAAGTCAACGCCATCGCTGTACTCGGCGACGGTGAAGGTGACTCCGTCGCCCGGCTTGTAGTAGAGCTCGTAGCAGTCAGCCGTCCCGGGGGTGAGGCGGAGGCGGCCGGCTAGCGGGTAGAAGGCGTGGAGAGCTTGGGACAGTGAGGTCTTGAGGTTGGAGAGGATGGCGGCCACGTCGGCGTCGGCGGCGAGGCGGTAGAAGAAGATACGCTCGACGGGTGGGGAATTGACCCAGAAGAAGTCGAAGTAGGTGAGCGGGAGGGAAGACTCCGGCGGGGCGGCGCCGGAGGGTGTTACGAGAGTTGTCTCGAGGACGCTGATAACTGGGTGTGGCGACTCTTGCTGCGTCGGCGCCATTGCTGCGACTGCTCGATCCTTGGCTCCTACAGTACGTACTTGGTGATGAAGCAGAGCAGCTTCGTCGCGTTTATTGCACGGGCATGGCCCAGCTTAATAGGCTTGTACGACTTGTCTACATAAATTCAGACGATATCCAGAAGAGGTGCCAATGCTTGTCTGATACGTGTCCCCGACTCTCCGTAAGGGGTGACGTATGCAAATCATACCTGCTTTTTTTTTAAATTAAAACGCCAATATATTAAGTCAGCAAGCCGCCTCATTAAAAACCTTCCAGTCCCCGTAGATACCCTGATAAAGAAAAGAGTGCGTCTGAAATTTGCCGCTTTTAAATCATTGTATGCTTACATCGTTTATGAGAGGGCTAAAGAGGAAACTAGGGGGATCATCGTCCCAAATACAAAGGGATTTGGTTCTAAAACCCTCCCGAGCTAAGTCATGAGCACATTTGTTTGCCTCTTTCGGGCAATGGGAGAAGGTGACATTTCCAATAGATGAAGCAATCTCCATACTCTCAGCAAAAATTCCAGCCGCTTCTGACCACCATTGATCTTCCCCATTGCAATAGTTTATAGTTTCCAAAGAATCACTTTCCGCAATAATATTGTTGCACCCATATCTATTTGCCAGCTGAAGACCGAATTTCATAGCCCTTGCTTCCGCCATAAAAGCAGATGGGACATTAGCGATATACTCCGTGCTAGCCGCAATAAACTTTCCCTTGTAGTCCCGAAGAATTGCCCCTAGGCCTCCATCCTTTGTATCAATATTGAATGCGGCATCAACATTTAATTTAACTTGTCTCGTGTGAGGCTTCTCCCACCTTATTTCCTCTTCAACGGGTGGGGCTTTTGATGCTGCCAAAGAGTTAACAGCAATAGAAAGAATAGAGACAACACAATTATAGAGACGGGGTACCTCCTCACTGTGTGTACGCCTACGCCGGATCCACCAAAGATACCAACAAGCAATCGCTATCACTTCCCTGACACCAATATTAGCATGCCCATCAAGAATTGCCTCGTCGCCTCGTAAGAGGTTTTCCAGGATCGAAGATCCCGAGCGGACATCCGTCGGTGTGTCCTCAATAAGAGATAATAAGCCGATTTTGTCCCATAATTCTCTTGCCGTATGGCACTGAAACAGCAGGTGGCGAATATCTTCAGGTCCCTGCGTACAAATCGGACACTCGCCCGAAGTTCCAATATGACGATTCGACAGGATGCTTTTCAGGGGAAGAATACCGTGTAAAGCCCGCCAACAAAAAAAATCTTTACTTTACTTGGAATTTTCAGGCGCCACAAATTCTTCCAGACTGGGTTGGCGGCAGAAGTCCCTGGCAAAGCTAACTGATTACCAGACGCTCCAAATGAGTGGCGCCATTGCATGTGATAACAAGGCCTCACTGAGAAGCGTCCATGTGCAGTATGCCCCCAAGCAATAAAATCATCAAAACGTTGATTATGGAGTGGAATTTGCAGGATACGGAGTATATCAACAGAGTTAAACATACTTGTTAGGAGCTCTTCGTCCCACTGTCCTGTATACGGATTAATTAATTCGGCCACCGTTGTGTATAGGGCATTACCTCTAGGAGAGATAATTCTCATATTTGGGCTACCAGGAACCCACGGATCAGACCAGATGTTGATCTTCTCTCAGTTTCCAACTCGCCAGATATAGCCTCGTTTAAAACAAGTGAGCCCTGCTATAATGCTTTGCCAAGTAAACGAGGATCCAGACTTCGGACCCGCTTTCAAAATATCTCCATGGGGGTAATATTTCGCCCGAAGAACTTTGGCACACAAAGACTCAGTATTGTTAATTAGCCTCCAAACCTGCTTAGCCAACATGGCAAGATTAAAAGAGTGGAAATCCCCGAATCCCATGCCTCCTTCAGATTTAGGGAAACATAGCTTTCACCACGCATACCAATGCATCTTGTTGCTGTTCTCATCATCACCCCACCAAAACTTAGCAATGGCCTCCATCATTTTTTGGCATACTCCTTTAGGAATTTGAAACACCGACATGGCATACACCGGGATAGCTTGAGCAATAGCTTTCAAGAGAATTTCTTTTCCCCCAATGGAGAGATTCTTTTCCTTCCATCCATTTATACGCTGAATAATTCTTTCGATAAAATGCTCAAAACAATCACTTCTATCAGCTCCCACTAATGCTGGGAGACCCAAATATTTATCCGAAAGTGCCTCAGTATCAATATGAAGAGCTTCACAAATTTCAGCTCGCAAAATAACATGTGTATTCAGAGAGAAGAATATACTAGATTTTGCAAGACTCACCAATTGGCCCGAGTTTGCACAGTAGGTATCCAGGACTTGTTGTAGAGAAGTTGCATTAGTCATATCCGCCTTCATGAGAATCAGGGAATCATCAGCAAATAAAAGGTGTGAAACTGACGGTGCATTTCTGCACACCCGTATCCCATCGATGCCACCAACTTCCTCTTCATACAACAATAAACTAGATAAACCCTCCGCGCACAGAAGGAACAAATAAGGGGAGAGGGGATCCCCCTGGCGAAGACCTCTAGTGGGAACAAACATATCAATCTCCTCCGAATTAAATCGCACTTGGTATCTCACTGATCTCACACAAGCCATCATCAGTGAAATCCATCTATCAGAAAAGCCCAACTTCCTCATCATATTTTCCAGAAATATCCATTCAACTCTATCATAAGCTTTATGTATGTCCAACTTAACTGCACAAGCACCATTGATTCCTGTCCTTTTATTCTTAATAGTATGTATACTCTCATAAGCGACCAGGACATTATCAGTAATAAGGCGACCATGGACAAAGGCACTTTGCATTGGAGAAATCACCTCAGGAAGAATAGCCTTAAGCCTAGCCGCAAGCATCTTGGAGATTATTTTATAAATGACATTGCATAAACTAATCGGCCATAATTGAGTAACTAGTTCAGGATCATTAACCTTAGGTATCATGACAACCGTAGTATCATTCCAACCACTAGGGATAATTCCAGTATTGAGGGCATTTAGAACTTCACGAGTAATATCAACACCACAAATGTTCCAGAAATTTTTGTAGAAGACTGCATGAAGACCATCTGGGCCTGGTGCCTTAAAATCCCCAATACTGAAAATCGCCTTCTTCACATCATCCGGTGAAAAGGGTGCAAGCAGCAAATCGTTCATCTCACTCGTTACTTTAGGGACAATTTTAGTTACGAAATGATTTTAAACTGCGGGAGATAAAAAATGTTATCCTAGATCAGACGAGCCACGCTGTGTGAAACAAGCAATTCAAATTGCCGGTTCGAATCGGCGTGGAATACCGGTTCAATTTGTGAGAGGAGATAAGCAAATTCATCGAAAAAGTTATGTGGTTCGGAAGAATGTTAGGACCAGCCATTCATAAAAAACGTTAGTCAGATGTGAATTGCCACCAACTTGCCGAGAGTGTATCGAAATTGCTTCACGTACAACGTTTTACGTCCGATACCTGTACGACGCTTCCAATATCGTGCCAATTTTAGAATCTCGTGATCAAGGTCCAGCCCAAACCCAGGCCCATAATACTCTGCCCTAACCCCTCCATGACTCCACCTGTTCCAACCAAACTTGACGGCCAATCTTCTTCAGCAGCTGCGCGGTGACCAAGCGCGACATGGCTTCGGAAGCAACCAAAGACGATAATGGCGAGAGAAGAGAGAAGGGATGTTGCACACTTGCACATCGGAGTTGCAGAGAACCAGAAGTAGAGAGCATAGATAGGATGGTTGAGATGCAATCTGAAGTGAGCACAAGGAAGAAGACCGCGAGTTGCTCTAACAGATTGGTCTTTTGATTTTGCCGTTCAGAATTGTCCGGGGCCTGGATTTTGGGTACGCGCAGAAGTAGAGTCCTCCGTTCAAGTCAGTGTCGTACGGGTGTCGGACGAGTTTCGTCATACGTATAGCAGCACCGACCTGCATGGAGGATAGAAATTTTATTGTTGATTGCTTTTCTATCATGGTGTGGCTAGTCTTTACTATTAAATGTGAGTTGGTGATGGTGTAACCCGGCAGAAAATTCTGCCTCCCGATTCTGCCAATGGCAGACTAATCTGGCAGACGATCGGACGCATCACGACCGTCCACTCATGTCTCCGGTTAAGTTACACCGTTTGATTTCCACGGATGAGAATATTACACCGGATTGCCACCGCCAAGTGGCTCGAAGCGGTATGCAGTGCCGATTCTCCTGCCTCCTACGCGTCGCTCTCCCAAGCAATCTCACCATGAACCTGGCGGCTCTCGACTCCACCCACACCGCCGCCGCCCGATTCACGCAGGCCGCCGGCGAATCGATGCCTCCGGTGACGGAATCGACTCCGCTCGCTGCCGCCGACGGAATCGACTCCGCTCGCTGCCGCCGCTAGGTGTCCGACCCTGCCCCTCTCAGAATCGAAGCCACGAGCTCGCCGCCATCTCCAAGATCCCCCGCCGTAGCTACGAGATCCCCACGGCCGCTTCACACCACAGGAATTCGCGCGAGAGGGGCTCCGGTGCGGGACCTTCGTCTTCTCCTTCCCCTTCTGACCATGGCCGTAGTGGTCGGGAAGATGTGTGTGGAGGAGCTATGTCGCTTGGATCTGGTGACCTCCTAGGTCGAACTGCTCGATTCCCCTTGGTGCGCGTGTCCATCCCTGGAGGATCTCGCGTTGCTAGGGTCATACGGTGACGCGGAGGGACCGTGCTCGGAGGAGGAAGCGGGCAACTGCTCACAGGTCGTCTTCGACCCCGCGCTCGCCAAGGTTTGGTCCCGTGATCCCACACACGGCTGACTGCCTCCTTCGCGGGACACCATGACCTCGCGCCTGATGCTCCCACAGTCCCACTCATGCCTGTGCCACGCACGTCGCCGGCGACGTGCTGCGCGCCAGCCTGCCGGCAGCCGCGCCGCCGCTTCCTGTCTCTGTCCGCCTCTGCCCCCTACAGCATGTATCGCAGCTCAGATGTCCCCTCCGCTCGTGGACCGCGCCGCGCCACAGTCCTTCTACCCCGCCCCAACTCGTCCTAACTTTCCAGGACTGCGCCGCCCCCTCAAGGATCCCGTGCGGCCGCCATCAAGAGCGCGCCTCCCGCACTCTGCGGCGGGGCCATCTTGGTGTGCATATTCGATCTCGAAGGCCCTCTACAGGACCTGCCCAAGAAGATGCAAGGTGGCCTCCACTACTCGCGATGACCTCGCGGCGTGGACGAACACTCCGGAGGCATTCGAGCTCCTGGGCATGGGCGTTGCGTTCCTGCTGAGGCGCGTCGATGAATGTGGCGCTGGATGCGGGCGTACCTCACGGAAAGACAACATAGAGGTAGGGATGGAAGACGGCCACACGCTGGAGTATGGTGCTGGCCGTGCTCGGCAGTGGATTCTACGGGGATCATGGCCGTTGCTGCAGCGGGACGACCTCGAACAGGCTCCAATCACCGCATCGAGTTTCGGTGCCCCTCTTCCTCTATCTCTCTCTAATATTTCCTTGTACGTCGATGACTGACTGGTAGTTCCATAAGGAACCTCGGTGCCTTAGGAAGCAAACAGATGTACAAAAGTATTTTGCATAGCTGCTGCTTTGATCTGATAAGATTGAACTATTTTTTGGTTCTGTCCAGTGTTCAAGTTTTAACGTACAGTTTTCAGTAGACCTGATACGGCTAGGATAGCTAGAGAGAGCATGTTATAATATTGTACTTTGTCTTTCCTTCTGACGCAATCAGATATGTATGTTGAGCTGATTCTTATGTGTATATCTGGCATACAAGAGGAAATAACACTAATCAATTACCGGGTGATGGTTTAGACAAGTTTGCGCATCCAGAGCGCGTCGCCGCTGCATCTTCAAGTTCTTCATCATCTCTATTCTGTACTCAAGTAAGCTCCAACTGCAATTCGTTGCTCTAAGCTCTCTCTTTTTACCATAACGGTATGGATTAGGGGAGAACAAAGGATGTATATTTGTCTATTTTTCTCAATGTCAGGGTCTGGGACTAACAGTCAATCATCTGCTGCTGGGTCTGGGATTGGGAATGGGAGTAACACACTAACACTATTGATGAGTTAACCTTGAAGATACTTGGGCAGTGAGAGGAATGCTTATGTAGCTTCAAGAACTGATGGACTATTTTGTTGTAACTGCTGTGTGCTTCCCTGCTGGACTATTTTATTGTGTACTTCATTGTTTTTAGTTGTTATGTGCTTCGTTGCTTTGAACTAATCGGTATCTTCAGTAATTGAAGGGAGAGAGAAAGAATGATGAGCTGTATTTACCAAAGAGGCCGACTAGGAAGTGATTAAAATACATCAATGTTTACTGGATTACCGGAAACCTCATGCATGTGAAATTTTGTCCGAAGTGCTTATTCACTTGGTTGTTTAATTCAGTAGGATGAATTTTTATTTGCTTACAGCATAATTGGTTTGCTTCATTGTCCACCGTTTCAGTTAGCAATGGCATCCTGCAGCTAGGTCTTTCTTCTTGAGTTAATGTAAGATCTGGAGAAACAATATTTCTGTTTAACTGAATAACCTAAGCTTTGAACAGGAGATGCAGTTCAGTTTCGTTCAAGGGATCATATGACCTGCATCAGGATTCCCCATGAAGGACAATGGAAAGGACCACATCAAGAATTAAAAAAAGCTAAAAATACCCGAGTTCTTAGTAACGACCGCTCATAACATTATTATTTACAAAGAAGTTCTTATGATGTCGGTGTACGATATTTGACCAGCTTCCTTGATGACCCTTAAAAATTCAGGTTAACGACATATTTTAATTTTTTTTGTTTGTTTGTTTGGGATGGCTTATCACGTGTACCACGCGATGACATATTTTAAATTTGAAATACTATAATAGTTGACATTTGTAATGGTTGAAAACTATCTAATTGATACACGTACATATTATGTTTGTGAAAATAGAAAAAACTTAATAAGCCGTAGCAACGCACGGGCATACACCTAGTTTTAAGTAATATTTCTAAACTATAGCATAGTAAAGAACCTGAGAGAGAGAATTTATATTGCGTCGTAGGTCCCACATGGATTACTGAAGCGCTTTACACGCAGTAATATTTGATCTCTAACGTATTTTCTTTGATTTGGCTCAGCAATGTGGCTAGTCCCAAAGCTCGCCACGCGTTGTCAACTTGGTCTTCCACCGCACCGCCCCTCTGCCCTACCCTCAAGTTTTTTTAAAAAAAAGAGTTACTGATCTGCCATGCTAGCCCCAATTGTGGTAGTAAAATGTAGTTTACTCCTCGCTCACCCATCGGAAGCAAGTCAACTGCACACCCACTATTGTATTCCTCTAAAGATAAGGAGGATTTGTAAGGTAAATTAGTTCATGTGTTTGATTATAATAGCTTTCCTTTATTAACTGGTGGTGATTATAATTTTTGTAGGAAAGTAAGTGACATTAACAAAGCTAGGATGTTGTCTGAGTGTCTCATTTACTTAATTATTATTGTTATTGATAATTGGAAATTAAAATAAACTGAAATTCTAGGGAGGCATTTTACTTGGTATGGTAATCACAAAGATCTTTTGTTTGTAAAGTTTGATAGAGTTTTGATTAGTGCTCGTTGGGAAGCTTTAAAACCCCTTTATTTTATTAATCTGCTCACTAGATCTATCTCGGATCACTCCCCCTTGTGGTGGATTTTAGTTTGAATAAAAAAATCAATTTTCCCAGATTCGAGCTTTCTTGGTTGTAAGGGGAGATTTGGATGTGATTTAGTTACAAGTATTCGGAGTAATAATTATACTGCTTCTTCTATGCTAGATAAATGGTAAAATAGAGCTAGAACTTTAAGTATAGTGCTGAAAGGATGGAATGCCAATTATAAAGGTTTTTAAGAGGCATAAACTTTATCTTTCAGAAGCTATTGATGATATTGATTAGGATAGTGAGATTAATGGGTTATGTGCTTATACTTTCCTTATCATAAAACAATTAGAGAACCAACTAAATGTTGGTACCAAAGAGGAGAGTGTGACATGGTTTCAAAGAGCTAAAGACATCGATTTACTTAAATATAATCCTTTGATTGCCTATTTTATGGCTAAGGCTAGTGGTAGAAAAAGGAAGAATATGATTACTTCACTAATTCAAGATGAGGGGGTGATAGTAGGGATGCTGCTATTTTACTTTATGATACTAATTTCTATGAGAAATTGTTTGGCCCAGCTCAAATATCCATGTTTCTCTTGTTACCCCGGTAGAGAATACTGTTAGCGATGAAGACAGGGTTATTCCGATGTCCTTTTACTTTAGAGGAAATTAAGAATGCTATTTTATAAATGAAACATAATAAAGCTTCCGACCCGATCGATTTCCTATAGAGTTTTACGAGCATTTTTTGAATTTGGTTTGTAGAGATTTTCTTTTCCTCTTTCATGAACTTTATCACAATAGGCTTGATTTGTCTCATTTAAATTATGATGTTGTTACTTTATTAGCTAACTATGTAGGTGCTGATAAAATTCTTGTTTGAGCAGGAGTTCTTTTTATATGAAATTTTTATTTCCTCCTTCTAAAGCACCTTGTAAAGTTTTGGATTTTTTAAGAAAATATCACCTGGTGAAATGGGGGAGGTATGTCAACCCAAGGACTAAGCTGGATGGGGGTTGTTGATCTTCATGTTATGGACATTTGTTTGCTTAGTAAGTGGTTGTAGAAAATTGAGAATGAAGAAGGTCTTTGGCAAGATGATACTAGAAGCAAATATTTGCATAGTGCTACTTTATCTCAGGTTAAACTGAACCATTTCATTCTTATATTTGTAGTGGTGTTTTGAAGGATAGGTTCATTTTCTTTTTGTTCTATAAAAAGATATATTGTAATGGCTAGAGGATACTATTTTGGGAAGATGTGTGGATAGGGTATTATAGTTTTTTGATAAAGCTCCCTAGATTATACTACCTCCATCCCAATTTCAAAGACATTTTGGTAAGCCTAAATAGCCTACCAAAACGTCTTATAATTTGAGACAAAGGTGCTATCATTTATCCGATGCCAATAATATTATAGCGGGTAGAGTATTAACCGAAGGGTGGAGATGTTTAAATTTTAGCACAAATTTGTGGGGAGATTTCACCAAACCGTGGAAGGAACTTTTAGATATGTTTGGTAAAGTGAGATTTCTAAAGATGAGGATAGATATAAATGGACTCTCACTTCTTCATGTGTGTTTCGTGTGCATTATCTGTATGTGGCTTTGAAAATAAGGCAAACTTCTTGTCCATTTAAAGATTTATGGGCTTTGAAGGTACTTCTTAGAGTCAAAGTGTTTCTATGGTTGAAAATTAGGAAAATGATTTTTACTAACAATACCTTGGTCGACAAACAGTAGAGATGAGAGTCTTGAACACCATTTTCTTTTCTTGTCCGATTGCTCGGTATGTCTGTAACGTTATTAAGTGTTTTTTTTTTATAGTTTTGATTGTATTTTAGCTTGGATTGTTAAGTTTCCCACCAGAGTTAGAGGTGTTATTTCTGTCGATGTGGCTGTCTTGATATGGGCTCTTTGGAAAGTTAGAAATAAGGCATGCTTCAAAAGAATGTACCTTGAGGATCTTATCTGTGTCATTTTTCTTGCAGCTCACTATATCTCGTATTGGTCTAGTTTGCAGACGTAAATCTTCAAAAAAAAAATGCAAGTCAAAGGGGCAAAGTTGTTGATATTGGTGGCACCTGAAATGCTTCATAAGAATAAAAGGTGGAGACCTATGATACTCCGATTACAGATTGATGAAGCTCAATCCATGACCATCACCATGTCGAATGCTTTAACGACTAATGACACGACACTCTATCACCTCAATGGTGAATCCTCTCCTTTGTACATGTGCATCTATGGTCAACTTGACTGGTATGCTACTTGACTCTCCTACTCCTTGGCTCTTTAGGTTGGAACATGAGCACATGGTATCAATGATGGAAAACCAAAGTGCACATGGATCTGTCACATCCCAAATTTTGTAACCAGTTGTAAAGTGTCAAAAATTTGGAACCAACAAATACTTTTGTTTTATGTCTTGTGTTGGTTGTTATTCCTTGTTTATTTGCTTGCTTGTGTATATAATTAATCAAGTGTGCTAGAGCAATAAATTAAAACACACTTGACAATAATTTTGGCTTGTGACTTGAAAACAAAACAAGACCTCTATAATTACTCACACCCTTAAAATAAAATCCTAATTAAAAGAAATGATCTTATTTAAATTTCTCCCTCTCCCTATTTCTATATTTTGTCAATATAATTATTTCATCTTATAAATTCTAGGAATGAGATGAACTAATAATTATCTCACTTTCAGATCATTCCCACCTCCAAGAAATATAAATTCCAATTAAAAATAATTCAAATGTGAAATTTTATTTTCCTCTCTTTAAATCCTAAGGTCTATTAAAAACCCTATTTCTAAACACTCCAAAAATCCAGTAAAATTGCAGGAACCTTCTACCACTTTGCTTAAGCCAACCACATTTTCAAGTCACCAAAGTTCAAAATAAAATTTGTTGAAGCAATCTGTCGAGCACCTTGTGTGCAGGAAACCGTAGCTTCTCAAATCCCACTCGAATTTAACCTAAATTCTTCAAATACGGAGCTCTGTTCTCTCTCTCTCACTCCTGCATAGAGGAGGCGCACGTGTGCCAGCATTTGGACGTTTCCCGTTGGAATTAGCTGCTGGCACCGTCTCCCTCTGTCTTCTCTCCCCTCTCGTTCCCGTACCGCTTGTGAACGAGGAAGAAGGAGGCCGTGCAGCAGCCGTGTGCTCGCCGTCGAACTGCCACACCTCTCCTCGGCCGACGGATCAGCCACGCGCGCGGAGATGCATCTGCTCTGTCCCGTATCGTCTCCGACCCGTCCCTGCTCGCCTTGTCATGAACACCATCGACGTTCCGCAGCGACCACTGCGCTCCGGCCAGCGCAGCGTCGCCCAGCCACTCACCATCCTCCCCGCGGACTCAAGGACACCATGGCGTCACCTAGGGAGGCCCACGGTGATGATTGCATTCCGTCGAACGTCGTTCGCGCGTCCACGACCGTCAACACCCCGAGCTCGATGTGATCACCTCCACACGCCCATTCTCGCTCCTCTGGCCTCTAACGCCGTCCGCAGACGTAGCCGCACATTCCAGCCCGCCAATGGCGAGCTCTCCCACCTTCTGCACCCCTCCTGCACAGCGGCCACCATGGACCGAGCTCCCGCTATAAACACCCCCGCACCCCTCCTGACTTGGGTATGCCTATCGGGTACCCTACCATGAGGGTACCTGGTGCACGTATCGACTAGGCCCAACTATCAAAGCCTACATGAAGCCCATGAAGGGAGGCCCACGAAGATGGAGTATCCTCCAAGTTTGGCGAAGCAAATAGTCGGTTTAGAGTTTCCTTACTTGTAAATCGAGTCGGTTACGAACACCCGAGACCCAGCCTATTATTTAAGGCTGGGAGGGCCATCGAACCAGACAACGGACCACCAGAGCCACAAACCCTAGCGAGATCGACATCTCGCCGGGATCCTTGTAACCATCATATTCACCAATCAATAACAGACAGGCAGGACGTAGGGGTGTTACCTCCACACGAGGGCCCTGAACCTGGGTAAAATCTTTGCCCTGCTTGTCAGCCGACGATACTTCCAGCTCTACCACGTTCTCTCCCCCATATTCATAACCTAGGGACCTTAACCATGGGTCTTGATGAGTCTACCCCTCGTCAAGTGGCGCCTTCTGTGGGAACGAATAGCGCTGGACTCGAAGTTTCGCCGGTCCCAACAGCAAACGGCAAATCGCCGATCACACCAGCAAACGGCAACACACCGATCTCATCTGCAAACGGCAACTCGCCGGCCATGTCTGCAAACAGCAACTCGCCGATCCAGGCGACACACGGCGACTCGCCGATCCACTCGAAAAGCGGCAGCCTGCCCGCTTCACCTGCAAAAAGCGCATCTGCTCTTCCAATAAATTTCAATCCGCACTCGCCAGAGCTTCAGGAGGCGTTTTCCGGCCTCGAATCAGGTTTGAGCTTGACTGTTGGAGCATTCAATTTTTTCGTAAACAATCTTGGCACGCAGGACTCGACAGATCCGCAACAACCGGCGCTGGGTGCACTCGAGGCTCCGTCGACTGATCTTGCCCCATCGTCGATTCCTGAAGCCTGCTCGCCCGCAACAACCATGTCGACCGGCGAGCTCGACAGGTTCATGATGACGGAACTCCAAGGTGAGGAGGCAGAATCAGCATACAACACAAGCAACATCGACTTCAACCTACCACTCGACGAGAGTTTCGACTGCGGGATCTCCCTCGATGACTTCTACGAGCCCGCGATTCATAACGACAACAACGTCGACTCGGAGATCTTCACCAACACCAACCTCGACTCAGAAATCCGTAATGGCTTCGCCAACACCGAGATGAGCATAGGTGATGAGCACATCGACAACGAGATTCGCCTCGAAGATCTACTCGATGAACACACTGGCTCTGACATGAGCCTCGACGGCGACGTCGAGTCCATGACTGGAATCGACAGCACATACACCTGTCCTCGGGTCACGCCCCATCAGGTCTACGTGGCCTTCACCGCAGAATCATCCGCAGACGCTGCCGCTCGCAGGCCTGCACAATTCCCATGCACGGTAACCATGCCGGATGGGGTCACAACCTTGACAATCACGGAGGAGATGGCAGCAAAAGCAGATAAAGTCATAAAGGAGTGCACTATGATGCCACCAAACTCCACCCCAGAGGAGATGTTGACCTTCCAGTACTTCAACTGGCAGGAGTCAATTCGACTGCAAAACTACCGAGCGACGCTCGAGGAGCGCAAAAGGCAAGCCAGCCTCTCGAGTGCCCGACGAAGGGAGCAATCCCTCGGGTCCACACAGCAACCAACCCTCGACCTAGGTCGCGGTTGGCAAGCCTTCCAGAACATGAAAGGGTAGCAATCACCCGTAACCTGTCGTTCATGACAGAGGACGCTAACGGAATCCCAGTGCCCAAAACTGCTGCGGGTGCATTATTCTCCGTAGGTGCTTACCTCAAGGCAATACAACCTCCGGCGAATGACCCTAACGCAGCCCTGCATCGCCAACAACTCAAATCGCTAGCTCTAGCGGCACAGGCTATGCAGCCAGAAGACAAAACTCCAGCAAGGATCGCGATCGCGACATAGTCGACTCACGACACGCAGCACATCATCGCAGTGGTCGCAGCCACCACTCGGATGAAGGAAGGAGAAGCACACGCCGGCACAGGTCCAGCAGAAGCAGATCTCGAAGATCCTATAGCAGCGATTCATACTCTGATCGCGAACCAGAGCCATGCGGAGCATTGTGCTTCACTCGACGCATCCGTGAGACGCGGATGCCCAAACGGTTCAAGTTGACAGGCGAACAACCCAAGTACAACGGTCGCCAAGAACCTTCTGGGTGGTTAGAAGATTACAGACTCGCCGTGGCATGCCAGCGTGGCACGAACACCACGGCGATGCAGTACATACGACTTATGCTCGAAGGAACTGCCCGCGACTGGCTCAAATCGCTCCCTCCATCATCATATGACTCGTGGGATGATTTCCGCAGAGACTTCATCAAAAACTTCGAGCCTCTGTGTGAGCGCCCGAAGACATTCGAGGAATTAAGGACATGTACTCAACGATCAGACGAGTCGCGAGATCATACATACGGCGGTGGACCGAAATACGCAATTCGGTTGGCAAAGTGTCAGAAGACAGGGCCATGGATGCCTTCATACAAGGTCTCGCCAGGAAGGACTTCAAAGAGGCACTTGGTCGTGAAAAGCCAACCTCCCTGGCTGACCTCATCAAAGTTGCGACTGAGTGGGCAGATGGAGAGGATTCTGTACGCAGATCCCGTGCTTCCCCAACACGCGACAACTACGAAAGCGGCAGTCGAAGCCGCAGAGATTCATACAGAGAAGATCGCAGGCGTAAACGTTCCAGACGTCCTTACGACGATAACAGACCCGAGTTCATGGCGGCTGGATACACACAGCCAAGGGAGGACCAAGATAGAAGCAATCGACGCTCGGATGATCGACGGGACAGTCGAGATCGCGAGCAGCGGAGCGACAGCTACAAAAGGCAAGAATGGCGCAAACGTAGCGACGCAAAACCCGAGCGGTCATTCGAGGAAAAGATGGACGACTGGTGCAGATTCCACCTCTTCAAGGGGGACGACGGAAAACTACGCTCCAATCACACCCTAAGGAACTGCAGGGAATTCGACCAAATGGCGACTGACTACGATACGACTCAAGAGGAATGGCCCAGCACCTGCTCAGCCCACGCCTGCACCCGTACCACAGCCGAACGCTGTGCCCGCTCTCATGGCGCCACAGCCGCCACCCAACCACCACCACAGCCTGCTCCAGGCGCAAACCTCGCAGGTGCCATACAACCCGTACTACGGGCGGAAGATGATCAATATCCACAGCCCCACGGGCAGATGTACATGATACAAAAGGGTCGCCCCTCCAACAGGCAGCAAAAGCTAATCACTCGACAGGTGAACATGGCTGTCATGGCACCTCCAGCCGTGCCCGAATTTCTGAAGGGATCGGAAACCATCATAAGCTTCAGTCGAGAGGATCATCCCCCAGCTGTAGTTCGACCAGGGCACGCGGCTCTGGTACTCGACGCGCAAATAGGAGGCTACGCCATGACCAAGGTCTTCATGGATGGAGGCAGCGGCATAAACATCATCTTCGCGGACACGCTCCGCAAAATGAACAGGTCAGTCGAAAACCTCCCAAAATCTTCAAATACCTTCCACGGTATCGTTCCTGGCAAAGCAATTAGCCCAGAAGGCACCATACAACTCGACGTTACGTTCGGGGACATAAGCCACTTCAGGACAGAGTCGATTGAGTTCGAGGTCGTCGACTGGAAATCACAATACCATGCTATTCTTGGTCGCCCGACGTTTGCTCGATTCATGGCGGTGCCACACTATGCGTACCTCACGCTGAAGATGCCAGGACCAAAGGGAGTCATCACTGTCCGTGGAAACTTTCAAAGGTCCGATGCTTGCGACCGCGAGTTCAGCAAAATCTCCGAGATGTTCGGGGTGGAGAATCACTCGCCGACTTAGCGATTACCAACGACCGCACACTCCTTCCGAGCATAAGAAGTTGGCAGTCGACAGATCCTTCAATGCTACAAATGACACAAGGTCGCATCAGGTGCACCCGACCGATCCGTCCAAGACAGTCAACATATCTTCGAGCCTGCCTATCGCATAGGAAGGCGCGCTCGTCGAATTCCTCCGTGAGAACTGGGAAATATTTGCGTGGTGTCCAGCCGACATGCCAGGTATTCCCAGGGAATTCGCCGAGCACTCTCTCCAATTGTTTCCAGATGCAAAGCCAGTCAAGCAAACGATGCGTCGAATCTCCGGCCCAAAGCGAACCGCAGTCGAATCTGAAGTCGACCGGTTACTCGCAGCAGGATTCATTAGGGAAATCAAGAAATCACAATGGGTGGCCAACCCCGTACTCGTAGAAAGAAGCATACAGACATCCTTCGGATGTGCGTGGATTTCACAGCGCTGAACAAGTGCTGTCCAAAGGATCACTTCCCGCTACCCCGATCGACCAGATCGTCGACTCCACCGCCGGATGCGCACGACTCTCCTTTCTGGATGCTTACTCAGGTTATCACCAGATAAGGATGAAGCAAGAAGACGAAGAAAAAACGGCGTTCATAACCCCACTCGGGGTCTACTGCTACACAACTATGCCCTTTGGGCTCAAAAACGCGGGTGCAACATACCAGCGCATGATGCAGGACTGCCTCAAAAAGCAAATTGGACGCAACGTCCAGGTCTACGTGGATGACATTGTCATTACCACAAGGGAAGAACACACACTACTCGACGATTTGAGGGAGACGTTCGCAAACCTCAAACGCTTCCATATCAAGCTCAATCCTAAGAAGTGCACGTTCGGCGTTCCAGCCGGGCAGCTCCTAGGGTACCTAGTCTCTGCCCGTGGAATCGAAGCAGACCCGGAGAAAATACAGGCCATCCTCACAATGCAAAGGCCTTCAAAGCTTCACGATGTGCAGAAACTAGCAGGACGAGTAGCAGCGCTCAGTCGATTCATCAGCAAACTGGGTGAAAAGGCTCTACCATTCTATCGACTGATGAAGAAGGCGGACAAGTTCGAGTGGACGCCAGAAGCTGAAGCAGCCTTCACAGATCTCAAGCGGATCCTCACAAGCCCTCCGATCCTCGTCGCACCTAAGGAACGGGAACCACTCTACCTGTATGTCTCGGCTACAAACAGGGTGGTGAGCACCGTACTGGTAGTCGAACGCATGGAGGAGGGGCACATCCAAAGCATACAACGTCCAGTCTACTACCTGAGCGAGGTTCTCTCCATATCAAAACAGCGGTACCCGCACTATCAAAAGCTGGCATACGCTGTATTCATGTCCTCAAGGAAGTTGACACACTACTTCACCGAGCACCGATACCGTGGTAAGTAACTCAGCAATCGGTGATATCCTCACAAACCCCAATGCAACGGGTCGAGTCGCAAAATGGCTCATCGAGCTGGCTCCAAGAGACATCAAGTACGAGCACCCGAAGGCTATCAAAGCACAAGTCCTACCCGACTTCACAACCGAGTGGATAGAGCCCAATTACCTGGAGCACCAGACGTGTCCAATTCCTGGACCATGTACTTCGATGGGTCCAAGAAACACGAAGGCGCAGGCGCAGGCGTCATCCTCATATCACCAAAAGGGGACAAGCTACGTTATGTTTTGCAGATGGGATTCAAACTACCCTCCAATAACGAGGCTGAATACGAGGCTCTGATCCATGGCATGCGGATGGCAAAAGCACTTGGGTGCACTCGATTGATGATCTACGGCGACTCCAATCTCGTGGTGCAGCAAACAATGAAGGCCTGCGACGCAATCGCGGACAACATGATCGCTTATCGCGACCTGTACAACACACTGGAGGGCAGCTTCGAGGGCTGCGAGTTGAGGCACATAGGAAGGGAAAGTAACGAAGAAGCAGACATGCTAGCCAATCTTGGCTCAACTGGCGCACAAATTCCACCTGGTGTCTTCCTCGAGCGTATCGAACACAGATCTATCAAGGAGAAACGAGAGCCTCCTCCGTCGACTACGCCACCCAAAAGCAAAATGCCTAGCACAGAGGACCCCCCTGTCGAGGTTCCTCATTGAGCCAACCTGGACTCAACCTTTTCTGGCTTACATACTCCGGCGAGCTACCAGATGACATAACCGAGTCCCGACGCGTGACTCGAAGATCAAAAGCATACACCGTTATCAACGGCGAGTTATACAAGCGCAGCATATCAGGTATGTTCCAAAGATGCATCGCATTCGAAGATGGCCAAGCCATACTTCGAGACATTCATGCAGGTACCTGTGGGCATCACGCCAGCAGTCGATCACTCGTAGCCAAAGCCTTTCGCGCAGGGTTTTACTGGCCTACAGCACTCAAAGACGCGGAGGACATAGTCAAAAGGTGCGTCGGCTGCCAGAAATTCGCAACAAGGCCGCACGCACCCGCATCGGCGTTGAAGACTATACCGCTGGCCTGGCCTTTCGCCCAATGGGGGCTCGATATGGTTGGGCCACTCAAAAAATCATCGCATGGCGGGCATACTCACCTACTGGTGGCAGTCGACAAGTTCACAAAGTGGATCGAGGCGGTCCCCATCACAAATTCGACTGCTACTACGGCAGTCAACTTCATAAAGAGCATCATCTACCGCTTCGGTGTCCCAAACAGTATCATCACTGATAACGGCACAAACTTCACGGCTGAGGAGTTCAAAACCTTCTGCAAAGAGCAGGACATTACGCTCAACTACGCATCCGTGGCGCATCCACAATCCAATGGCCAAGTCGAAAAGGCCAATGGACTTGTGACGAGTGGGATCAAGAAGCGCCTCCTGGTGCCACTCAAAAGAGCTGCGGGTGCTTGGGTCGAAGAACTACCATCTGTGCTATGGAGCCTACGCACAACTCCCAACACTTCTACGCAGTTCACCCCATTCTTCATGGTCTATGGTGCAGAGGCAATTCTGCCATCAGACGTAAGGTTCAATGCGCCACGAGTTGAAGCATATAATGAAGACGACGCAGAAGAGCACTCGAAGACGCAGTCGACTACTCGATGAAGCGCGAGACACGGCCTTAGCCCGCACAGCTGTTTACCAGCAAGATCTCCGCAACTACCATAGCCGTCGACTGCGAACCAGGTCCTTCGTCGTTGGTGACCTGGTTCTTCGACTGAAGCAAAAGAAGGTGCACAAGCTCGCTTCCCCATGGGAGGTCCCTTCATCATCACGGAGGTCCTTGGTGGAGGCGCATATCGACTGAAGCACGCGAAGACAGGCGAATCTCTCATAATCCTTGGAACGTTGCGCATCTGCGCCGTTTCTACGCATAAAGTGCTCACAGTCATACAATGTAATAGGCTATATGTCGGATGGCTGCAGGTTTCAGACGCGCTCTTTTCCTTACCAGGGTACCTAAGGGGACTGGAAGGTTTTTAATGAGGCGGCCTGCAGCCTAACATTCAAAAGAGGAATAAAATCAATGTTCCTTCGACTTCTTTGTGGTGACTACTCGCATAATTCATACCTTAACCGCACCCGAAACCCTCGGGGGCTGTGTTATCAATCAAATGAGCTCTCGCTCTTGCAGAAACACAATGCCTTAGCCGCACCCGAATGCTCGGGGGCTGCGTAACAAGGATCCAAACAAAGAACACAAAAACTCTGCAGCCGCACTCGAATACTCGGGGGCTGCACAGTCATTGGTTCACAACCAACCCATATTTCACAAACCCCGCTCGACTGACTCGGGGGCTCGACAAAAAATCAAAGTATACAAACTATACAATATACAAAGAGTCAAAATTACACTCGGGGGCTGCCCCCTATACACAAATTGCACTCGCAAACTATTCTAATCCTCAGCTCGTCCTTTACGGGCAGCTCGGGACCGCAAAGCTGTTCGCGAGTGCACTCGATTAGTGTCTCCGCAGCTTGGATTGTGTCATCCAGGTCTTTTTGTTCGAGAACCTCTCCGGCTGCAGGTGTCCGCAACACCAACCTTGGTTTTCGACTACGCATATACGCCATTGCAGCGTTGGCTCCAATCACAAGTCTCTGAGACAGCAACTCTCGAATGGGATTTGTTTGACGGAAGATGTTCAACACAGCACGAATCCCTTGTGGTTGTGGACCCGAAGGAAAAAGAGTCTCGTTCAGGCGAATAAACGCTGCCCGGCATAACTCCAGCAGTTCAGCACTTCGCCAGACGCGATCCTTCAGGGTGGCGAGTATGCGGGCATGGTACCTATCAAGCCAAAAGTGTTGACGCCCAGTCGTAGGGTCGTCAACCACGCTATCCAGACGCCCTTCCACGCGAATCTTTTCAGCCTGGAACTGTCGACAAAGCCTACAAACACGGGCACACAGTCAGATAAAAAAGGCAAAAGCTACGCAAAAAGCTTGTAAACAGAGCAAGACTCGAACTTACACTCGAGTTGCCTGTTCACAAGCTCCATCTCCCCGAGCACATAATCCTCGCGTTGGGTGGCCAACGCGGGTCTGGCCCTCAATCGACTCAGCTCAGCCTGGGCGTCCTTCAGATCTTGCTCCATTCTCACAAATTTAGCCTTCATATACTCCATCACCTTGGCATCATTTGCCACCTGACCCTGGGATCGGGTGGTGATTGGAGCCTGCGAGGAACTAGTCGCAGTAGCAGGTTCTCGTGACTGTTCAAAAGCATAATCACAAACACAAAGTTTGTGTCAGAAGCTAAAACATGTCATAAGCATACAACTCTTCGAGTGAAAGCATTAGCAAAAGACTTTGCATAAACAAGGTAGCATAAACAAAGCGCAGACTCGCGCAGTTCAGAAGGTATCATTACAAGGCATAAAAAAGCAAAAGGGTACAGCTACCCTAAACCTAAGATTTCGATTTCCTAAGCAGACGATTGGCAGTCTCGAGTGCCCGGCGCTCCATGGTGTTCATAAAAACTTCGGCCAGTCGCGCGGGCTCCGCTCACCCCCTTTAGGGAAATGGGCTTCCCATCTGGCTTCTGAGGGAATGCAGACAGTGCTGCCTCATAGTCGCAATCTATCCCATGTCCCATAAGAAGCTTGATGGTGGACTCGGATCCGCGTACCGTGTTGGCGCGAGCGAAACCCGCCATGGTGGACGTCCCGGGGCCAAACACGTTGGCGAAATCATCCACCGTCGACGGCACCACGCCAGTCGGGAACACCACTTGGTATACAGCGCCAAGTGTGCTCGTCGATTTGGCGAGTGCTTCTTTCGCCTGGTTGCATAGAGCGCCTAAGCCGCCCACAGCCTGTTCCAGCGAAGGACCGTCGTTCGCCACGTCGCAGAGGCCGGTGCGCCAACAGCTTCTGCACAATTCAAAACAGGCATAAGTCATTTTACGACACTCGACAAGTTATATTGTCATATCCAAAGGAGAAAAGATTACTCACCTCCCATGACATGCGCGAGTGCCGCGAGCTGGTCAGCATATTCTCGCTCGCGTGCAGCGGCTGAGTTGGTGGCGGCAGCCAACTCTTTCTTCGACTCTTCGCGCTGCGCGGCGAGTGCGTCTTCCAGCTCCTTCTTCTCGCCTGGCCCAGCAAATCACGTGCATTCAATACTCGACAAAATCAAGCATTGCAAAAAGAAGTTTGGCAAAACAAAAGCAAAAAGGAGAACTCACGACTGAGCCGCTCGAGCTCGGCGCGCATGGTGTCCCTCTCCTGTTCCACCTGGACATAAGCCTTGGCAGAATCTGCCAAGGTGTGGTAGAAGGGCTGCGAGCACACGGATTCAGCAAAAATCCAAAATTCTCACAGACCTACAACTAAACGGGTCAAGCAAAAAGTTACTCACGTGGTTCATCCACGGCTCAGGAGCCGCGACTGATGTCCCGACATCTGGAGTTGCCGCCTTGGCTGTCTCAACGACAGCGTCAGTAGCCATTTGCTGGGCAGCCTCTTTTCCCGTCGGTGCAGACTTCGAGTGCTCCAGGGTTGGAACATTTTCGACTGGAGGAGTCCCAGGCTGATTGTTTTCAGCGCTGTGGGCAACACAACAAAGCAAAAAGATGGTTAGCACAAACATGTGACAGCACAAAAATCTCGTACTCAAAAACACACATACCTGTGCTCCTCATCTTCCTCGTCTTCGGAGTCGCCAAAAATTGGTCCTCCAAAGGCTGGGGTGCCACTCGACTGAATCGGAAGAGTCGAGCTGGTTGAGCACGCACGCAAAGGAGCGGCTTGGAAAACAGGTGGTGAATCTGATTCCTCGTCATCCTCCAAAACCTGCTCCTTCGCGGGTGAACTTGCTGCAGAAGGCGCCTTCTTGGCCAGTCGACGCCGCTTCGGTGGCGCGGTATCGACTTCTTGGTCGGATGGGGCCTTATCTTCAGACTGGACTTCTTCTGCTGCTTCCTCCTCGACCTCCTCCACATGAGAATTGGTGGCAGAAGGGATGGGCGACTGATCCCCTTTCGGGTCCACCACCTGTGCCTGTGTTTCTTCAGTCTCGCCATTTTCAGGCAGAGGAGGAAGGGAGGCAGCAGTCGAGTGACCCTGCATAGCATACATCACAGATTGCAAAATCAGAATCAAAAATCGCATATCGCAGAATGTGCGAGTGGCAAACTCCTCATTACAAGCAGGCTATAACACGTACATACCTCAAGCAAAGGGTTCTCCAACCCATACGGCTCAATGGGACAGTCGACGTCGCATTTGTCGCCTGTCGTCAGGCTGGTGATGTGGCGCACGTGATTCACAAGTTCATTCCTTGATAGTTCCTCTGGGCTCATCCGGGTGGAGTCACCAACGCCCTCAAACTCCCACATGGGGTGCGCTCGGGCACGGAGTGGCCACACCCGCCTCTTCACAAAGGTGGCAATCAAATGAATGCCTGTGACCTTGTCCAGCAGTCCGTTGATTCGAGTCAGCAAAGGGCGCGCTTCCTCCATTTCTTCGGCTGAGAGCTGGTGATCCCAAGCCTTGGTCCTGACGTAAGCTGCAGTCGAAAAGGTGGCGACTCCGTCTTGCTCGACACTCGCATAAAACCATCCTTTCCTCCAGCCTTGCGCGGAGTCGACGGTCTTCAGGCGGAAATAGCGGGTGTCGCTGCGCACCTGGATGCCGCAGCCGCCCACGGGGTAGGTGCGACCACCTCCTCTGTTGGGACGCACCATGAATATGGTCTTCCATAGCGCCCAGCTGGGTGCGACGCCAAGGAAGCACTCGCATAGCGTGATAAAGCACGCAATATGCATAATACCATTCGGAGTGAGATCATGGATCTGCACCCCGTAGGCATAAAGGAGGCCACGAACAAAATCGTGGAGGGAAGCGAAAAGCCCCTGGACACAAACTCCGCAAAGCAAACGCGCTCGTTGGCGCGTGGTTCGGGGCATACCTCCTTGGGCGATGGAGCGCGGACGGCGAGTTGCTCCGCGGGAGGCAGAAATCCCTGCTCGCGGAGCTTGAGCAGATGGGCGTCCTTGACGGTGGACTTCGCCCAGTCCCCGCTGCCTTTCTTCAGCGCGGCGGATGCAGATGTACCCGCCACAGTCTTCTTGCCCTTGGCTGCATCGGTCGCGGCAGCGGCGGCGGCACCACGCTTGGATCCTCCACCTTTCGCCATTGCAACGATGGATGCGGGTGTGGGAGAAGAGAGCTTGGGCGCAGAACAATGGAGGTGGGCGTGAGGAAGAAGATGAGACGAGGGGCGGCGCAAAAAGGCAAATGGCAAGTAAAAAACTCT
The DNA here is from genome assembly GCA_947311845.1 of Poa pratensis. Taxonomy (NCBI): domain Eukaryota; kingdom Viridiplantae; phylum Streptophyta; class Magnoliopsida; order Poales; family Poaceae; genus Poa; species Poa pratensis. The sequence goes on from CAMZMU010000072.1 coordinate 11,305,281, forward strand.
GCCAGCGCCGTCCCCCTATTTACCACAGACCGCAAAATGATCGTAACCGTCAAATCAAAGGCGCGCGCTCCGCGCAAAATCTGGCCATACACGTGGCAGCCCTGGAGAGCAACCGTCGCCGGCCACTCCGTCCACTACGCACGAGAATCCAGGAAACCATCATTACGCCCCGTGAAAATCGCGCCAGAACGGTGAAATCAAGTCGACGCGGCGTCATCCCTGGTCAGCTCTGCATAAACGGGCCCACAACACAGGGTCACGTCTTATCAAAGCTTCTCCAAGCACGCCACCGCTTGTCAGAGATAGCAGTCGCAAAATGCGTCATTGCTGACGATGTTCTCTCTTTTACAACTGGCATAAAAGGCACTCGATGATATCTTCGGGTGGTCTCTCGCATAAGTTTCGGTTGGTTTTTAGCAAAGGTCATAGAGTCCAGTCGAATTTTTTTGACTACAACATACTACTCCCATCGGGAGCGTATCAAAAATTTCTTTGACTGATATGTGCAGGGTAAAAAGATTTTGAGATTATCCTCCATTGCAAGCAATAAAGCACAATCTCGGGGGCTACTCCCATCGGGAGCGCTGTCGCGCACCCGATAGAATTATGGCAAAATAACAGTCGACAAATCATTCGACTCAGTTCATAAGCAAAATCATACTCGAAATATTCCCGAGTTGATCCGACGATCCTTGGATGCTGCATGCATAGTGCAAAGGTAAGACCCGCCGATCAGTCGAGCTGGGCTAAGGACCGCTCCAGCAGCGTTATCCTTAAATTTTCCGTGTCAGCAGACATGATGAATTATCCCCGACGGACGCGTTGGGTTGATTCAAAATTATACTGCAGTTCGATTTCGTAAGACCTCAACGGCCGTTTCGAGTCTGTCCAGTTTGTTCCAGATTCGAGTCCGGGGACTCGAGTTTGATTGAAAGCTAGTATGGTTTTGCCACAAATGGTAGTTAACCGGCCCCGATCCGTCGTGTGTGCTGGCCTGCTAAGCTAAAATCCCTTGACTATCATAAGCAAAAACTCGTAGTCGATGAAACACTCGACATAGCCAACATGTGCTATTTCATAAGAATTCTAAATGCAGATGTAAAAAATATATAACGTGCATGATGTATGAGTCCATGCCCGACTCTTCGAATCAGACAAGTACTCGGGGGCTACTGACATGGGTATGCCTATCGGGTACCCTACCATGAGGGTACCTGGTGCACGTATCGACTAGGCCCAACTATCAAAGCCTACATGAAGCCCATGAAGGGAGGCCCACGAAGATGGAGTATCCTCCAAGTTTGGCGAAGAAAATAGTCGGTTTAGAGTTTCCTTACTTGTAAATCGAGTCGGTTACGAACACCCGAGACCCAGCCTATTATTTAAGGGCTGGGAGGGCCATCGAACCAGACAACGGACCACCAGAGCCACAAACCCTAGCGAGATCGACATCTCGCCGGGATCCTTGTAACCATCATATTCACCAATCAATAACAGACAGGCAGGACGTAGGGGTGTTACCTCCACACGAGGGCCCTGAACCTGGGTAAAATCTTTGCCCTGCTTGTCAGCCGACGATACTTCCAGCTCTACCACGTTCTCTCCCCCATATTCATAACCTAGGGACCTTAACCATGGGTCTTGATGAGTCTACCCCTCGTCACCTCCCTTCTCTCCACGCCACACCCCAGCCTCTCCCTCACACACCACTCTCTCATGCACCGCCAGGAGGGCGGAGCCACTGCTGCTGCTGCCCGTGGCCGTGTTGTCGAGCTTCCCAAGCTCGGCCGTGCCCGAGGTTGAAAACGACCCTGCAGCCATGCTGCCGCTCTCATTTCTCTCTCACTGACCCCTCTGCTTTACTCCTCCCACTCACCGCACTCACACGCCCGTCTCTCTCATGCTCAGGAACCACCAGGAACAGTTCGCCGTTGACGTGTCGTGCCCGTGGAAGCGGAGCATCTCGCCGCCGACGATTCGGACCATTTCAGCCAGCGCCACTCCTCCAGCAAGCTTCCCCAGGCCGCCGCACCCCTTCTGCATCATCCACCTTGCCATCGTCGACACTGCGGCGCCGCCCGATTCTGGGCGTCGCCGCTGCGGCCACCGTGCACCGTTGGATCTGAGATCCACGGTCGCGTACCGCTTCGCGTTTAGATAGGACGCTAACAGGCGGACCCCACTGTCAGTGTTTTAAACATTTCTCCGCGCGGAAGAATTACGCGTTGAGTCACTAACGGGTAGTCCCCACCCGTCAGATATTTCAACATTATCCACTGCGAGATTTAAGTCCGTTTTTCTTTTTAGATTTAAATCTATGGAAACCAGTACTGGACCTAACTTTGAAATTCAATAACTCAAAAATATATAAGTCCAAATAAATCGAATCAAATTTCTCTGGATAGCTTATGAAATTGTTCATCCAACCAAATTGGTTTCATCTTGTTTAGATCAATAATGAGTGAATAAAAATTAAAGTGCCACAAAAGGTTTAAAACACAAGCTTGTTTGTTTCGGATGCTCTATTAACCCAAATATTGTAGATCCAATTTTTTTAGCTTAGTACTGTGATCACTTAGCTTCCATAATTTTGGTAGAATTAATAAAGCAACAGCAATTGTTTAGCATTAGATTAAATTTAGCAAACACTTCTGTACTGTAACAATTATAGATGATTAATGTTTAACTCAAATGAGTTAGGACCAATTTTGTGAGATCACATTTAATCATTTTTAGTTGCCCCTAAAAGGATTTAATTTTATGATCAACAAAACTTAGGCAGTAGCTAAAACTTGATTAACAAGCTTCTGGAATAAAACAATTGTGTAGGAAATTTGGTAACTCAAATTGAATCAAATCCAATTGTTTTGTCTTCTCGATGTCAGTAGCTATCTGTAGAATTTTAGTTTGTAATTTTGTGATCAACATAAATTAAATGGTGCATTAAAACTTATGTAGCTAGTTTCTGCCATATTCAAATCATATATAAATGATGTGTAATTCAATTAAATTGAACCCAATTGTCTTGCCTTGTGTGTTACAGTAGTTCTCTGTAGAATTTGAGATTGTAATGTTGTGATGCTTGGTTGAATAGTGTAGTGATTGTTTATATTTACTTATTTTGACGATTAGACGAGAACGTTGCCGGGATTATCGAGGAAGGGAATTTGTTGAACCAGAAGAACTGGACCAGGGTCACTTTACTGAGCGAGGCAAGCTACTCTCTGATCATGCACATAAATATATACATCTATTTTGACGATTAGACGAGAATGTTTTACTCATGAGCAACTATGGTTTAAACACTTTTTCAAAGTATATGAAAAACTATTTTGCCACCCTATGTAGAAGTATAAGTTAGTTGATATCAAATTATAGGATGGGAAAAATATTGTTTACTCAAAACTCCTTTGAAAATTCTCGGATGGATTATGGTATGCCGAGGTGTCGGTATGGAAGTGGAGAAATGGAGAATGGTGGTTTTGATAAAAAGCACATTGTGTCTTAGTACTTACGTCAACCAACCTTACCTTGTGCGACCACATTTACCCACATATGGGAACGGGGCTTAGTCAGGTAGTTTGCTCATTTTAGTATGGGATACTCAACAACGGAGATGACTCCGTTCCATGAGGGGATGGTTTGGTGACCTACCCTTGACCCGGATCCTCGCACATTGGTGGAGGATAGAAGGTGCCACCATACATCGCCGGGCAGAACTATGAGTCCTCACACTTAGGGTCACCGACGGGTGAACCGGACTAGGTGTTGATGGAAAGTGTCATACGGGCAGGGTCCTGTACTAGCATGAGGAAATGAGAGGCTATGGTCGGTAACTCAACTTCACATACACCATGTATGGCGGGACGTGGCTGACACGATGAGTTGCCGGATGGATGTGGGGAAAGCGTGCTACCTCTGCAGAGTGTAAAACTATTCGAATAGCCGAGTCCTCGGTCATGGACAGTTGGAAGGCCCTACTTCGACCTATGTGCAAGTTTTGCAAAGTTTTGAGTTTTTAAAAGAAAATGAAGTGGAAAGTGTTTTATACAACTATACCAAAGGATCGGTATGAGGTTGTTGGAGATAAATGACCATGAAGGGCTATGGTCGGAAAAAAGGAGGAGTTTTGGAAAAATAAATAAAACGTTGATTTGCTGTAGAAAAGTTATAAAATTCTTCTTACCTTTTTCAACAAAGATATAGAGATGTTTTCAACAAATAAAAGTCTTATGAAATAAAATTAAAACTAGTGCATGTTCATATTGGGGTAGTTTACGTGTACAATTCAAATTGTACTCATATTGGTTTCGTCCCTGGCTATTGTCTTAGCCAGATCTCGAGGAGCATTACGTTGAAGAGGAGTATGACGCCGACTACGCGGACTAGAGATCTTCATAAGTCAGCTGCCTGTCGGGTTATTCTTAGGATGTGTTTGGTCGACTACCCCGTAGCTTCCACTGAATAATTTGGTTTGGCCCATGAAGGCAACTATGTAAGACTTGGTCTAAATGACCGTATGTGTAAGACTTTAATTCGGTACTGTAATGGATGTAAAATTTGGTATTTAGTTCGGGTTATGTGCAACGATATATTGATCACGGGATCGTTGTGTTAAGCTTAACCGGGTATTTCGGACAACTAGTCCGGGGTCCCCACAGAGCTGGTATCAGAGCCATCCTGACTTTAGGAGACCTTAGTTTAGCATGGTCGTTAGATAGGAGTTACAAAAGTTAATTTCTAAAATAAAGGAGTGAAGTATTTTCGAAAATTGCTTATCTCCCAACCCTCACACTTATGCGAAATTGTTACTCTCATTAAGTATTACATCTTTCTTGTACCCTTAAAATTTTGTACACTTGCCATCTCATTAAACATAAATTGTTTTTTTTCATGTTGGTGATCTCATTAAACTTAATTTTTTTTACACCTGTCATCTCACTAACTTAAAATTTTGCTTAAAATTGTAGATGGCACTCAACTTCACCAAGTTTAAGCAAGTTAAGAAGGATGGCAAGCTGATGTTCGAGAGCGACTTGTTCGAGTTGAGCGACATGTTGGGTCACCCCGCTCCTGAGTTTCAGGGAGCCCAGGTTGACGTTCACGACAACGGAAACCTTAGTTGGCTCATCGAGTCGTCTGTTCGCCGAAACATCAAGTCTCCCGGTTCCAAGATGATGATCTTCACCACCATGGACGCCAACTGGGACGACGAACTGTGTCGTGCCATGCAGAGGTTGCTGGCCCGACTTTGTGAGGAGCACAAGGCGGAGTTGGTGAACTCCCGCTTTCAGTTCTACGGGAGGCGCAACGATGATGGCCACCCCACTCGAGCCCCTCGACACCCGATGTTTGGATACTACATCATGGACATGGAGGTCCTACTTTACCGCACCCAGGAGGACCTGATGAGCGCTAGACTTCGAGCTCACTTTGAGCGCATCGCGCTCAAGGAGAGTCGCGAGCGTGAGGCGCTACTGCAGCAGGAGAAGGTCACTCTTCAATAGAAGAGGACCCAGCTGAGGAGGACCGTCGCCAAGCTCCGCAAGAGGGTAGCGGACCAGGACGAGATGATCAAGGATATGGAGCGCCAGGCAAACGAGATGGAGGAGGAGGGCGAGGATCTCCGCAAGGAGAGCAGCACCTTCGTCAGTGACGATGAGGATTTCCTGGAGGAGATGGACTACGAGGAGGAGGACGACGAGGAGGAGTTAGTTGACGAGGAGGAGGAGCTGTTCGAGACAGTTCTCGAGGACGAGGAGGAGGAGCCTGCCTTCGAGTCCGACGCTGACAGTTGAGCCTGAGGTTCCACCTCAGTAGATGAGTGACTTGAGTGTTACCGTAGGATGATGTCGACCCCCCCATCGTGAGTCGAGTCTATGTGATGGTTCTGTTGAAACCATGTAGTATGTACATTAGATGTATGATGATGTTGTAAGCTTGATGTTATGAACTCGTTGATGTGATGATTGTGTTTTATGAATGTGTTAGTCTGGTTTGATCTGTGCAAAATCTTTTCAATACCGTCCTTAATCACTCAACCCCCGTGTGACTTCACCGTTTTTCCCTTAGTCGAAACCTTTCTGCCTTTCCTCTTATACCCTGTATACTTCAGGATGGTGGACACTCGTCGCACCAACAACCCGGATCCACCACCACCGCCACCTGAACCGACCGCCGCCCAACTCCTTGCGCTTATTATGGAGGATCGCAAGCTGCCTGGGAGGAGCGTCAAGCTCATCTCACCGTCCTGCAGCAAATCGCTGCTGCACATGCCAACCACAACAACAACAACGGTGGCAATGGCGAGGAGGGTGGAAATCAGCGATCCACCTTAAGCGACTTCCAGAAGACCAACCCGCCTACCTATTCCAAGGGACTTCACCCACTGGAAGCTGAAGATTGGCTCCGCACCCTCGAGAACAACCTGGAAGTTGCTGCTGTGGGAGAAAATGAGAAGGTTCTGTACGCCACCCACTATCTTTCTGGACCTGCACAAGCTTGGTGGGAGACTACCAAGGCTCTCCAACTAGCTGGCCATATCATCGACTGGGATGAGTTCAAGGAGAAGTTCCGCAAGAAGCATATTCCAGCGGACTAATTGAGAGGAAGAAGGACGAATTCCGTAAGCTTAGGCAGGGAAGTAAGGATGTGGTCGGATATCTTGATGAGTTTACCGACTTGGCTCGGTATGCTCCCGATGACACCGACACCGAGAAGAAGAAGATGGAGCGTTTCCTGAATGGACTTCATGATGAAATGCAATGTGCGTTGGTTATCCATGACTTCACTGATTGGAGTCACTGGTGGACAAGGCCATTCAGCTGGAGACCAAGCGCAAGTCCATGTTTGAAAGTCGTAAGAGGAGGATGAATGCTCAGGAAGGTTCTAGCAGCCAGAAGCCTCGTACCTTTCAGCCAGCACCCAAGCCTGCTTATCGACCACCACAAGCACCACGCCCCAACTATCCCAACCGTCCCAACAACTACTACCATCGCCCCAATGACAACAACCTTCCCGGAGGAAACTTCAACAACTTCAACCGTGGCCCCAATGTTGTATGCTTTGAGTGCGGCACCAAGGGTCACTACTCCAGAGAATACCCCAATCCAAAGAGGAATGTTCAGCGCCCCAATGCACCGGCGCCGAACCCTGGTCAAGGCCGTGCCGGAAATGGCAAGAATGCCGCACCCCGTGGAAATGTTGCTGTTGCCAAGGGCCGTCTCAACCACATCAATGCTGAAGAAGCCCAGGATGCTCCAGATGTTGTGTTGGGTACGTTCCTTGTCAACTCAGTACCTGCAACTGTTCTATTTGATTCCAGTGCCACCCATTCCTTCGTCACAAAGGAGTTTGTTGCTAAGGCAGGTTTAGTCGGGAGTCTCTTACCCAAACCCATGTTAATACAAACCCCAGGGTCCTCAGCCAAAACCAATTCGATTTGCTCTGAAACACCCATAGAAATCGGAGGAGAAAAATTTGCAGCCAACCTAATCATCTTAGAAACCCAAGGCATAGATGTTATACTCGGCATGAACTGGTTAACCAAGTATCAGGGCCGAATTGATTGCGCCAGAAGAATTGTTTCTCTCATTTCGGACAGTGGAGCCGAAGTAGAGTATATATCTGAGATAAGCCATTCCCGACCAGGCTGCCATGAAGGTATAGCTCGGCCAAGCCTGGATGAGATCCGTGTTGTTCACCGATTCCAGGATGTTTTCCCTGAAGAATTGCCAGGTATGCCACCTGACCGGGATATTGAGTTTGTGATTGAACTCATTCCTGGAACAGCTCCCATATCTCAGAGACCCTATCGGATGAATCCGGAAGAGCTGGTTGAATTGAAGAAGCAGTTGGCTGATATGCTCAGCAAGGGTCTTATTCACCCAAGCGCTTCACCTTGGGGATCACCCATTATTTTTGTGGACAAAAGAGATGGTACCACACGCCTGTGTGTGGATTATCGCAAGCTCAACGACGTGACCATTAAGAACAAGTACACTCTTCCCAAGATCGAGGATCTGTTCGATCAGATGAACGGAGCCCGAGTCTTCTCCAAGATCGATCTTCGGACAGGATACCATCAGTTGAAAATCCGAGAGTCAGACATTCCCAAGACAACCTTCACCACCCGCTACGGATTGTTTGAGTACACCGTTATGTCCTTCGGCTTGACCAATGCCCCCGCCTATTTCATGAATCTCATGAATAAGATCTTCATGGAATATCTCGACAAGTTCGGGGTAGTCTTTATCGACGACATCCTTATCTACTCCAAGACCGAAGAAGAGCATGCTGAACACCTGCGTCTAATTTTGGAGACCCTCAGAGAGCAAAAATTGTATGCCAAGCTTAGCAAGTGCGAGTTTTGGCTTAGTGAAGTGGCATTCCTCGGACATGTCGTGTCTGCAGGTGGAATTTCTGTTGACCCGGAGAAGATCCAAGCCATCGTCGACTGGAAATCACCCACTAGTGTGACTGAAATCCGAAGTTTTCTCGGACTAGCGGGTTACTACCGCAAGTTCGTTGAAGGATTCTCCAGCATAGCCAAGCCTATAACCCAACTATTGAAAAAGGACAATAAATTCGAGTGGACCCAGAAGTGTGAAGATAGTTTTCAAGAACTAAAGAAGAGACTGACCTCAGCCCCAATCCTAATCATGCCAGACGTCACCAAGAGTTTCGACGTGTATTGCGATGCATCACGCTTCGGACTTGGTTGCGTTCTGATGCAAGAAGAAAAAGTTGTGTCATACCTATCCCGACAGCTGCGACCGCATGAAGAGAATTACCCAACCCATGATCTGGAGTTAGCTGTTGTTGTTCTTGCTCTTAAGACGTGGCGTCCCTATCTTGTGGGACATCGCTGCGAGATCTATACGGATCATAAGAGCTTGAAGTATATCTTCCCAGAAGGAGTTGAACCTGAGACAGAGGAGATGGATGGAACTAATCAAGGACTATGATATTGAGATCCATTATCACCCCGGAAAAGCCAACGTAGTTGCCGGTGCCCTTAGTCGCAAGCCCTGCACCCTGAATGCCTTGATCCAAGCCGAACAACCAGCCTTTTTCAAGGAGTTCAAAGATTTCGGACTAGAGCTTGTTAGCCATGGTTATCTCGCCAATCTAGAGTTAGCCCCAACCCTGATGGATCAAATCAAGGAAGCCCAAAAGAATCATGAAAGCATTGAAGGGATTAAAAAGAAGATCTCTCTCGGCAAAGCACCTGGTTTTACCGAAGATGCTGAAGGAGTGCTGAGATTCAACTACCGCATCTGTGTGCCTAACGTCAAGGAACTTATGGAAGTAATCCTGAAGGAAGCCCACTAGACCCCTTATTCAATCCACCCCGGCGGGACAAAAATGTACCAAGACCTCCGTGGGAGATTTTGGTGGCATGAGATGAAGCGAGAGATTGGTTCTTTCGTGGCCAGGTGGGATGTCTGTCAGCGAGTCAAAACTGAACATCAGCGACCCGCTGGATTAGTCCAACCTTTGAAAGTTCCTGAATGGAAGTGGAACGAAATTGGAATGGACTTTATCACCGGACTTCCAAGATCCAACCGAGGCCATGATTCCATCTAGGTCATCGTTGATCGACTGACCAAGGTTGCCCATTTCATTCCCGTCAGCACCACTTATCAGGAAAATCAACTGGCAGACTTGTATATCTCCAGAATAGTAAGCCTACACGGAGTGTCCAAAAAGACTGTATCTGATAGAGGCATGCAATTCACCTCAAGGTTCTGGAAAGCTCTTCACGAAGCCCTCGGAACCAAGTTAGCCTTTAGCACAGCCTATCACCCCCAGACCGGAGGCTAAACCGAACGAGTGAATCAGATATTGAAGGACATGCTTCGTGCATGTGTTTTATCCTATGGTTCCAAATGGGAAGATTGCCTTCCATTTGCAGAGTTCTCCTACAACAATAGCTACCAGTCCAGTCTGCAAATGGCCCCGTTTGAAGCACTTTACGGCAATAAGTGTCGTACTCCCCTGAATTGGTCCAAAACCGGAGAAGACAAATTGTTTGGGCCAGATACCCTCCGTGAAGCTGAAGAACAAGTCCAACTTATCCGTGAGCGTCTCAAAACTGCTCAATCCCGTCAAAAGAGCTACGCTGACCCCAAGCGCCGCGATATCACCTTCAACGTCGGAGATTATGTCTATCTCCGAGTGACACCACTCAAGGGAATGCAACTTTTCCATGTCAAAGGAAAATGGGTGCCAAGATATATTGGACCCTTCAAGGTCATTGCCCGTCGAGGAGAAGTAGCCTATCAGCTGGAGATGCCCCCAGAATTATCAGAATTTCACGATGTCTTCCACATCTCCCTGCTCCGGAAGTGTCTTGAAGTTCCCGACAAGCCTGATGTTTTCAAGAACATCGACCACCTCTCCATCGACCTGAACCATGATCTGACTTATCGTGAGAGACCTGTCAAGATTCTCGACGAAGATGTTCGTCTTACCCGAAGGCGCAAGATCAAGTTCTACAAAGTCCAGTGGACTAACCACTCCGAAGAGGAAGCAACTTGGGAGCGTGAAGATTATCTTAGGAACGAATTCCCAAACCTCTTTAGCACCTAAGCCTAGCAAATCTCGAGGACGAGATTTATTCTAAGAAGGGAAGGATCTGTCACATCCCAAATTTTGTAACCAGTTGTAAAGTGTCAAAAATTTGGAACCAACAAACACTTTTGTTTTATGTCTTGTGTTGGTTGTTATTCCTTGTTTATTTGCTTGCTTGTGTGTATAATTAATCAAGTGTGCTAGAACAATAAATTAAACCACACTTGACAATAATTTTGGCATGTGACTTGAAAACAAAACAAGACCTCTATAATTACTCACACCCTTAAAATAAAATCCAAATTAAAAGAAATGATCTTATTTAAATTTCTCCCTCTCCCTATTTCTATATTTTGTCAATATAATTATTTTATCTTATAAAATTCTAGGAATGAGATGAACTAATAATCATCTCACTTTCAGATCACTCTCTCCTCCAAGAAATATAAATTCCAATTAAAAATAATTCAAATGTGAAATTCTATTTTCCTCTCTTTAAATCCTAAGGTCTATTAAAAACCCTATTTCTAAACACTCCAAAAATCCAGTAAAATTGCAGGAACCTTCTACCACTTTGCTTAAGCCAACCACATTTTCAACTCACCAAAGTTCAAAAATAAAATTTGTTCAAGCAATCTGTCGAGCACCTTGTGTGCAGGAAACTGTAGCTTCTCAAAACCCACTCGAAGTCAACCGAAATTCTTCAAATTCAGAGCTCTCTTCTCTCTCTCTCACTCCTGCATAGAGGAGGCACACATGTGCCAGCATTTGGACGTTTCCCGTTGGAATTAGCTGCTGGCACCATCTCCCTCTCTCTTCTCTCCCCTCTTGTTCCCGTACCGCTTGTGAGCGAGGAAGAAGGAGGCCGTGCAGCAGCCGTGCGCTCGTCGTCGAACTGTCACACCTCTCCTCTGCCGACGGATCAGCCATGCGCGCGGAGATGCATCCGCTCTCTCCCGTATCATCTCCGACCCATCCCTGCTCGCCTTGTCATGAACACCGTCGACGTTCTGCAGCGACCACTGCGCTCCAGCCAGCGCAGCGTCGCCCAGCCACTCACCATCCTCCCCGCGGCCTCAAGGACACCATGGCGTCACCCAGGGAGGCCCACGGTGATGATTGCATTCCGTCGAATGCCGTTCGCGCGTCCACGGCCGTCAACACCCCGAGCTCGATGTGATCACCTCCACACACCCATTCTCGCTCCTCTGGCCTCTAACGCCGTCCGTAGACGTAGCCGCACAGTCCAGCCCACCAATGGCGAGCTCTCCCACCTTCTGCACCCCTCCTGCACAGCGGCCACCATGGACCGAGCTCCCACTATAAACACCCCCACACCCCTCCCTTCTCTCCACGCCACACCCCAGCCTCTCCCTCACACACCACTCTCTCGTGCACCGCCAGGAGGGCAGAGCCACTGCTGCTGAGCTGCTGCTGCCCGTGGCCGTGCTGTCGAGCTGCTGAAGCTCGGCCGTGCCCGAGGTGGAAGACGACCCCGCAACCGTGTTGCCGCTCTCATTTCTCTCTCACTGACTGACATGGGTATGCCTATCGGGTACCCTACCATGAGGGTACCTGGTGCACGTATCGACTAGGCCCAACTATCAAAGCCTACATGAAGCCCATGAAGGGAGGCCCACGAAGATGGAGTATCCTCCAAGTTTGGCGAAGCAATTAGTCGGTTTAGAGTTTCCTTACTTGTAAATCGAGTCGGTTACGAACACCGAGACCCAGCCTATTATTTAAGGGCTGGGAGGGCCATCGAACCAGACAACGGACCACCAGAGCCACAAACCCTAGCGAGATCGACATCTCGCCGGGATCCTTGTAACCATCATATTCACCAATCAATAACAGACAGGCAGGACGTAGGGGTGTTACCTCCACACGAGGGCCCTGAACTGGGTAAAATCTTTGCCCTGCTTGTCAGCCGACGATACTTCCAGCTCTACCACGTTCTCTCCCCCATATTCATAACCTAGGGACCTTAACCATGGGTCTTGATGAGTCTACCCCTCGTCAAGTGGCGCCGTCTGTGAGAAAGAATAGCGCTAGACTCGAAGTTTCGCCGGTCCCAACAGCAAACGGCAAATCGCCGATCACACCAGCAAACGGCAACACGCCGATCTCATCTGCAAACGGCAACTCGCCGGCCATGTCTGCAAACAGCAACTCGCCGATCCAGGCGACACACGGCGACTCGCCGATCCACTCGAAAAGCGGCAGCCTGCCCGCTTCACCTGCAAAAAGCGCATCTGCTCTTCCAATAAATTTCAATCCGCACTCGCCAGAGCTTTTAGGAGGCGTTTTCCGGCCTCGAATCAGCCTGCTCGCCCGCAACAACCATGTCGACCGGCAAGCTCGACAGGTTCATGATGACGGAACTCCAAGGTGAGGAGGCAGAATCAGCATACAACACAAGCAACATCGACTTCAACCTACCACTCGACGAGAGTTTCGACTGCGGGATCTCCCTCGATGACTTCTACGAGCCCGCGATTCATAACGACAACAACGTCGACTCGGAGATCTTCACCAACACCAACCTCGACTCAGAAATCCGTAATGGCTTCGCCAACACCGAGATGAGCATAGGTGATGAGCACATCGACAACGAGATTCGCCTCGAAGATCTACTCGATGAACACACTGGCTCTGACATGAGCCTCGACGGCGACGTCGAGTCCATGACTGGAATCGACAGCACATACACCTGTCCTCGGGTCACGCCCCATCAGGTCTACGTGGCCTTCACCGCAGAATCATCCGCAGACGCTGCCGCTCGCAGGCCTGCACAATTCCCATGCACGGTAACCATGCCGGATGGGGTCACAACCTTGACAATCACGGAGGAGATGGCAGCAAAAGCAGATAAAGTCATAAAGGAGTGCACTATGATGCCACCAAACTCCACCCCAGAGGAGATGTTGACCTTCCAGTACTTCAACTGGCAGGAGTCAATTCGACTGCAAAACTACCGAGCGACGCTCGAGGAGCGCAAAAGGCAAGCCAGCCTCTCGAGTGCCCGACGAAGGGAGCAATCCCTCGGGTCCACACAGCAACCAACCCCTCGACCTAGGTCGCGGTTGGCAAGCCTTCCAGAACATGAAAGGGTAGCAATCACCCGTAACCTGTCGTTCATGACAGAGGACGCTAACGGAATCCCAGTGCCCAAAACTGCTGCGGGTGCATTATTCTCCGTAGGTGCTTACCTCAAGGCAATACAACCTCCGGCGAATGACCCTAACGCAGCCCTGCATCGCCAACAACTCAAATCGCTAGCTCTAGCGGCACAGGCTATGCAGCCAGAAGACAAAACTCCAGCAAGGGATCGCGATCGCGACATAGTCGACTCACGACACGCAGCACATCATCGCAGTGGTCGCAGCCACCACTCGGATGAAGGAAGGAGAAGCACGCGCCGGCACAGGTCCAGCAGAAGCAGATCTCGAAGATCCTATAGCAGCGATTCATACTCTGATCGCGAACCAGAGCCATGCGGAGCATTGTGCTTCACTCGACGCATCCGTGAGACGCGGATGCCCAAACGGTTCAAGTTGACAGGCGAACAACCCAAGTACAACGGTCGCCAAGAACCTTCTGGGTGGCTAGAAGATTACAGACTCGCCGTGGCATGCCAGCGTGGCACGAACACCACGGCGATGCAGTACATACGACTTATGCTCGAAGGAACTGCCCGCGACTGGCTCAAATCGCTCCCTCCATCATCATATGACTCGTGGGATGATTTCCGCAGAGACTTCATCAAAAACTTCGAGCCTCTGTGTGAGCGCCCGAAGACATTCGAGGAATTAAGGACATGTACTCAACGATCAGACGAGTCGCTGAGATCATACATACGGCGGTGGACCGAAATACGCAATTCGGTTGGCAAAGTGTCAGAAGACAGGGCCATGGATGCCTTCATACAAGGTCTCGCCAGGAAGGACTTCAAAGAGGCACTTGGTCGTGAAAAGCCAACCTCCCTGGCTGACCTCATCAAAGTTGCGACTGAGTGGGCAGATGGAGAGGATTCTGTACGCAGATCCCGTGCTTCCCCAACACGCGACAACTACGAAAGCGGCAGTCGAAGCCGCAGAGATTCATACAGAGAAGATCGCAGGCGTAAACGGTCCAGACGTCCTTACGACGATAACAGACCCGAGTTCATGGCGGCTGGATACACACAGCCAAAGGAGGACCAAGATAGAAGCAATCGACGCTCGGATGATCGACGGACAGTCGAGATCGCGAGCAGCGGAGCGACAGCTACAAAAGGCAAGAATGGCGCAAACGTAGCGACGCAAAACCCGAGCGGTCATTCGAGGAAAAGATGGACGACTGGTGCAGATTCCACCTCTTCAAGGGGGACGACGGAAAACTACGCTCCAATCACACCCTAAGGAACTGCAGGGAATTCGACCAAATGGCGACTGACTATGTGATACGACTCAAGAGGAATGGCCCAGCACCTGCTCAGCCCACGCCTGCACCCGTACCACAGCCGAACGCTGTGCCCGCTCTCATGGCGCCACAGCCGCCACCCAACCACCACCACAGCCTGCTCCAGGCGCAAACCTCGCAGGTGCCATACAACCCGTACTACGGGCGGAAGATGATCAATATCCACAGCCCCACGGGCAGATGTACATGATACAAAAGGGTCGCCCCTCTAACAGGCAGCAAAAACTAATCACTCGACAGGTGAACATGGCTGTCATGGCACCTCCAGCCGTGCCCGAATTTCTGAAGGGATCGGAAACCATCATAAGCTTCAGTCGAGAGGATCATCCCCCAGCTGTAGTTCGACCAGGGCATGCGGCTCTGGTACTCGACGCGCAAATAGGAGGCTACGCCATGACCAAGGTCTTCATGGATGGAGGCAGCGGCATAAACATCATCTTCGCGGACACGCTCCGCAAAATGAACAGGTCAGTCGAAAACCTCCCAAAATCTTCAAATACCTTCCACGGTATCGTTCCTGGCAAAGCAATTAGCCCAGAAGGCACCGTACAACTCGACGTTACGTTCGGGGACGTAAGCCACTTCAGGACAGAGTCGATTGAGTTCGAGGTCGTCGACTGGAAATCACAATACCATGCTATTCTTGGTCGCCCGACGTTTGCTCGATTCATGGCGGTGCCACACTATGCGTACCTCACGCTGAAGATGCCAGGACCAAAGGGAGTCATCACTGTCCGTGGAAACTTTCAAAGGTCCGATGCTTGCGACCGCGAGTTCAGCAAAATCTCCGAGATGTTCGGGGTGGAGGAATCACTCGCCGACTTAGCGATTACCAACGACCGCACACTCCTTCCAGAGCATAAGAAGTTGGCAGTCGACAGATCCTTCAATGCTACAAATGACACAAGGTCGCATCAGGTGCACCCGACCGATCCGTCCAAGACAGTCAACATATCTTCGAGCCTGCCTATCGCATAGGAAGGCGCGCTCGTCGAATTCCTCCGTGAGAACTGGGAAATATTTGCGTGGTGTCCAGCCGACATGCCAGGTATTCCCAGGGAATTCGCCGAGCACTCTCTCCAATTGTTTCCAGATGCAAAGCCAGTCAAGCAAACGATGCGTCGAATCTCCGGCCCAAAGCGAACCGCAGTCGAATCTGAAGTCGACCGGTTACTCGCAGCAGGATTCATTAGGGAAATCAAGAAATCACAATGGGTGGCCAACCCTGTACTCGTAGAAAAGAAGCATACAGACATCCTTCGGATGTGCGTGGATTTCACAGCGCTGAACAAGTGCTGTCCAAAGGATCACTTCCCGCTACCCCGGATCGACCAGATCGTTGACTCCACCGCCGGATGCGCACGACTCTCCTTTCTGGATGCTTACTCAGGTTATCACCAGATAAGGATGAAGCAAGAAGACGAAGAAAAAACGGCGTTCATAACCCCACTCGGGGTCTACTGCTACACAACTATGCCCTTCGGGCTAAAAAACGCGGGTGCAACATACCAGCGCATGATGCAGGACTGCCTCAAAAAGCAAATTGGACGCAACGTCCAGGTCTACGTTGATGACATTGTCATTACCACAAGGGAAGAACGCACACTACTCGACGATTTGAGGGAGACGTTCGCAAACCTCAAACGCTTCCATATCAAGCTCAATCCTAAGAAGTGTACGTTCGGCGTTCCAGCCGGGCAGCTCTTAGGGTACCTAGTCTCTGCTCGTGGAATCGAAGCAGACCCGGAGAAAATACAGGCCATCCTCACCATGCAAAGGCCTTCAAAGCTTCATGATGTGCAGAAACTAGCAGGACGAGTAGCGGCGCTCAGTCGATTCATCAGCAAACTGGGTGAAAAGGCTCTACCATTCTATCGACTGATGAAGAAGGCGGACAAGTTCGAGTGGACGCCAGAAGCTGAAGCAGCCTTCACAGATCTCAAGCGGATCCTCACAAGCCCTCCAATCCTCGTCGCACCTAAGGAACGGGAACCACTCTACCTGTATGTCTCGGCTACAAACAGGGTGGTGAGCACCGTACTGGTAGTCGAACGCGTGGAGGAGGGGCACATCCAAAGCATACAACGTCCAGTCTACTACCTGAGCGAGGTTCTCTCCATATCAAAACAGCGGTACCCGCACTATCAAAAGCTGGCATACGCTGTATTCATGTCCTCAAGGAAGCTGACACACTACTTCACCGAGCATCCGATTACCGTGGTAAGCAACTCAGCAATCGGTGATATACTCACAAACCCCAATGCAACGGGTCGAGTGGCAAAATGGCTCATCGAGCTGGCTCCAAGAGATATCAAGTACGAGCACCCGAAGGCTATCAAAGCACAAGTCCTACCCGACTTCACAACCGAGTGGATAGAAGCCCAATTACCTGGAGCACCAGACGTGGCCAATTCCTGGACCATGTACTTCGATGGGTCCAAGAAACACGAAGGCGCAGGCGCAGGCGTCGTCCTCATATCACCAAAAGGGGACAAGCTACGTTATGTTTTGCAGATGGGATTCAAGCTACCCTCCAATAACGAGGCTGAATACGAGGCTCTGATCCATGGCATGCGGATGGCAAAGGCACTCGGGTGCACTCGATTGATGATCTACGGCGACTCCAACCTCGTGGTGCAGCAAACAATGAAGGCCTGCGACGCAATCGCGGACAACATGATCGCTTATCGCGATCTGTACAACACACTAGGGCAGCTTCGAGGGCTGCGAGTTGAGGCACATAGGAAGGGAAAGCAACGAAGAAGCAGACATGCTAGCCAATCTTGGCTCAACTGGCGCACAAATTCCACCTGGTGTCTTCCTCGAGCGTATTGAACACAGATCTATCAAGGAGAAACGAGAGCCTCCTCCGTCGACTACGCCACCCAAAAGCAAAATGCCTAGCACAGAGGACCCCCCTGTCGAGGTATTTCTCATTGAGCCAACCTGGACTCAACCTTTTCTGGCTTACATACTCCGTAGCGAGCTACCAGATGACATAACCGAGTCCCGACGCGTGACTCGAAGATCAAAAGCATACACCGTTATCAACGGCGAGTTATACAAGCGCAGCATATCAGGTATGTTCCAAAGATGCATCGCATCGAAGATGGCCAAGCCATACTTCGAGACATTCATGCAGGTACCTGTGGGCATCACGCCAGCAGTCGATCACTCGTAGCCAAAGCCTTTCGCGCAGGGTTTTACTGGCCTACAGCACTCAAAGACGCGGAGGACATAGTCAAAAGGTGCGTCGGCTGCCAGAAATTCGCAACAAGGCCGCACGCACCCGCATCGGCGTTGAAGACTATACCGCTGGCCTGGCCTTTCGCCCAATGGGGGCTCGATATGGTTGGGCCACTCAAAAAATCATCGCATGGCGGGCATACTCACCTACTGGTGGCAGTCGACAAGTTCACAAAGTGGATCGAGGCGGTCCCCATCACAAATTCGACTGCTACTACGGCAGTCAACTTCATAAAGAGCATCATCTATCGCTTCGGTGTCCCAAACAGTATCATCACTGATAACGGCACAAACTTCACGGCTGAGGAGTTCAAAACCTTTTGCAAAGAGCAGGACATTACGCTCAACTACGCATCCGTGGCGCATCCACAATCCAATGGCCAAGTCGAAAAGGCCAATGGGCTTGTGACGAGTGGGATCAAGAAGCGCCTCCTGGTGCCACTCAAAAGAGCTGCAGGTGCTTGGGTCGAAGAACTACCGTCTGTGCTATGGAGCCTACGCACAACTCCCAACACTTCTACGCAGTTCACCCCATTCTTCATGGTCTACGGTGCAGAGGCAATTCTGCCATCAGACGTAAGGTTCAACGCACCACGAGTTGAAGCATACAATGAAGAAGACGCAGAAGAGGCACTCGAAGACGCAGTCGACTTGCTTGATGAGGCGCGCGACACGGCCTTAGCCCGCACAGCTGTTTACCAGCAGGACCTTCGCAACTACCACAGCCGTCGACTGCGCACCAGGTCCTTCGTCGTTGGCGACCTGGTTCTTCGACTGAAGCAAAAGAAGGTGCACAAGCTCGCTTCCCCATGGGAGGGTCCCTTCATCATCACGGAGGTCCTTGGTGGAGGCGCATATCGACTGAAGCACGCGAAGACAGGCGAACCCTCTCACAATCCTTGGAACGTTGCGCATCTGCGCCGTTTCTACGCATAAAGTGCTCACAGTCATACAATGTAATAGGCTATATGTCGGATGGCTGCAGGTTTCAGACGCGCTCTTTTCCTTACCAGGGTACCTAAGGGGACTGGAAGGTTTTTAATGAGGCGGCCTGCAGCCTAACATTCAAAAGAGGAATAAAATCAATGTTCCTTCGACTCCTTTGTGGCTACCACCTGCATAATTCATACCTTAACCGCACCCGAGACCCTCGGGGGCTGCGTAACAATCAAAAAAAAAAACTTTGCAGCCGCACTCGAATACTCGGGGGCTGCACAGTCATCGGTTCATAACCAACACATATTTCACAAACCCCGCTCGATTGACTCGGGGGCTCGGCAAAAAATCAAAGTATACAAACTATACAATATACAAAGAGTCAAAAATTACACTCGGGGGCTGCCCCCTATACAAAAATTGCACTCGCAAACCATTCTAATCCTCAGGCTCGTCTTTTACGGGCAGCTCGGGGCCGCAAAGCTGTTCGCGAGTGCACTCGATCAGTGTCTCCGCAGCTTGGATCGTGTCATCCAAGTCTTTTTGTTCGAGAACCTCTCCGGCTGCAGGTGTCCGCAACACCAACCTTGGTTTTCGACTACGCATATACGCCATTGCAGCGTTGGCTCCAATTACAAGTCTTTGAGACAGCAACTCTCGAATGGGATTTGTTTGGCGGAAGATGTTCAACACAGCACGAATCCCTTGTGGTTGTGGCCCCGAAGGAAAAAGAGTCTCGTTCAGACGAATAAACGATGCCCGGCATAACTCCAGCAGTTCAGCACTTCGCCAGACGCGATCCTTCAGGGTGGCAAGTATGCGGGCATGGTACCTATCAAGCCAAAAGTGTTGACGCCCAGTTGTAGGGTCGTCAACCACGCTATCCAGACGCCCTTCCACGCGAATCTTTCAGCCTGGAAGTTGTCGACAAAGCCTACAAACACGGGCACCAGTCAGATCAAAAGGCAAAAGCTACGCAAAAAGCTTGTAAAACAAAGCAAGATTCGAACTTACACTCGAGTTGCCTGTTCACAAGCTCCATCTCCCCGAGCACATAATCCTCGCGTTGGGTGGCCAACGCGGGTCTGGCCCTCAATCGACTCAGCTCAGCCTGGGCGTCCTTCAGATCTTGCTCCATTCTCACAAATTTAGCCTTCATATACTCCATCACCTTGGCATCATTTGCCACCTGACCCTGGGATCGGGTGGTGATTGGAGCCTGCGAGGAACTAGTCGCAGTAGCAGGTTCTCGTGACTGTTCAAAAGCATAATCACAAACACAAAGTTTGTGTCAGAAGCTCACATGTCATAAGCATACAACTCTCGAATGAAAGACATTAGCAAAAGACTTTGCATAAACAAGGTAGCAAAAACAAAGCGCAGACTCGCGCAGTTCAGAAGGTATCATTACAAGGCATAAAAAAGCAAAAGGGTACAGCTACCCTAAACCTAAGATTTCGATTTCCTAAGCAGACGATTGGCAGTCTCGAGTGCCCGGCGCTCCATGGTGTTCATAAAAACTTCGGCCAGTCGCGGCGGCTCCGCTCACCCCCTTCAGCGAAATGGGCTTCCCGTCTGGCTTCTGAGGGAACGCAGACAGTGCTGCCTCATAGTCGCAATCTATCCCATGTCCCATAAGAAGCTTGATGGTGGACTCGGATCCGCGTACCGTGTTGGCGCGAGCGAAACCCGCCATGGTGGACGTCCCGGGGCCAAACACGTTGGCGAAGTCATCCACCGTCGACGGCACCACGCCAGTCGGGAACACCACTTGGTATACAGCGCCAAGTGTGCTCGTCGATTTGGCGAGTGCTTCTTTCGCCTGGTTGCATAGAGCGCCTAAGCCGCCCACAGCCTGTTCCAGCGAAAGATCGTTCGCCACGTCTGCAGAGGCCGGTGCGCCAACAGCTTCTGCACAATTCAAAACAGGCATAAGTCATTTTACGACACTCGACAAGTTATATCGTCATATCAAAGGAGAAAAGATTACTCACCTCCCATGACCTGCGCGAGTGCCGCGAGCTGGTCAGCATATTCTCGCTCGCGTGCAGCGGCTGAGTTGGTGGCGGCAGCCAGCTCTTTCTTCGACTCTTCGCGCTGCGCGGCGAGTGCGTCTTCCAGCTCCTTCTTCTCGCCTGGCCCAGCAAAATCACGTGCATTCAATACTCGACAAAATCAAGCATTGCAAAAAGAAGTTGGCAAAACAAAAGCAAAAAGGAGAACTCACGACTGAGCCGCTCGAGCTCGGCGCGCATGGTGTCCCTCTCCTGCTCCACCTGGACATAAGCCTTGGCAGAATCTGCCAAGGTGTGGTAGAAGGGCTGCGAGCACACGGATTCAGCAAAAATCCAAAATTCTCACAGACCTACAACTAAACGGGTCAAGCAAAAAGTTACTCACGTGGTTCATCCACGGCTCAGGAGCCGCGACTGATGTCCCGACATCTGGAGTTGCCGCCTTGGCTGTCTCAACGACAGCGTCAGTGGCCATGGCTGGGCAGCCTCGTTTCCAGTCGGTGCAGACTTCGAGTGCTCCAGGGTTGGAACATTTTCGACTGGAGGAGTCCCAGGCTGATTGTTTTCAGCACTGTGGCAACACAACAAAGCAAAAAGATGGTCAGCACAAAAATGTGACAGCACAAAAATCTCATACTCAAAAACACACATACCTGTGCTCCTCATCTTCCTCGTCTTCGGAGTCGCCAAAAATTGGTCCTCCAAAGGCTGGGGTGCCACTCGACTGAAGCGGAAGAGTCGAGCTTGTTGAGCACGCACGCAAAGGAGCGGCTTGGAAAACAGGTGGTGAATCTGATTCCTCGTCATCCTCCAAACCTGCTCCTTCGCGGGTGAACTTGCAGCAGAAGGCGCCTTCTTGGCCAGTCGACGCCGCTTCGGTGGCGCGGTATCGATTTCTTGGTCAGAGGGCCTTATCTTCAGACTGGACTTCTTCTGCTGCTTCCTCCTCGACCTCCTCCACATGAGAATTGGTGGCAGAAGGGATGGGCGACTGATCCCCTTTCGGGTCCACCACCTGTGCCTGTGTTTCTTCAGTCTCGCCATTTTCAGGCAGAGGAGGAAGGGAGGCAGCAGTCGAGTGACCCTGCATAGCATACATCACAAATTGCAAAGTCAGAATCAAAAATCGCATATCGCAGAATGTGCGAGTGGCAAACTCTCATTACAAGCAGGCTATAACACGTACATACCTCAAGCAAAGGGTTCTCCAACCCATACGGCTCAATGGGACAGTCGACGTCGCATTTGTCGCCTGTCGTCAGGCTGGTGATGTGGCGCACATGATTCACAGCTCATTCCTTGATAGCTCCTCTGGGCTCATCCGGGTGGAGTCACCCGCGCCTTCAAACTCCCACATGGGGTGCGCTCGGGCACGGAGTGGCCACACCCGCCTCTTCACAAAGGTGGCAATCAAATGAATGCCTGTGACCTTGTCCAGCAGCCGTTGATTCGAGTCAGCAAAGGGCGCGCTTCCTCCATTTCTTCGGCTGAGAGCTGGTGATCCCAAGCCTTGGTCCTGACGTAAGCTGCAGTCGAAAGGTGGCGACTCCGTCTTGCTCGACACTCGCATAAAACCATCCTTTCCTCCAGCCTTGCGCGGAGTCGACGGTCTTCAGGCGGAAATAGCGGGTGTCGCTGCGCACCTGGATGCCGCAGCCGCCCACGGGGTAGGTGCGACCACCTCCTCTGTTGGGACGCACCATGAATATGGTCTTCCATAGCGCCCAGCTGGGTGCGACGCCAAGGAAGCACTCGCATAGCGTGATAAAGCACGCAATATGCATAATACCATTCGGGGTGAGATCATGGATCTGCACCCCGTAGGCATAAAGGAGGCCACGAACAAATCGTGGAGGGGAAGCGAAAAGCCCCTGGACACAAACTCCGCAAAGCAAACGCGCTCGTTGGCGCGTGGTTCGGGGCATACCTCCTTGGGCGATGGAGCGCGGACGGCGAGTTGCTCCGCGGGAGGCAGAATCCCTGCTCGCGGAGCTTGAGCAGATGGGCGTCCTTGACGGTGGACTTCGCCCAGTCCCCGCTGCCTTCTTCAGCGCGGCGGATGCAGATGTACCCGCCACAGTCTTCTTGCCCTTGGCTGCATCGGTCGCGGCAGCGGCGGCGGCACCACGCTTGGATCCTCCACCTTTCGCCATTGCAACGATGGAGCGGGTGTGGGAGAAGAGCTTGGGCGCAGAACAATGGAGGTGGGCGTGAGGAAGAAGATGAGACGAGGGGCGGCGCAAAAAGGCAAATGGCAAGTAAAAAACTCTGCCAGCGCCGTCCCCCTATTTACCACAGACCGCAAAATGATCGTAACCGTCAAATCAAAGGCGCACGCTCCGCGCAAAATCTGGCCATACACGTGGCAGCCCGGAGAGCAACCGTCGCCGGCCACTCCGTCCACTACGCACGAGAATCCAGGAAACCATCATTACGCCCCGTGAAAATCGCGCCAGAACGGTCAAATCAAGTCCACGCGGCGTCATCCCTGGTCAGCTCTGCAAAAACGGGCCCACAAACAGGGTCACGTCTTATCAAAGCTTCTCCAAGCACGCCACCACTTGTCAGAGATAGCAGTCGCAAAATGCGTCATTGCTGACGATGTTCTCTCTTTTACAACTGGCATAAAAGGCACTCGATGATATCTTCGGGTGGTCTCTCGCATAAGTTTCGGTTGGTTTTTAGCAAAGGTCATAGAGTCCAGTCGAAATTCTTTCGACTGCAACATACTACTCCCATCGGGAGCGTATCAAAAATTTCTTTGACTGATATGTGCAGGGTAAAAGATTTTGAGATTATCCTCCATTGCAAGCAATAAAGCACAATCTCGGGGCTACTCCCATCGGGAGCGCTGTCGCGCACCCGATAGAATTATGGCAAAATAACAGTCGACAAATCATTCGACTCAGTTCATAAGCAAAATCATACTCGAAATATTCCCGAGTTGATCCGACGATCCTTGGATGCTGCATGCATAGTGCAAAGGTAAGACCCGCCGATCAGTCGAGCTGGGCTAAGGACCGCTCCAGCAGCGTTATCCTTAAATTTTCCGTGTCAGCAGACATGATGAATTATCCCCGACGGACGCGTTGGGTTGATTCAAAATTATACTGCAGTTCGATTCGTAAGACCTCAACGGCCGTTTCGAGTCTGTCCAGTTTGTTCCAGATTCGAGTCCGGGGACTCGAGTTTGATTGAAAGCTAGTATGGTTTTGCCACAAATGGTAGTTAACCGGCCCCGATCCGTCGTGTGTGCTGGGCCTGCTAAGCTAAAATCCCTTGACTATCATAAGCAAAAACTCGTAGTCGATGAAACACTCGACATAGCCAACATGTGCATTTCATAAGAATTCTAAATGCAGATGTAAAAAATATATAACGTGCATGATGTATGAGTCCATGCCCGACTCTTCGAATCAGACAAGTACTCGGGGGCTACTGACATGGGTATGCCTATCGGGTACCCTACCATGAGGGTACCTGGTGCACGTATCGACTAGGCCCAACTATCAAAGCCTACATGAAGCCCATGAAGGGAGGCCCACGAAGATGGAGTATCCTCCAAGTTTGGCGAAGCAAATAGTCGGTTTAGAGTTTCCTTACTTGTAAATCGAGTCGGTTACGAACACCCGAGACCCAGCCTATTATTTAAGGGCTGGGAGGGCCATCGAACCAGACAACGGACCACCAGAGCCACAAACCCTAGCGAGATCGACATCTCGCCGGGATCCTTGTAACCATCATATTCACCAATCAATAACAGACAGGCAGGACGTAGGGGTGTTACCTCCACACGAGGGCCCTGAACCTGGGTAAAATCTTTGCCCTGCTTGTCAGCCGACGATACTTCCAGCTCTACCACGTTCTCTCCCCCATATTCATAACCTAGGGACCTTAACCATGGGCCTTGATGAGTCTACCCCTCGTCACTAACCCCTTTGCTTTACTCCTCCCACTCACCGCACTCACACGCCCGTCTCTCTCATGCTTAGGAACCACCTGGAGCAGTTCGCCGTCAACGTGCTGTGCCCGTGGAAGCGGAGCATCTCGCCGCCGACGATTCAGACTATTTCAGCCAGCGCCACTCCTCCAGCAAGCTTCCCCAGGCCGCCACACCCCTTCTACATCATCCACGCCGTCTCTAGTGCCCCTAGGTTAGCGAATCATCCACCTCGCCGTCGTCGGCACGGCGGCGCCGCCCGTTTCTGGTCGTCGCCTCTGCGGCCACCGTGCGCCGTTGGATCTGAGATCCACGGCCGCGTACCGCTTCGCGTTTAGATAGGACGCTGACAGGCGGATCCCACTGTCAGCGTTTTAAACATTTCTCCGCGCGGGAGAATTAGCGCGTTGAGTCACTGACGGGTAGACCCCACCCGTCAGATATTTCAACATTATCCAGTGCGAGATTTAAGTCCTTTTTCTTTTTAGATTTAAATCTCTGGAAACTAGTACTGGACCTAACTTTGAAATTCAATAACTCGAAATCTATAAGTCCCAATAAATCGAATCAAATTTCTCTAGATAGCTTATGAAATTGTTCATCCAACCAAATTGGTTTCATCTTGTTTAGATCAATAACCAGTGAATGACAATTAAAGTGCCACAGAAGGTTTAAAACACAAACTTGTTTGTTTCTGATGCTCTATTAACCCAAATATTGTAGATCCAATTTTGTTAGCTTAGTACTGTGATCACTTAGCTTCCATAATTTTGGTAGAATTAATTAAGGAACAATAATTGTTTAGCATTAGATTAAAGTTAGCAAACCCTTATGTACTGTATCAATTATAGATGATTAATGTTTAACTCAAATGAGTTAGGACCAATTTTGTTAGATCACATTTAATCATTTTTAGTTGCCCCTAAAAGGATTTAATTTTATGATCAACAGAACTTAGGCAGTAGCTAAAACTTGTTTAACAAGCTTCTGGAATAAAACAATTGTGTAGAAAATTTGGTAACTCAAATTGAATCAAATCCAATTATTTTGTCTTCTAGAAGTCAGTAGCTATCTGTAGAATTTTAGTTTGTAATTTTGTGAATAACATAAATTAAATGGTGCATGAAAACTTATGTAGCTAGTTTCTGCCATATTCAAATCATATATAAATGATGTGTAATTCAATTAAATTGAACCCAATTGTCTTGCCTTGTGTGTTACAGTAGCTCTCTGTAGAATTTGAGATTGTAATGTTATGATGCTTGGTTGAATAGTGTAGTGATTGTTTGTATTTACTTATTTTGACGATTAGACGAGAACGTTGCCGAGATTATCAAGGAAGGGGAATTTGTAGAACCAGAAGAACAGGACCAGGGTCACTTTGCTGAGCATGGCAAGCTACTCTCTGATCATGCACATAAATATATACATCTATTTTGTCTACATGTTTTACTCATGAGCAACTATGGTTTAAACACCTTTTCAAAGTATATGAAAAACTATTTTGCCACCCCATGTAGAAGTATAAGTTAGTTGATATCAAATTATAGGATGGGAAAAATATTGTTTACTCAAAACTCCTTTGAAAATCCTCGGATGGATTATGGTATGCCGAGGTGTCGGTATGGAAGTGGAGAAATGGAGAATGGTGGTTTTGATAAAAAGCACATTGTGTCTTAGTACTTACGTCAACCAACCCTACCCTGTGCGACCACATTTACCCCATATGGGAACGGGGCTTAGTCAGATAGTTTGCTCATTTTAGTACCGGATACCTGAACAACGGAGATGACTCCGTTCCATGAGGGGATGGTTTGGTGACCTACGCCTGACCTGGGTCCTCGCACATTGGTGGAGGATAGAAGGTGCCACAATACATCGCCGGACAGAACTATGAGTTCTCACACTTAGGGTCACCGACGGGTGAACCGGACTAGGTGTTGATGGAAAGTGTCATACGGGCAGGGTCATGTACTAGCATGAGCAAATGAGAGGCTATGGTCGGTAACTCAACTTCGCATACACCTTGTATGGCGGGACGTGGCTGACACGATGAGTTGCCGGATGGATGTGGGGAAAGCGTGCTACCTCTGAGAGTGTGAAACTATTCGAATAGCCGAGTTCTCGGTCATGGACAGTTGGAAGGCCCTACTTCGACCTGTGTGCAAGTTTTGCAAAGTTTTGAGTTTTTAAAAGAAAATAAAGTGGAAAGTGTTTTATACAACTATACCAAAGGATCGGTATGAGGTTGTTGGTTGTTGGAGATAAATGACCATGAAGGGCTATGGTCGAAAAAGGAGGAGTTTTGGAAAAATAAATAAAACGTTGATTTGTTGTAGAAAAGTTATAAAATTCTTCTTACCTTTTTCAACAAAGATATAGAGATGTTTTCAACAAAAAAAGTCTTATGAAATAAAATTAAAACTAGTGCATGTTCATGTTGGGGTAGTTTATGAGTACAATTCAAATTGTACTCATATTGGTTTCGTCCCTGGCTATTGTCTTAGCCAGATCTCGAGGAGCATTACGTTGAAGAGGAGTATGGCGCTGACTACGCGAACTAGGTATCTTCATAAGTTAGCTGCCTGTCAGGTTGTTCTTAGGATGTGTTTGGTCGACTACTCCGTAGTTTCCGTTGAATAATTTGGTTTGGCCCATGAAGGCAACTATGTAAGACTTGATCTAAATGACCGTATGTGTAAGACTTTAATTCGGTACTGTAATTGATGTAAAATTTGGTATTCAGTTCGGGTTATGTGCAACGACAGACTGATCACGGGATCGTTGTGTTAAGTCTAACCGGGTATTTCGGACAGCTAGTCTGGGGTCCCCACAGGATCCAAACTCGACAAGAGGAAATCATGAAAGAGGACAACCCACACATGTTGCCTATCTCTTTCTCCCTCTGTGTTTCGTATTAGGACCAGTGGCGGAGCGTGCAATAAAATTATGCGTGGGCCAGTAGCAAAGAATGGGCCAAATCAGCACAAATATCAGACAATTTTCTCTTAGTGTGCCGAAATATTACTGGATTTCTATGTGAAATTCAGAGGGAAGGATGGGCTACGGCCCAGTATGGTCAACCTGACCCTCCACCTATAATCCGAGTCATGTCATTTTTCCTGTTGAGATCCCATTTTATGCAGAAACCACACTAACAAGCTGAGGAGGGTACTACTCTAACCGTCAATTTTTTTGGAGAGAAAATAACATCAATACAAAGTTTGCCACGGGTAAACTCCGGAAGGGAGTCACGGAAAAGAACACTACCAAACTGTTCTGCCCTACAGGCTAAGACATGTGCTGAATTATTACGTAAACGACTAACATGACAAAAGTCACATAAGACAACGAAGTGGCAAGGGTTCTAATGTCCTCAACCACAACTCCAACCAAAGATCGGTCTGTTGACGATGATTGAATCCTCGGGATGACTGCGCGGCAGTCCGATACCAAGATAATCCTATCCAATCTTTCTTCCCGGGCGAAGGTGATTGCACTACTAATGGCGAGTGTTTCAGCTATCTCAGGCGATGTAACCTCATCAAGATCCGACTGAAAGCAATCAGGAAATTACCGCCGTGACTTCTGATTATGACGTATACCCTCATCCGTGAAGTTGCTGAGAATAGAGCTGCATCCACATTAATGACAGTTGTACCAACCGGCGTCGGAGACCAAACTGTGGTAGAAACAGTCTCTCGGCTATACTTTGAACAGATGCAGCAGAATCATCTCGATATACGAATTTATCCGCATAGAAAGACTGATAGTAAGGTAACAACACTTGTAGATGTATGTGCACTAGTAAAACGAAAGTGAAAGTTGGTGTAAGCATCTTCCAAAAAATTCAAATTTTGATCTTCAATTTCTTAATAAACGTATTAGTGGGTCAATTACGCACACCGAACCGACCGTGACGTCGCTATAACGAACGGATCCCGCGAAGACACGAATTCCATCGTGACAAAGGCCATCTGCCCACCCGTCGCCCCGAACATCTTGCAGCGGAAGAAAGACCAGCGGAGAAGAGGGGGGCACGGCAAGCAACACCGACGCGCAGCCATGTGGCGGCGGGTTGTGACGGCGGCGCTCGCTCTGGGCACCGGTGCCGGCGGGGCGGCCATCGCCACCTCCGACGACCCCGCCAAGACCCTCAAGATCTGCACGCACCTGCCCCCGCGCCTCCTCCGCGACTCCGTCGCCGCCGCCCACATCGCCTTCGACTACCAGTACTCCCTCCTGGGCCTCAAGCCGGGCTCCGAAGAGTGGTTCAAAGCCAAGCACGAGACCCACCTCCGCTCCGCCAACCGCCTCCAGGAGCTCTGCTTCCGCAACGGCGGCATCTACATCAAGCTCGGCCAGCACATTGCGCAGCTGGTACGGAATTTCGAACCCTCACGTCTGAATTGATTTGGGCGTTCTCGCGGGTTTCTTTTGTTTGCGAGATTGCGTTAATTTTCGTCGCTGAGGATCAGCTACTTGTTTTAGGAGTACGTGGTGCCACCGGAGTACGTGCAGACGATGAGGGAGTCGATGCTGAAGAGATGCCCAGTATCGTCATTAGAGCAGGTCCACGGGGTGTTCAAGAAGGATATCGGAGAATTGCCTGAAACTGTAAGTTCCGTATCACCCTTCCCCGCATCCTCTTCCTACTGTAGGAACGCAGTTGCTACCCAAACTGCATAACGATTCGTTATGATTTATGAACTAACAACCCACAATCTGAATGACCGTGCTTAGTGCAGTTATTTCCCAACTGAGTGTTTACGCTTGAATCAGATGATTGAGTTATGATCAACTTGTTGCTAATTTTGAAGAAACTCTGACATTATGTTTCGGCGGTGTAGGTTTTTGCAGAATTCGACCCCGTCCCAATTGCAAGTGCTTCTCTCGCGCAAGTTCACGCCGCCACAACACATGATGGCAAAAAGGTTGCTGTTAAGGTAGGAATATATAAGGAAAAACTGCAGTTCGTGTGTTAACTTATGTTTAGTTTGAACTTCTACATTATGATAACAGGGTTCAGATATAACCTGCTTGCTGTCTCCCTTTAACCTTTCTGACCACTGTCTTGACTCACAGGTTCAACATGACCACCTGACAGATACTTCTGCAATAGATATTGCCACTGTGGATCTATTAGTGAATGCTCTTCATTATATCTTCCCTTCATTTGACTACAGGTACAACCAGCTAATGGAAGTAACTTTTCTTTGTTTATTCTCTTGTTTTTTTCTCACATACCACCTCAAAAGCTTATAGCCTTATACTGATAGTTAGAGTTAGTTTTGATAGAGACACCTTCTCCCAGATCGATAACTAGGTCCAACACGACGCTGATGTCTCCATATTTGTTTAATTGCACATATCTTCTACTTGGCATAACAGCTCCATTTGACTTAATTTTATATTTCAGCTCCCTTATTATGGTTAGGACACCAATGTGTGCTTGCAATTAAAGAATAATATTAAATTCCTTCATTTTTGTGGTTGACACTGCAAATATAGTTCCTAAAAGATTCCATTCCTTGACAGTCACCTTTCGACAATCATTGTATAACTTCAAATACACATGTACATGTGTTATGAAGATCTTCATTTATCGTGAATGAGGCAAACCGTTATATGTTTGTCCTTAATACAACATCTTATCTGTTTGCACGTTGGAATAAACTTTACCTATTCACCAGCAACACAAGATTTGCATGTATTCCTTGATTGTTTGTAATGGTATTATGACTGTAATTCAATGATACTAATGATGCTTTCTATTCCGTGCCATTTTACATTAATGCCCCTAAAATTGGTCCATGCAGGTGGTTAGTCGATGAAATTCGAGAAAGTGCGCCTAAGGTACAATTTTGATATTTGACAGTTTTACCTCCTTCCATTGATTCTTGGACTTCAGTATATCCATTATAATTTTTTATCGTTTCCTTGGAAAATGCATTATCCTCTGGTTTGGTTAATCTTGCCATAAATATTTTTGTGTATATTATGTCCATGATTGCCTAGTTTTAGGAGTCCTATGTTGATATTGAAATTTGTGCTCATCAGCATGCTTTCCTAGACGATGTCTTTATTTTACTTGAATTTTATCCTTTATAGTGAAATGCAGAGGAACGGGTTACATAATCTGGTGCTGCAATAACTTTCATGGTTTCAGGAATTGGATTTTTTGTGTGAAGCCCAAAACAGTGAAAGATGTTTGATTAACTTCAGAAAGTTGTCTCCTCACATTGCTAATAGCATATACATCCCAAAGGTTTATTGGAACCTCAGCTCATCAAGAATTCTCACTATGGAGTATATGGATGCCAAGGAGGTAACTGATGTCAAAGGCATTAAAGACCTCGGAATTCGCCCGACTGATGTTTCAAACCTAGTAAGTTGTCACGGTACAGTTGTTTCAAAACAGATTTGATATTGATTTCTTTATGGATACTCACTTCACAGTTGTATAGGTGAACAAAGCATTTGCTGAGATGATTTTCAAGCATGGTTTCGTTCATTGTGATCCCCATGCTGCCAATATGATGATCCGATCTTTGCCACAAGACAGTAAAAAATGGTTTGGTGAGAACCTCGCTTACTAGAATCACAAAATAATCCAACACGTCCTCCAGCTCCTAGTTTTTTCTGATGTGTATCAGAGTCTCCTGTCATTAGTAATTATGCTACATTAAATGGATAGCGCATAATATCAATATTTGGTCTTTACATTTGATAAGAAGAAGAGTGGTAGGTAGCTTTATTAACTGATGACGATCAGTACAACAAGATGCATCTTGTTATGTGAGATGGGACAGATTTGTGAATTTATGAGTGTTATTATGTTGCCTATATTTGTCAGATAGGTCAGTTTACTGCATTGTTCTGCGTTCTTGTACATACGTATAACAGAACTAACTTACTGAATTATTTTCTGGAGTGTAGGATGGAAAAGGCCACAACTGATTCTTCTTGACCATGGTCTTTACAAAGAACTTGATCACTCTACGAGGATAAACTATGCTTCTCTTTGGCAGGTGACAGTACTATTACAACTTTTCTGATCACACCTCAGTAGCCAGTACTTCAATATTTTCTACCACGTTTGTTCAATGTAGGCGCTTGTTCTTGCCGACGAGAAAGCAATTAAGGAGTACAGTGTCAAACTAGGTTCTGGGGAGGATCTTCACGCACTTTTTGCTGGTGTTCTCACAATGAGGCCATGGAAAAGTGTCATTGACCCATCTGTTGGCCATCTTGTCCTGGATGGGCATAATACCGATCGTTCTGAAATGCAGGTGATTTTTGTTATGCATTATTTTGTTCTTACTAGCCATCCTAGGTGCCACATATAGCAGTGCAAATTAACAGCATTGCGCAAATTAACAACATTCAGTAATCCATGAGGGCACTGGAGAATATTACCATGTTCATCACACTTCACTAGAAAGCAGTTACTTATTTCTTGTGATGCGGTTGTCTTAATTGTTCAACAATTATCAGGTCTCCAAATATTCTTTATCTTTCCTAAACAAGGAATGCTAATAAACCTATTTCCGACATGTTCGATGCTTTTAAAAACTGATTCACACTTTCCCTCTTTTTATTGAAGATGTGCTACTGTTGTCGTTCTTTTAATATTTTCAACTGGATTGCCAATTGTGCCTTTTTTCCAGTCAAGTTTTACATATTAACCTAATTTGGAGCCACTCGAACCTTGAGATCCTTGATGATGGTCCACTCTGACGTGGTTATTTTGTTGTTCTTGCTTGGTCACAGATGCTTGCCTCCTTATATTTGCCACAAATCTCGGAGCTCCTCAGGAGACTACCACGGGTCATCTTGCTGATGCTCAAGACAAATGACTGTTTACGTGCAGTCAATCATGTGCTGGTAAGTGAAATGGAATTACTATCATAACTGTATAGATTTTTATATCCTGTTGCACCTGTAACCCCCTTCCCCTTTTTCTTTCTTTATTATTTCCCCTCTGAATTCAGTCATTGGCTTTATGATTCAGAGTTAAAGGTTGTACTGCAATTTTTTTTTACGTGTATACTGCAAAATAATTGATATTATCATAGGATGCATGGAATCTAACCGTGGGATAGTTTTATCATAGTTATTACATGGGCTTGAACTAACAACTTAAGGAGTAATAAGATCTCCATGATGTCTTTACTCTTTTCTTGGTAAAATGTCTTTACTGAAGAGGTGTTCTTTCTACTATAGCCTCACTTGCATAAATCCATGTGGTTAGCATTTGAAGCACAAAAAAGTAATACCTCTGTTCCAAAATAGGTGTCGTCATAGAAAACGTGCAGTCAAACTTCTTTTTATAACTTTGACTGAATATTTAGAAAGATCATCAATATAATCAGATTTATCATGCAAGCATTTCATAACTCTGTAATTTCTTTATTCTCTTCAGTAATGTATCTATAGAGAAAATAATGATCAAAGTCACATCTTGGAGACTCCTCCATTCTGTTTGTTTATTGCTTGGTCTTTTCGTCCCCATTAACAAGTGAACTGCTTTGAAGGTTGGAGGTTCTTCCTTGGAATCATTTGAGACCATTGTACGAGTTTCTTCTGAAGCTGTGTTTGAAGCTAGAAGGATGGAGAGTAGATTCTTTCTACATAGATTTATAATATGGCTGGAGGAAGTTATGATGGAAGTTCGACTATTAATTCTGAAGATGCGTTGCCTTTTACAACACTAAAGATAAAGAAGATATTGCCCGGGTAAAAAACCTCGGCATGTTGACAGATTTCGACTAATGTAAATGCGAAAGCATGTAGTTGTTTTTGAGGTGAGAAATATGGCATTTAGCTTGGCATTACCGTGGTTTTAAGCAATTATTCTTTGATGGACCATTTTCACCGTGATTGGTC
Organism: Poa pratensis; assembly: GCA_947311845.1. Classification (NCBI taxonomy): domain Eukaryota; kingdom Viridiplantae; phylum Streptophyta; class Magnoliopsida; order Poales; family Poaceae; genus Poa; species Poa pratensis. The sequence goes on from CAMZMU010000072.1 coordinate 11,339,346, forward strand.
TTACATCTTCCTTGATTGTATACCTCCCCTGTAGAAGAGAGTCGACATTTTGAGACAGCATACAATTGCCATCACTGTACAGTGTGAATGATCAAACTCTAATTCATGGTATGTGTTCACTGCGTGTGGTTCAATGTCAGAATTCTCTCTAGCCTTCAAACATCTGCAAGTGCACAATTCGTTGAACGAAAATTGCATACGCAGCCTATCAAAATAGGGATTTTACTATATTCGCAAAATGGTCTATTTGATTGTTAAATACCTGCTTTTCTCCATGATTTGCTACATAAAAAATAATTTCAGATAACTGACTAACCAACAAAAAGAAAACAAAATCTTGCAACAGAAATTTCAAGTACAGTTTACAAGCTGCAGCAGAGATGATTGAGTTATGAAGCTTCTTTCCTAGACTACACCCAACCGATCAAGCTTCCATCAAAACGGTTGCCGTAATGGCGATTTGTGATCACCGCACCTCTCTGATTGGTTATCCTGTCCGCCTCTGGTGATGTCCGTTCTTTGCCGCCGTCGTCCTGTGGTGACCTCTTCCGGTGCTTCCTCATGTGCCCGCCGAGCGCCTGCCCTGAGAGGCACTCCTTGCCGCACACCTCGCACCTGTGCTGCGTCTTTCGTACAATGCTGCTTGCATTGCCAATGGCGCCGGTGGCTAGCTCGTGGCATCTTCCAACGACGACCTTCCTCTCTGTGCCGTTGCCATCGCCGTGATTTGCTGCACCGATGAACATTTCCTCCTCGTTGTTGTTGCTGTCGCCACTGCTGCTATCGACATCCTGATGACAAGCTGCGGCGCTGAGAGTCTTCTTCCCATCGCCATCGGGTTCCTCAGGGCTCACGGTTTTCTCCCTGCCATTACCAGCTCCATTGGCCACCTCCGGTGATGTCCGTTCTTTGCCGCTGTTGTGCGGTGACAGCTTCCGGTGCTTTCTCATGTGCCCGCCGAGCGCCTGTCCTGACAGACACTCCCTACCGCACACCTCGCATATGTACTGCGTCTTGCGTACAATGCTGTTTGCATTGCCAACGGCGCCGGCGGCTAACTCGTGGCATCTTCCGACGGCGAACTTGCTCTGCATGCAGTCGGTATCATCGTAGTTTGTTGCAATTGCAACTGTGACCTTGTCCCCCTCGACATTTCCATCGCCTCGGTCATCACCGTGGTCTGCTGCACCGATGAAAACCTCCTCGTTGCTGTCGCTGTCGCCACTGCTTCTATCGACATTCTGACGACAAGTTGCCACCGCGATCTTCCCCTGGCCATGAACAGCGCCATCGGCCACCTCCGGTGATGTCCGCTCTTTGCCGCCGTTGTGCGGTGACAGCTTCCGGTGCTTCCTCATGTGCCCGCCGAGCGCCTGTCCTGACAGACACTCCCTGCCGCACACCTCGCATCTGTACTGCGTCTTGCGTACAATGCTGCTTGCATTGCCAACGGCGCGAGCGGCTAACTCCTGCCATCTTCTGACGGCGAACTTGCTCTCCGTGCCGCCGGTATCATTGTGGCTTGATTGAATTGCAACTGTGACCTTCTCCCCCTCGACATTTCCATCGCCGCGGTGACCACCGTGGTCGGCTGCATCGATGAACATGTCATGGTCGCTGTCGCTGTCCTCACTGCTGCTATCGACACCCTGACGACAAGCTGCGGCGCTGAGAGTCTTCTTCCCATCGCCCATGGCCACCTTCTCGTTGCGGCAGCCGTCGCCTTTAACGTCCCCGTGGCTCGCTGCGACGATCGCGTTCTTCGCTTTCTTGGTGTGGCCGAGGTGCACGTGCCCGCCGAGCGCCTGGTAGCTGCCGAGGCACCTCCCGCATAAGCTGCACACGAAGCGCCTCGGAGCTCCCGCCGCCGACGCCGCAGACGTATTCTGATCCGCCGTCATATCCTGATGTTCCGACTCTTCACTTACCTCGCGGTCCGCCTCGCTGCTTCTCTTGCCACGCGCCGCGCCCTTGGTCTGCGGCTCTTGGCCGCAGCGACGACGCTTCTTGTTCTTCTTTCCCTGATCAACAACTCCTCGTTCCGCGGAACGAACCGGCCGCGACGCCTCCAGGCCAAGCCGAGCCTTTTTGGCCGACGGCGAGGCGTGGACCAAGATCTCCGAGAGATGCCTCTTGCGCCCAGGGCCGCCTCCTCCTCCGCTCGGGATCGCACCATCGTCGTCGCTGGCATCCGCCGGCACGGGCTGGCGCGCGAGGAACACGTAGCGATCGACGTCGCCGTCGTCGTCGGAGTCCGAGTCGTAGCGCTCCTCAACGACCGCTTCCTCCTCTCCTCGTAGAAACCCCGGGTGGCCGAGCGGATCTCCGATGGTGGCGGCGGTGGTGTTGGTGGTCATGTCTGTACTACTGTGGCGGCCGGTTTGCAAGCTTGCGATGGATCTCAACTGCCCTAGATTGTGTGCGTGATTATCTCTACTATATAATATGTTTAGAGGTGGTGATGGTCATGGTACGTTTTTTTGTTTCCCAATTTACCCCCGTGAGTTAGGAGATATTACCCACCACTGCCACGGGTAAGTGGAAAAAACGCCGGCGGCGGCGCGATCGAGGTACCGGTTCGGTGGTAATATGAAAAAGATTCTCCATCTTCACTCGCCGCGCAACCTTTTTCTTTTCTCTCCTCCTCCTCCTCCTCCTCGATCCCCTTTCTTCTCCTCGCCGCCGCCGCCCCTCACTCTCCCCCTTGCCGGTAGCCGCATCCCATCCTCGAACCTAGCGCCGCCCGCATGCGACGCCGCCGTCGCCATCCCGGACCCTCAGCGGCCGCCCCCGGCCATCCCCATGGACGCGCTCCTCCCTCTCGCCGCCGGGCACAAGCTAGCCTGCGGCGGGGACGCAGACGCACATAGGGAAAGCTGCTGCTGTTGCTCGCCTCACCTCAGGCCAACCAACTGATCCCCTTTCTCTCTCGCCGCCGCCTCCTCTCGATCCCTTTTCTCTCTCCTGCAACACCTCCGACGCTGCCACCTTACCTCGAGCAAGGTCTCCTCCCGCGCCAGCGCCGACGCCGTTCCTCTGCTCCTGCTCACGGGGTCTCCATCTGCTCCTCCTACTCACGGGGTCACCAAGGGGAGCAAGGCCACCTGCCAGTACTGTTTAAATCCATCCCTACTTGCTCCCGATTTTCCGGCTTCTTTACCTTACCAAGATAACCTAACCTCTCTGTTTCTTCTGCAGGTGCCGGAGCCATCACCATCTCGCGGCAACCGGCCTCCTTCTGCTGCTCCGCCGTGGACTTCCTCCAACACCCAGGATCGACACTCAAAGCACGGACGAAAAGCTGCTGCCGGGGAGCTCATGGCGATCCTCTTCGCCGTGATGGCGCCGATACAGCATCCGCTTTTCTCGCCGTACCCGTCGTGCACGGCTGAAGAATAGTCATATCTGGACTGATACACTCAAGCACCGCACCAGCTTCAATCACCTACAACTATTGTAAGTCCTCCACCTGTTCTTCGGTTGGATGTATCTGCAGCATGTGTTCCTACCTGAATAACTTGGGTTGACCTGACATTTCTGAAAACTCATCCGTGCTTGTTTCAGAGAGCCTGCCAATGTACTTGTTGTCTCGCACGAGTCGTGCTGCCCCTCAGAGCAAGCTGAAGGCCACCAGCTTCGATCACTCCCACCTTACGCCCACCCACGCGGCAGGGAGTTCACGGCGCCACAACCGTGGCAGAGTTGGCCTCTTCTTCGTCTCCATGGTCTAGGTGACCTCTTGCCATACCACAGCCATGGAGCCGGTGATTTACTATTTCAGGGGTCAGTGGTTTGGGTGTATGCTTGCCATTTGTGCCGGTGAGTGTTTGGTTTTTCTGTCCCGAATTGGTCGTGTCATCCACAATTTAATTTAGGAAATGACACCTACCGTTACTAGATAGCAATTGAGTAAGCATCCGTCAATAGTTAGATCCTCTGTTCCTCATTGATTCAAATAATAGTTGATGCCTACATGCCTTCCTGTGATAGCATTTGAGGCGCAGCATCCCAGCCTGCAACGAGTAGAGCTAGCACAATCCCCGCGCCGCACCTTGAAGGACCGCATGGGCGAGAGCCCCAAATCCACCGGTGACGTCCGGCGACGGCCTCCCCAAGGTTGCTGCTCCAGCGTGCAGCGGTGTTTCCTGGCGACCATGGCTATTACTGAATACTGAATACTGAATGGGTTATCTGAATACTGAATCGATTACCTCTACTATCGCTATTCCTTGATTCAGCGTCCGTATTTAGATTCAGATGCTCAAACTTTGCACACTGAATCGGGTGTATGTATGTACAGCAACATGATGTACAAGAACATCAACATGATACGAGTGCATGGTACTTACATTAATTCCCAAGAACTAACGATGGTGTATGCACGTACAGCAACATGATAAATACTGTCATATATGAATTTTGAGTGTATACACTTGTAATATTTCGGTTTCACCAATTAAAATATTTGTGTTGCTCAAATGTGAATATACAGGGTAATCTCACCGTGTCGACCAATGAGAGTCATCACAACTAACTAGCCACTCTCATCCATCTTAACCAAAAAACAACTTAGGTTATCCATAACCACTCCTCATAGTTTCAACCAAACATGAAAAGTGGCTATCCCTAACCAGGTGGTTGGGATGCCCTCATCCCCAAGTCATATCCCCTGAACCAAACATACCCTTAGTGCACCCGGGCACCAGTGATCCCGGTTTTATTTTCTAAAAATTATATACTTTTGAAAAATACAATATTTTTTTAACATGAATGCGTATATGGTATATATTAATGCAAAGTGTTGGATGAAAAGACTTTTTATTTCAGGCTAAACAAAAATAACAAATTTGTGGATCTATAAAGTAGTAGAAAAAACCTCCTATTCTGTCTCTAATCTGTCTTTTTTGTGTAGCCTAAAATGCAACATATTTCGAAAAAATTGATCTGTATATAGATAATATGTATTTGTACAAGTATACTTTTCTCATATTTTTTTAAACCCAGAAGTGTGATTTTCATCATTCTTGTTGGAAAAGGGGATCACTGGCGCCCATATACGCAAAAAACAATTTCCCGAAGTGTACGCTATCAGTACATATCACGCCAGCGGCACGAGCATAGCATCCGTGTATTTTTAGTTTATATAATTTCATTGTTAAAAAGTACAATATTTTTAGCCCGTAGCAACGCACGGGCATTTTGCTAGTTTTGCTAGTATATGTAGGAACACGATCGTGCGGATCGGGCAATCTGCTGTGCTGCTGCCGATCGGGCCCTGCTGCCTTCTTACTTAATCAGGACGGATGCCAGTTCCAGTCGGACTCGGGCGCATTCCCTCTGACGGTTTTCCGTCATTGCGTGGCGGCGTATTGTGAGCCACACCAGGCAGGACTGAAACCCTGAGAGATAGCAAAATTTTCACTTTCAGTCATAGCTATTGCAGGCTAGGGAAATCAACAGAGGAACACAAACTTTAGCTACATAGCCAACCACAGAATAGAAGCATCAATCAACACATCAGGCCAGCATCATCGTGGCTCAGTGATCATCGGGACTCATCCATCAACAGCGTTGTCATCTCTTTGAACCAGAGGAGCAAGCTGATCCGCACCCTTCATCGTGAGTTGATTAGCATTTGTATTTAACCTGTCGCCACTTTCAGATTTAAACAAGCCTGACTAGTAACTTAAAGAGCACACAGTAATTGTTCAGATAGCCCATCAACCAGAGGAAAAAAAGACCATAAAGATCTTCTCATCACCAGGAAGAGAAGCATAGAGCTAAGAAAACATTGCTAAAGAGAGGTGGGACAAGAAGTAGCTCCTAAATGACACCCCAAAGTTCCCAAAAACACTTAGCAACGCAATTACAGAATCCACCAGTGTCACATTGATCATAAAAGGATGGCATGTGAGAACCCAACCAATTTCTCTCTCATGTTATCTTTGGTAAAAATAACATTTCGTACAACTATCAAAGTAAAATTTTAATTTTAAAAGGCAACTTAGCATTCCATATCCATCTGTCACGAGCCTTGATAAATCTTTTTCCAAGAACCGGCAAACAAACTTGGTAGAAAATTGCTGGTTCTCATATGAAGACCAAATCACACCGTCACATCTGACCTTGCTACTTGCTATCCTAATCTTTCATGAGATAATCTCCTTCTAAAAAGTGAATAGCATAAACCACTATGTCAGAGGCGAAATTTACCGAATACCACACTTCACATTTTTGGATTAAAAATCCACCAGATTTTTCTAAGTTTTTTTTTGTTGCAGAAAACACTAAACGCCGATTTAGAGCAAACTGACACTATTTCTGTCAGGTGGGGTCCATTTCCAGGGCTGAGGCGGAAAAAAATGGGACAATTTGTTGAGGTGGACTGGGCCCACTTTCTGAGGAGGAGATTTGGCCGGGATGGCAAACCGAATTCAGTAAGAGGCCGGTTGGAGGAGCAAGAAGATGGGTGCGAATAAATACGACGGGATGACAATTAGGACACAATCCACCTCACTAAATTGCCAATGTCATGCCTCACACCTGGAGCTGGAGCTGCAAGTTAGCCTCCGCCACAACCGTCACGTTTCTTATTCTTCTCCTGCAACGCGTCATTTCTTCATGACTAATAGTAATTTGGTTACGTATCGAAATTTGGGATGAGTAGTTAGTTCAGTTTAAATCATATGTATATCTCCTTCGATGTCTACCCCAACCCTAATTCATGTCCCAAACTTTCAACACCACCTCCTCATAAAATTGGGTTTAAATTTAATTGTTTACGAGTTTAAAATCCCAATTCCATTTGAGAACCTCGCTGGGTATTAGTGAGATAATTTCTACAAATCCGAGTCCCTCGGGGGATTCTTGTTCTTCCCATTGCCAAATATGATTACTCATCACGCCTCCACATGGCGTAGACACTGTCGTGGCCGAACTACCCGTCCATTGGCTTCAAAGGCATTGTCGGTCAAACCGTATGTTCCTGTTAATGGTGAGGCGTAACACCTTTCTTTACAAGACTAAGAGCCAATAGGTTGTGTCTAACCGGCCCTGTTCCGCGTTCATGATAGTTTCAAGATATTGATGAATTGGGTAATTTGGGAGCCTACTGAAATACATTTTTACCACGAAATTCAATCTAAAAAAATAAAAAAATAAATGTGGTCAAGAATTGTACAAAAAAATTCATTGAAATTTAGTACCGACATCATCCCAACTCGATCGGATTCCTTGCGGACCCGGTCAGATCAAAATCTCAAAGCTGATCGACTTGCCCGCCCCATCCAAAAAGCCCAACGGGATGACCATAGGATTTCTTTGGATAAATGGTTTACCATTAACTGAATTTTCTGTGTTTTCAACTTAAAAAGCTATTAAATCATAAATCGGTGATCCAAAAAAAATCTACAATTTACCACAATACACAACGTGGCATATAGAACTCGTGGGAATTTTTTCGATTTTTTCTGAGAAGTTTTAATTTTGAGATCTAAATTTGGACCGTTGGATGAAAATTGGACGGAGATTAGACCCCTAAAGTTGAAAGTGACTTTATATGGTGAAGTCACTGGATCCCGGTCCGCAGCCTTGCAGGTTGCAGACTTAGCCTTGTACTGCCTGTACAAGAAGAAGAATAAGGAGGAGGAGTCAGGTCATAACGTCACCGGCTTATCCAATGGTCCTCCGAAGTTGGAGGAACTACCATCACAGGCAGAGGCGCAAGCCAGCGTTGGGCAATCACATGACTGCCACCACCAGGACGCGTTCGGTGCCTCGGCGTCGGCACCAGGGTCAAGCAGCTGGGTCGCGTCGACCGCTGAGTACCACCCGGTGCAGGTGCACGCCGGCGCCTTTGATGGCGCCCTCGCTGCTGCAGGCAACCGCCGTGAATTACTCGCCGACATCGCCGCAGCAGCAGTTGCTCTCGCTGCAGGCAACAGCCACGCCCATGTCACCGCAGCAGCAGGCCGGCGACGACTTCGATCTTGCGGACTGGGACAATATGCTGCCGCTGGTTCCTCGGCTTGCACCGTCGACAGTGTCAGGGCCAGCATGCCAAGTATCCAGGTCCAGAACCTGCAGTCTCGTATGAGCAGCCGCTGAAGATGCTCCCGCCTCCACCCCTGCCAGCGCCGACCGCTGAAGGCTACCTGGACGATGAGTTCAAGGTGTGGGACGAGATACAGCAGGAGCAGCTGGCCATGAGCCCCTGTTGGTTCCCCATAACCGGGGACGACGAACTTGCCGATGCTTATGGGTGAGGAAGCATGCACATTAGACGAGCTCTTGGCTGGAATGCCTGACGAGCCGGCAATGTCGATAGAGGAACCAGATGCCAACGATCAGGTTCAGAGTAGCAAGAGCAATCAGTAGCAGCTAATTGTGCCATTGCGTTCATATTCCATTGTGTTTGGTTATATTGGGCCTACAGATTAAATTATTAGTTATTACTGTAGTGTTATATGTGAGATGGAATTTCTTTAGTGAACATGACTTGGTGTTGACTATTAGGAATTGATGACTGGTTTTCAAACCTAGTAATTTCAAAGTGATTGTTGCAAGAGAGCACTTGGAAACCATCACTTGGAGGGTGAATCTTGGGTGGTTCGAAAATTTAGCAGTATGCCTGACGATTTTTTGGTTGAATACACAATTCTAAGAAAAGTATTATGAATGACAAACACTCTGCATAAGCTTGAACTAATATTGGTCATTATAACCCAACTAAAGTTAGGGGAATATTGATCACTGAGTTACTTGGTGGGTAGATCACCTTGTGATAATTGCACTAGGAATTAATCCTAATTACAAAAAAATTAGAGGACAATACATGGTATGGGAGGGCCTGATACTCTGCATTCCTACCAACATCTCTGTAGGTAAATTGAACATGTATGCAACCCATAAATTCTACCAGAACCTGTACCTACCGGAGCAGTTTTCACCGTTGATTCGTGCCTTAAGATTTGCGTCTGAGATGAAACATGTATGAATCAACAAATTCATAGATATTTCATCTAAGGGACGAATCTTAGGGCACGGATAAACGGTGAAACATGTGCCAGTAGGTACTGGTTCCGGTAAAATTAATTTGCCAACATGTATGTGCCTCTCAGCCTTCGCTAAGTTATCACCACAGGCGGTTCTCAACGATGGCAGAAATTACATCTTTCAGCGTTTCCTGCAGAATTCAAAAAACTGCATCAGACACACATTTAGGACATTTTTGGTTGGTTTCATTGCAAAATGGCAAAGTCCACGGTGATGTGCACAGTAATAGCTGACTATGTAATCACATGAGAATTTCCAGGGGTTAGAAAAGCAAAGGTCGCGTAGTCCACATACTGTGGCAGCAAAAACAGTAATGCTGTCATACTATGGAAATTCTTTCAACTCTTACCTGGGAATGATCCTTCAAACCAAGAGAGATAACCAATGGTCTAGCTGAGCCGCTATGACTGAAAAAAGAATTACAAGTATGATGTAAATACAAAATAGTAACACAAAGCTCTCGAACTTCCATACATAATATATAATAGTCCTTTGTGTATGCCAATGTAAGCAAATGGCATGTGGTATATCAGCTGAATGAGTGGTTTATAACTTGGGTAGACTGGGTACTAAATTCAGTATAAAGGTGGCACAAAAATCATAAAGAGAATAATTAATGTTGGCTACAGTGAACGGACCTTTTTGCTGCAGAACATTTGCATTGAAATATGAGAAATAGTTTTTTTTAAAAATAGGAGCTTATTAGTGCTTATTGTTACCAACATTCAACCAAATAACTAAAAGGAACAAGAGATAGGACATAAAAGTATAGGCATCATCCTATATGCACCTCCTTATAACAAATTACATGCAATCCAACAACCAGTGTCTTGACAGGTAAACAGATAATAGCCTGAAAAATTATTCAAATACGTGGGAAACAGCAAATGGCATGATTACATGGTGAAGAAAGCAAACCTTATATGCTCGATAAGTTGGCGTGCACAAGCTAGCAGGAGCGGCTGCAATCACAACATTTTGCACAGTCATTAGCTGTGTCCACAATCAGGCCTTACAATATAGATGTTCTAATGAGATTACCTCATCTCTCTTTCCAAAAAGAACAGATACATTGTAGGTTGGATCAGAGAAAACACTTACATCTTTCCTATATGGAGGAAGGAGAAGTTTTAGTAAAGAATACAGGACAAAAGTTTCAAGAAAAAAATTACAATGGCAATGCCTTAATTGTTATCAGGGTAACACTCTCAAAATATAAAACATACACGGCACTGATTTGTCACCTCTTAGTGGACACATTATTTAACAACATGTTATATGCAAGAACCAACCATCTATCATGTTGACGGAATAAGTATATCATCAATACATATTTTAAAGTTATCATATGTAAGGTGCTGCGAGACTCTACAACACTGCTCAATAGTTCTTCAGTTTTATTTGCTACGAGATGATTGCTCACATGAACAAATATTTGTGTCCTAGCTCTCACTCAAAAGATCAGCTAGACTTGGAACTGTCAAATATCAACAAGTTCAGAATAACAACACATGGATAAAGCCGCGTTTGCAGAACTGAGAATGCAAAGACATGCACCAAACTTTTTATATGCTAATGAGAGTAAAGAACTTACTTAGCAGTTAATATGGTCCCCATGCATCCAATTTGTGTCACAATCACCTGTCGATGTGATGGTAAATGTCCATTCTCAAATGGAAAAAAAGTAGCATTCAATCGAATACTACCTAAGAGATGCTACTCACCAGAAACTTATCTTCATATTTGCTGATAACAATGTCAGTCTTGTTGCCCTGAACAGCCAAGACAGAACCAAGTCATTCAGACAACACCCTGACTATGACGATTGTTTACTAAGATAACTGAATTCACCAAAGTTGACACAATTTATACTGATTGTTCATCAAAGAATTTTATTCACCAGGAGGCTAAAAAGGAGGACTTGACCCAATCGTTGTTTTATCCATTGCTCATATTAAGAAAAAGAGAGCTCAGGTATGCGGCTCATGGGTCGGTACAGATTGCAAGCAATTGGGGTCAATGTTGTTGAGATTACAATAGAGGTTTTCATAAACCGAACCAGTGATTCACGAAGATGGCAACTCTCATGAGTAATTACTAGGAAACGTGCCCGTGCGTTGCAACGGGGTATAAAAAAATCTTTCAGATTATTTTTTTTGGCACCTCCCGTGCGTTGGGATAGAAGAATAAACACAAATGGTGTTCAAATGTTATGTTTTAGAATGAGCTCCAGATCATGTTGTTCACATCTGGTTTTAGACTCGCAATCCATAATTGATGTGATGTTGGCATAAATCTGAGTACTTAGAAGTATGGTCCATGTTGCATATCAAACTTTTTTACACAAATAGTGATGTTGCATAAGGAAATGCAATTGCAGTAGTAAATAACAAAATAACTTTCTTTGATATATAATATTTGTTATTTCTGCATATTAGGCTTCATAACGATGTACAATATGAACCACAACAAATTTTGATAGGTTCTGCACGAGCTTATTCTCATGAGAGCAAATGATCAGATAATAGTAAAAACTTAGCCAACATCAACTTGGTGACCTGCATTAGGGGAAGCAAAAATAATTTTTGAAACCATCTTACAGTCCAAATCAATAAACTTATTTCCTGAAATAAAAGCAGCCCAGTTCAATAAACTTATTTGAAGTGTAATCATATAGCAGAACAGAAGATGGTAAAAAATCACAATGCTACACCAAACTAAACAACATCACAAACTAAGAATGCTAGCAGATATTCCAAGCATTACCTTATTTACAGTCCAACATGGTTCTGCATTGTAAACTTGCATCGATATGGGATGGTGCGTGGAGCATTGGGTAGTAAACCTCGGTACTGAGCTACAGGTGCTCTTGGAGCTGCAGGTTGTCGTCCTCATCTCGGAGCGGCAGGCCAACGTGGATCAGTAGGAGGGCCAGCGGTGAAGAGAGCGCGAGTGCAAGGATGCTGGCGAGCACACTGGGAAGTGCGAGCGGCTCGACACCTCCATCTCCATGCCGCTACCGTGGAGAACCTCCTAAGATGAGTCGGCGACCTGCCACGGCCCTGCCCCGTCCGAGCCTCAAATGGCTTCCAATCGAGCCGATCTCCTTCGCCTACCCGCGACGGGGTCCTCGTCGTGCTCTTCCTGCACGGTGTTGCCGGAAGCGAAGAAGAAGCCCGCTGCTCGTGCTCGCAAGCCGAAGTGCACCTCCTTCGCGTGCTTGGAGTGTAGCAAGACGTTCCCGACCCAGCAGGCCATGGCCGGCCACTGCAGCGCCCACACACGTGCCGGCGTCGGGGCCAGGACAAGGAATCCCGATGGCTACACCAACCATCTCCCCGTAGTCGTTGCTGCTCCCGTGGCCGTCGACGCCGCCGCCGTGCCTGCCGACCTGCTGCCGCGGCCGCCCCAGCTTCGTCATAACCTCAATGCCATCCAGTGCTGGTGTCCGCAGGTGCAGGTCTCACCAAGTGCTATCCCCATGCCCATGGCGCCGCTCGCTATCACGTACGTGCCATACGCTCGCCCTACCAGCAACCAGATGATGGTGCGGCTTCCATACCCCGATCCGCATCATGGGCGCCGGAGTAGCAGGACGCTGGCGACGATTCATCCAAGAACGAACCACGCTGCTTTCTTCCGGCCTGCGGCGCCTGGGCTGCTGCCCAACTTGCCGGCGGCATCCGGCCGGCTCGGCTGGAGAGCCTTCGTTCCCATCTACGGCGTGCCACCACCCTTCGGCATGAACGGCGCCCCGCCCTGCGACGCCGCGTCCTCGACGGGTCGATCGGGCCAGCGTGATCATCTTGCTCTTCTCACCCACGATGTCTCGTCGAATCGCTCGTGTGCCTGGCAATCGATCAATCCCATATATGTAGAGGCTCACAAGAAGAGGCCAGTTCAGGTCCGATGGATAATCTAGTTTGGGCTGGTCTCTTGCCCAGCAGTCACGATCGGAACCGATCAATCAAAACAACTTGACGGAGGACTTTTTTTATGACTAAAGAAAAAAAAACGAAGCGGTACATGACTTATGGGTGGCAGTGGTGGATAATTTATGCTAACTTTAGTGGTATTTTCAACGACGTACGAGAAGAAGTCTTAATGATTTTATTATTAGGTATAGAAAAGGTTCTTATGTTTGCGTTCACAAAAATAAACAAATAATGTCTGCATTCATAACCGAAGTAAGGCACGCTTTTAATTTAGGTCAAGGTCCGCAACAAAGGACATGAGCAAAAAAAAAAAGATCGGTATGTGACTCGAGTGATTGAAATCAAAGAACCTTGATATCCAAGGAGAGGGACCTGTGCGGTACAGGGAAGCGACTACCTGAGTGCGTCGAACCCATCGGCATCTCCATCTAAAAAGGGAGAATTGATTATAACTCCCCATGTTCGTACGCCTTGGCAACATAAGCCCCTTGTCAGATCCTGCTTAGGATTCAGACATGAACTAGCTCCCGATATGGAGACCATCGATCAATTTGGGGATTTCTACAGATAAACTAAGGAAAGTAAAGAACAAGAACGAAGATTTAGCTTTAGCATGTATTTTCGATAGCACTGTCTCGCCCAGACCTGGGACTTTATATTCGGTTACATCCACCCATGGGAAAGTTTAACTGAAGATAGAAGATAAACAGTAAAGTATCTGCGTCGGACGGACAGCAGTGGTGAATGCATCTTGGCCGTCCGATCATTGGTCTTCATCCGCACCGTCCATTCTTCATAACTCCAGTGAACAGTTATCTGAACTAACTGAACTCGTTCTTCAGGTTCTGACATTCCTCCCCTCTCGAAATTGCACTTGACCTCAAGTGCTATTGTTAGGAAACCATGACTGAATTGTCTTTGCATAGAATTCTGGGAAGACCTTCTTGATGAACGCCGCATCCTCCCATGATGTGTCTTCACGTGTCAGATTTTCCCACTCAATTAGCCATTGTGTGACTAGAACACCATTGCGTGGTAGTGCTCTTGTCTGAACAACTGTCAGTGGTTCGGTTTTGATTGTACCATCAGGACCAACTAGTGGTAGATTTGCAGCTGGGACTGCAGTCTTGCCATGGTGTTTTTTCAGCTGACTCACATGAAAGACTGGGTGAATTTTTACTTCTGGAGGAAACAACAGCTTGTAAGCAACATGACCATATTTTTCCAGAATCTTGAATGGCCCATAGAATTTTGTTGTGAGTTTGATTGCTTGTCGAAGCCCAAATGCTGCCATTCTGTACGGTTGCATCTTCAAATACACCATTTCGCCAGTTTTGAATTCTCTTTCAGTTCTCTTTTGGTCAGCATACTTTTTCATCTTGGCTGCAGCTTGTGTGAGATTTTCCTTCAACTGATCAAGCATTTTCTGTTTGGCAGTGAGGAACTCTGTAGCATCGGTGTCAGCAGGTCCAGCTACCGCAACCTCACTGATCATAGGTGGAGCAAATCCATACAGCGCCTGGAATGGTGAGACCTTCAAGGCTGTATGGAAAGTGGAGTTATACCACCACTGAGCTAGAGATAACCAAGAAGCCCACTTCTTTGGATTTTGGAACACCATGCATCTCAAGTAGTTTTCAAGACATTGATTGACTCGTTCTGTTTGACCATCACTTTGAGGATGGTAAGCAGTGCTGAGTTTCAACTTGATGTCCATAGACTTTAAGATGTTCTGCCACATGTGACTAGTGAAGATACGGTCTCGATCCGTCACAATGCAAAGTGGAGGACCATGGTGTGTGATGACATTATCTATAAGAGCTTGTGCCACTGTATGAACTGTATATGGGTGTGCTAGTGGACAAAGTGTGCGTATTTTGTAAATCTGTCCACTACAACCATAATGACTTCTTTTCCATTTGATTTTGGTAATCCTTCAACGAAGTCCATAGTAATGTGTGTGAATGCCATATCAATTTTTTCAAGTGGTTGCAATAGTCCCGGGTATTGGCAAGTTTCACCTTTTGCTCTTTGGCAAATAGCACATTCTGTGATAAATGTGCCAATTTCTTTCTTCATTCCAATCCAATGAAAAATCTTCTTTATTCGCTGGTATGTGGCAACAATTCCAGAATGTCCTCCAATTGGTGAGGAATGTAATGATTCCATGATTTGTTTCTTGAGTATTATATCACTACCAATGTGGATCTTTCCCTTGTATCTCAGGATACCAGCGTGTAAAGTGTATTCCTTTCCAGCCTTTGGATCAACCACCAGCTTCTGTATTAGTTCTTGGCAGAAGACATCAACATTGTAGCTCTTTTCTACTGAATCTATCCATGAGGGCACCACTATGGACATAGCCATAAGATTATGTTCTCTTCTGCTCAGTGCATCTGCCGCTTTATTTTCACAACCCTTCTTGTACTCTATTTTGTAATCAAATTCTAGTAGTTTCACTAGCAATTTGTTTTGGATCCCTTCAGAGACCTTCTGGTCAGTGATGAATTTCAAACTTTTTTGATCTGTTTTGATCATCAGCTGGTTGCCTAAGAAATAGGGCCTCCATTTCCGAAGTGATTCCAAGATAGCCAAGGCTTCTTTCTCATAAGTGGACATAGCTGCTGATTTAGGACCAATGCTTCGACTAAAGTAAGCCAATGGTCTTCCTTTTTGCATCAACACTGAGCCTATGCCATTTCCACTAGCATCTGCCTCTAGAGTAAATGGTATAGAGAAGTTGGGCAGAGCTAGTACAGGTGCTGTGATCAAACATTGCTTCAATTGATTGAAAGCTGCAGTTTGTTGTTCAGTCCAGTGGAAGCCATCTTTTTTCAACATGTCGTATAAGCATCTACTGATGATACCATAGTTTTCCACAAATCGCCTGTAGTAACCAGTGAAACCCAAGAAACTTCTCAGTTGAGTAAGGTTTTTTGGTATAGGCCAGGATTGCACTGCAGCAATCTTTTGAGGATCCGTGGAAACACCTTTTTCAGATATTACATGTCCTAGGTATTCCACCTGTTTGGCAGCAAAAACACATTTGCTTTGTTTTGCAAATAACTTGTGCTTCCTGAGTATTTCAAATACAATTTGCACATGTTGCAGATGCTCCACATAGCTCTTGCTATATATTAATATGTCATTGAAGAAAACCAGTATGAATTTCCTCAAATGGTCAGCAAATATTTTATTCATCAAGTCTTGAAATGTTGCTGGAGCATTGGTGAGCCCAAATGGCATCACCAAGTACTCATAATGCCCAAAGTAAGTCCGAAAAGCTGTTTTCTGGATATCTTCCGGCTTCATTCGGATCTGATGATATCCTGATCTGAGGTCAAGCTTTGTGAAATATTTTGCTCCATGCAATTCATCCAAAAGGTCCTCTATAACTGGTATTGGGAACTTGTTCTTGATGGTTTGACTGTTCAGTTGCCTATAATCAATGCAAAGTCTCCAAGTTCCTTCTTTCTTCTTGACAAGGATAGCTGGAGATGCATAAGGACTTTCACTGTGTCTTATGATGCAAGCTTCCAATAGCTGTTTGATTTGTTCTTCCATCTCATTCTTTTGCTTATGGGGCACTCTATAAGGTCGAATAGATGGTGGAACAGAACCTTCTTTCAAGGGTATTGAGTGATCACACTCTCTTGATGGGGGCAGCTCCGAAGGTTCATTGAAAACATCTTTGAACTCGATCAACAGTTCTTGAACTTCATGAGTGTTCGGCTTGGTGTTGTCTGATGCAGGGCCTGGAGCAGATATCGGAAATAAATAGTAGCCCACTGCTCCCAATTTCTGTCCCTTGTGAAGCACATTAACAGAAATAGATTCAACTCCTTGCTTAAATGCAGCGTCCCGGAGTATTATTTCCTTGTTGCCATTATGCAATATCTTGAGCCTTCTTGTTTTGAGGTCCATTTGGAAAGGTGTGTGCGTGTATAACCAATCACAACCCAAAACTATGTCATAATTCTGTAGCTGCAAGATTTTGAATGTATTTGAAAATTCATGGCCTTGAATAGTGTATGGTGTGTCTGCCACATGTGAGCCAGACTGCAATTCACCCCCACCTGCAATTTGAATTGTGTCCATTGAGTTCAGAACAGTTTTGCATGATGTCTTTGTTACAAACTTCAAGTCCATGAATGTATGAGTGCTTCCAGAATCTACTAACGCCAGAGCAACTTTGCCTCCAATTCTAATCTTCAGTGTGAAGGTTGATATGGTGACTGCCCCTGAACAGCTTGTGATGAGATCTGCATCAGGTTTATTGTCGCATGTGGACTAGTCGGTGGACTATTTCCTTGTTCAGGTTCTTCTGGGTGTTGCATTTCCGCGTCACTTTGTTCTTCTTGCCCTTCGGCTGTCATCAGATTTAACCTCTTGTACTGTTGGCATCTGTGGCCAAAGAACCATTTTACACCGCAATATTTGCAAAGCCCTGGTTCTGTGAATTTCACCTCTGGTTTACTTTCAGGACGTGTTTCACTGTCCTTCTTCTGTGGCATTTGCTCAGATGGCTTGTTCATGTTGTATGTAGGAGAGTAGTTGTTACTCTTCTGATAGGAGTTGTAAGTGGAAATTTTCCTACTGTTTTGCTGAGCGTGGACTCCCATTTCCATGTCTCTAGCAAATTCAACAGCATCATACAGATTTTGTGGCTTCAGTGGTTTCAAGTAATGCTTTATTTCACCACGCAACCCATTGATGTAGCATTTCGCATAATAGCTTTCACTAGCACCAGGGTTCTCTTTCTTGTAAGAGGACATCTTCTCCTCAAACTTATCTGTATATTCAGCCACAGAGTTGTTTCCTTGTTTAATGGAATTAAAGTTCTCCACCACATCATATGAACTGGCTCCAGAAAATCTTTTGACTATTACTTCACAGAATTCCTTCCAGGTAAGATTTTCTTCGAGAACTCCAGAATTTCGGAGCCATACATCAGCTCTTCCGGTCAGATACATTTGAGCATAATCAAATTTCGCCTCTTCAGGAACATAGACCATTGCGAAATATTTCTCAGTTGTTCTCAACCATTCCATTGGATTACTACCATCAAACCTAGGAAAGTCCAGCTTTGGTGGTTTAGCAATAGACTTGTAGAATTGTGCATCTCTGTCTTGAGTGTTGTGTCGGTCAGGCCTGTAGTGTTGTTGCTGCCCCTGCCTGTAGTCACCTTGATACTGATGATGTATGTGTTGCTGTACTGGCGGGTAGTACTGGTTGTGTTCATAAACACTAGGTCCTTGCAACTGATACTGCTGAGGGTTTTGGTACTGCTGGTATTGATTTGGGTAATGCTGGTATGGCATATGAGGGTAGAACTGTGGTGGTGGTGGTGGTGCAGGAAACTGGTACTGATAGTTTTGCGGTATGCTGTATGGGTAATACCCCTGAGCTTGCTGAGGTCCTCCCCAAGTGTATCCATTTTGTGGATAATGATATCCCTGTTGCACCTGCATATTATGTGGTCGCTCCTGATATTGTTCTTGAGGCTGCTCCATGTGGTATGTGTTCTCTTGGTAGAACTGAGTTTGCTCTTCCAAGTTGTGACCTTCAGGATGAGAGGTGAAATCCTGGTAATCTTGTTGTGGTTCTGGGCGTCCCATACGCCGCCAGATTGGTGTACCACGGTTCAGTGGAGGATCTTGCTGGCCTTCCTGTTGTTGACCAGTTGTGGTGTCAGCTCTATTGGGAGTAGTAGCGGCCTTATCCTGCAATTGGGGACGTTCTGCAGGGTTTGTGATAGTCCCCTCTGTGTTCTGCGCCTTTGGTTCTTTTGCTAACATTGTTTCCATCCTCAACATCATTTCCTCCATGCGAGTGAGCTGAGATTTTACCTCTGTTACCTCAGTTTGGAGGCCATCCACTTTGGTCCCCATTGTCTCGACATCCAGGCGTACTGCTGCAACCTCCGCTGCATCTGCCTTGTCGTCGTTCTTGGACTTCGGCATCCTAGGTGAGAGAACGACTCCGGAATTTTACCCAAGGACTGGCCTTGAACCCTTGCCGATTCTCACACCTCTACCGCCACCAGCGTTCCTCTTCTCCAATAGTGTACAGATCGAACTTTCTCCACGGAATTTTACCACTAGAGAAGTATTCTCCAGCAACCGCGAGAAACCACTCGACCTACACCCGAGCTGTGCCGCCGCCGCCAAGCCGCCACCGTCGACCGTCTAGATGACGCACCGCCGCCAACGCCTCCGTCGACCACGCACCGCCGCCGCGAGATGGGTGAGGAGGGTGGGATTTTACAGGAGAGCCAAACCACCTTGACACACCAAATCGATTCGCCACCAGATCTAAAGCTCGCAGCTTCTCAGGAAGAGTGTATATAAAAAAATTCGGCCAAAGAACCGACTGCTCTGGATACCAATTGTCAGATCCTGCTTAGGATTCAGACATGAACTAGCTCCCGATATGGAGACCCATCGATCAATTTGGGGATTTCTACAGATAAACTAAGGAAAGTAAAGAACAAGAACGAGGGTTTAGCTTTAGCATGTATTTTCGATAGCACTGTCTCGCCCAGACCTGGGACTTTATATTCGGTTACATCCACCCATGGGAAAGTTTAACTGAAGATAGAAGATAAACAGTAAAGTATCTGCGTCGGACGGACAGCAGTGGTGAATGCATCTTGGCCGTCCGATCATTGGTCTTCATCCGCACCGTCCATTCTTCATAACTCCAGTGAACAGTTATCTGAACTAACTGAACTCGTTCTTCAGGTTCTGACACCCCTTTCTCTAACAAATTGGGACATGAATATGCAGTAATACCCATGCTTGCCTTACCTTTGGGGCAACAATGGAGGACGGCAGTAAGGCTTAGACGGCAGGGAGATGCGGCCGACGGCAAGGAGATGCGGCGGAGCTTCCAGGGGCGACGAGGCGATGCGGCGGACGACCAGGGGTGACAGAGGCAAGGCCCGGCGGCGGGGATTCCAGGCGCGAGGGAGGCGAGTCCCGGCGGCGAGCGGCCAGTGCGACGGAGGCGAGGCCCGGCGGCTAGGTCACGTCTCACGAACGGGGCGAGCTGAAAGAGAAGCTCACGAGCGACTCTGTCTCCCAGTTCGTGCGACCGGAAGAAATAGACAAGGCCAAACTTGTAATTTCGGATTATAATCTCTTCTCTTCGTGCTGCCGGACACCGGTGATCTTGACGTTTCAAAAAAATCGAAAAATATTTACAAGCTTCAATTAATTCTGAAAAATCTCTTGAATGTAGCATATTCTACAAACGTGCTATATATCAACTTCAAATACTCCTATTTTGAGCTACACAAAAATGACAAGAGTGTGACCTGTGTATGTGCTTATTTTCAAATCTCTATATTTATTATATTTTTTCATTTGTGTGTAACTCAGAATACAATGTATTTGAAGTTGATTTTTTACAAGTTTGTGGAATACACAATTAGCTATATCCGGTTTTTTTAGATTTTTTTGAAACTCGTATATATATTTTTGGTTTTTCTTTTAAACACCAGGATCGATCACTGGTGCTCGGGAGCAGAAACACTTTTCGGCTTCTCTACGACATAATATTGCTAAACGACTGTATGTACGTATTCACCACCTAAATAGAGATGGAGAGAGTACCGATATATTTAGATGAATGTCATAGTGGATTTTTATTGTTGCTGGTAGTCTTGTGTCATCGAACAAGTAATTAGTGATCAACTCTTGACAAGAAGTTTGACCATGCATTTCCTTATTCTAGCTAGCACAATTCATGTATTTAGGTTATTTAATAATGTTGGCTCACAATATGGTAACACGAGCATGATTGTAAATGCATGCTCATCTAGGGCTCACAATATTTAATACCTCGGGCTGCCTCTTCACCACTCTAGGATCAAGACGGTTCATTTCCAGCCGCTCCTTGACAAGATTGGCGCAAGGCTGGCAGGATGGTGGGGGCGGCACTTCACCAAGGCCGGCAAGGTGCTGTTATGTCACTCGGTGCTCTCCTGCATGGTGATCTACCACTTGGCGGTCTTCAAACTGTCCAAGTGGTTCTTCCTCGAAAAAAAACTGTCCAAGTGGATTTTGAGAAAAATTGAGAAGATCGAGAGAGGTTTTATTTGGATCAAACCAGAGGCCGCTCCGGGTACAAGGCCTCATAGCCTTGCAAATGGATCAAGCCATCGTTGTGCAGCCACATGACTATTACTACCAGCAGGCGCTTGCCGCGGCGCCGTCGGCACCGGGGCCAAGCAGCTGGGCGCACGCAGGCTACATGGGGCTTACAGGTTCACCGCCGGCGCCGCTGATGGCACCATCGCTGCAGGAAACCCCCGTGAATTACTGGCCGACATCGCCGCATCAGCAGGCAACCGCCACGCCTATGTGGCCGCAGCAGCAGGCCGTCAACGACTTCGAGCTTGCCGATTGGGACAATACGCTGCCTATGGTCCAGTCTCTGCCTCCCCTGCTAGAACCGTCGACGGTGTCAGTCAACCTGCCAACGTCGCAGCAGCAGGATGCTGAGTATCCAGGACCTGCAGTCTCGAATGAGCAGCTGCTAAAGATGCTCCCGCCTCCACCCCTCCCAGCGCCGGCTGCTGAGGGGGGCTACCTGGATGATGAGCTCAGCGTGTTGTGCGATATGCAGCAGGAGCAGCCGACCACGAGCTCCAGCTGGTTCGGCCCCATGCTCGACGACGACGACGACTTGCCGAAGCTTACGAACGAAGAGTATGCACGCACATTAGGCGAGCTTCTGGGCTGCATGTGGTGATCAAGGAAATCCATTTTTTTGTGGTGATCAAGGAAATCCTTGGAGTGTTTGGCGCAGCTTCTGGGCTGCATGTCAACTACAACAAATCCACAACGACGCTTATCAAAGGAGATGCTCTGATAGCATGGCAGTGAGACATATTATGAATTGTGAGCTTGGCAAATTTCCTTGTAAATATTTGGGGCTACAGTTAGCAACACGGCAGCTGACAAAAGCAGAGTGGCAGCCTCTTCTCGATCAAGTGCTGAACATGCTGCCTGCTTGGCAAAAAGGGCTGCTGCAGAGATCAGGCCGTCTAACACTAATTAAGTCGGTGGTCACTGCCAGGCCTGTACATCATCTACTTGTGGCTGATGCACCTGTTTGGCTGCTGGAGGAAATCAATGCATGGCTGCGTGCTTTCTTTTGGGCTGGTGAGGAAGAGGTAAATGGAGGACAATGTTTGGTGGCTTGGCAAAGGGTATGCAGGCCTTTAGCCTATGGAGGTCTGGGAATCAAGGATTTAAGGTTACAGGGGCTATCCCTGAGAGTTAGATGGGAGTGGCTGAGACGCATCGACCCGAGCAGGCCTTGGCAAGGGCTGCCAATGATGCAGGACAAGACAACGTTAAAAGTGTTTAATCAATTTGTGCACATAAAGATCGGGGATGGAGCAAGCACGCTATTCTGGCGAGACAAGTGGTATAGGGGCCGCTCTTTGGAAGATATGGTACCTCTTGTTGCTGCGGCTGTGAGTGATAATTGTGCAAACAAAAGAACTGTTCAGGAGGCTCTGGTTGAACACAACTGGGTCAAGGATGTTAGAGGCATGCTATCGGATGAAGGTATAGTTCAATGCATCTTGCTTTTCACCTGCATTTGCAATCTGGAGAGGGATATCATGAGGCCGGATCAATTTCGATGGATGTGCTCTGCTTCAGGGCAGTATTCGGGCAAAGATACGTACAAGGCGCTCTTTCAGGGGTATGATAGGATGGAGGGAGCTGCTTGTATATGGAAAAGCTGGGCGCCTCTCAAGTGCCGCATTTTCATTTGGCTAACCTTACAGTATAGGCTCTGGACGTCGGATCGGTGTGCTAGACATGGGCTCCAGGATGAGGCATCGGATTGCTACACTTGCCTGCAAGAAACAGACACTGTTAGCCACATTATGGTTGGATGTGTATACTCGAGGCAGGTTTGGTTTGAAGTCTTCCAGCAGCTCAACATCGATGTTGGGTTGCCACAGCTCACGGATACGCTGAACTTCTGGTGGCTTAGGGAAAGGAAGAGGTTCAGCAAGAAAGAAAGGAGAGGGTTTGACACTCTTGTCACTCTCACCCGCTGGAGACTTTGGAAGAAAAGGAATGCCAGGGCGTTTCAAAATGCCAGAGGCCAGTTCTCGATGATTGGTTTGAAGGAACAGATAGTGGAGGAGTGGGAGCTCTGGAGAAGAGCAGGGCTAGGAGGGAGCAATACATTTGCGAGAGTAGTCCACTGAGTTAGCGTGTGAGTATGGTGGGTGTGGATGACAGTCGTTGGTGAACGTTTTCTGTCATCCTCTTTGTATTCTGTTTTAACTCTTCTATATAAATAAGGTACGCAGTTTGCATACTCGCAAAAAGAAGTTGATTCTCCCCTCGCGTGACCTCCTGGACCGCCTTCGGATTAGCCTTGGGGACGACGCCGCCTTGCCTTCTCTCATCTCGTCCACCACGAGCCGTGAGTTGGAGCTGCAGCAGAAAGGGCACACCGGCGGTGGCCAGCTTCAGTTCTACCACCCACGCGATGCGCTCCACGCCAGCAGCTCTGTGGTGAGGCATCACCGAGGACATGGCGGTGGCGGAATCCTGGCCAGCGATATTATATGGGAAACAAGGGAAGTTCATAATGTGAGAGGAATATTTAAAGGGTGTTTTTGGTGGAAAAAACAACGCCACAACCCACATGTAAGTGCTAGGTCGATTTGAATCAATTTCGCACCGTCTCACATGTTATTGTACTTGCTGACCCCAATTTATAAGTTTATGTACCAGTTTGCTCGCACGCGACAAGTTTATTTATCCCCATGTCATTAGCTCTATAAAATTTCTACAATCCGAAAAACGGGTCACCTCGGTCGCTCCCGCGAGCGGCCAGGCGACGCTCCAGCGACCGCTCCTCCAGCCCGTCTTCTTCCCCCCTCCCCCGCCGTCGCCGGCGCGAGCCACCGGGCGGAGCCCGCACGGTGCCGGCGGCGGCGGGCTTGCTTCTCCCTGCTCGCGTGTGGAGAGTCGCGGGGCTCGTCTGCACGGGAACGGTGCGCTGGATCTCGAGCTCGGCTCGGCGAGGCGGCGAGTTCCGACGGCAGCGGTGCTAGCGGCGCTGGCGGCGGAGGTGCATGGTGCGGGGCGGCACACACTGGTGTGTATGGTGCGGCCAGTGCTCTGGCGGCGGGGCTCTCTGGCCCAGATCGGGCCCGGAGGGCTTAGATCCGGGCCTGGTGGGCTCTGACCGGAGCGTGTTCGTTGATGTCCTGGTTGGCGGACGACGGGCGCACTTCCCCCAGCTGCGCTGCGGCTGGGGCGCCAGATCCGGGCCAGGCGGGCCTAGATCCGGTGGCCGACCGGCAGACCGGAGTTGTGGTCTGCGAGGTGTGACTTGCTGGCGACACGACGTGTCGGTCATGCTCATTGCACCTCTGCTACCTGTGTGTTGGCCTGATGCGCCCATCGGCACACCATGCCAGTGTCTTTCATTGCTGTGCTAGGGTTGTATGTCGCGTCCCGGGTGGGAGTTGGATGCCGGAGCGGCGGCTCTCGAAGGTGGTCTGCGCGGCTAGCTCTACGGCGATTGGCGTGGCGATAGTGGTGGCTACTCGCTTTTGGCCATGTGGATGGCGAGGAGTGGGCGGTGGGGATCCTGGCATTGGCGATGCTTCGGTAGTGGCAGCTCCCAGATCATGTCTTGGAGGTCTAATTTGATGCGTCGGGCGGTCCGTGGTGACATGGTGTGGTGTTAAGGTTTTGTCCAGGCGAAAGCTTGCGCTTCGGCGCCAGCGGCGGCCTGCGGGTGTCGTAACCCTCTTGGGGGCGCCGTTGTGGTTACCTCCCCCATGTTAGAACTCCGGGTGAAAGCCCTTGACCACTTTGGTCTCGACGACGGCGACGTTCTACGTCGTCACCCTCTTGGGGGCGTTGTCGTGGAGTTTCTTACATGTTGGTCTTGTGTCGATGGCATCGGTGGGCAAGTTCGGATCCTATTTCGAGACTCCTTCGGCTCTGGCGTGGGGCGTTCTCGATGACCTCCTATCTTATACGCGCGACTATGTCTTCACCTCTGCCCGTCCTCGTTGTCACTGGCAGGATCGGCGCTCCACGACCCGGAGCGAGAGGGCAGGCGGCCCTTTCTGGCGACAACTTGGTGGGTGTGGTGTGACTAAGTCCGGTGTTTTCACGAGGAGGTGTGGTGGCACCTCTAGTTAGTAGTTTCGGGTGTTTCGCTAGGGTGTGGCTACTCCTGTTTTCTTTGTTTATCTTTGATCTGTCTTGTAAGAGGGATCCCTCATCACTTTGTATCAGTTCGGCCGTGTGACTTTATTTATAAAGCGGGGCGAAAGCCTATTTCGAGAGAAATTTCTACAATCCAAATAGACCCTCGATGAAATTTAGTACCAACCCATCCTTCCCACCTCGATCAGATTCGACTCATCAGATCAAAATCTAAAGTTTTTTTTTGAGCGTCATCAAAATCTCAAAGCTGGGCGCCTTCAAGCTGAAGAAATAAAATCAAACACGTACGGGCCCTCCCGCCCAAAAGGCCCAACGGGACCCACAAGTGCGCACGAGCACGAACATAGTTCTCCTGTACGGTGTCGATCTGTTGTCGATACCTCGTCTCGCCTCGTCGACCGTGACTGTCCGTCGCGAGTTCAACTCGAATCGGCATCACCCTGCCGATCAACTACTCGGCGGCATACGCCATGGAGAACGTAGGGGCCGCCGCCGGCGTTGTGGACAACGACGGGAAGAATCGGCACGGGTACCCGCAGGGGTACCACTTCGTTCCCAAGTGCATCGAGCTCATCGCCTCCTGGACGACAAGCTTGCTGGCCGCCCCCTCCCTTACCCGCTTCCCAACATCTTCCACGATGTCAGGATCCTCGACTTCCACCCCGCCGAGCTCTACGGTAATGACCCACACTACCACCTCGACTTGTTCTTCTTCTTCTCTAGCATAAATCGAGCGCTCTTAATCAAATGAACCAATGGTGATCGATGCACTGGACGCTTGGCACGCCGGTATCGGATATTTGATGGAATCCATGGATTAGAGGCGTACAAGGCGCACGAGGAAGCCGGGTCCATCTAGGACGGCTCGTGGAAGGCCTCGGGAGGCAGCAAGCCGGTGAGCACCATGAAGCGCGGCGGCGTGAATGTCGGCTATGAGCTCACCCTAGTCTTCTACGAGAAGAAGTCCGCCGACGACGAGTCCTCCGGCAAGACTGACTGGGGCATGCACGAGTACACCAGGATCATTGGATCCAACAAGAAGGTAAACTTCGATCCATCGTTCCCAACTAAAAAAAAGCACCCTCCCCGCGCCTCCTTCCCGTGCTGCGGTGCTCGGCCGCAGGGGCCTGGTGCCTCTCGGGCCTTCTCCGCGCCCCGGCAGTCCGGCCGTCGATCCCGGGCCCGGGGGCGCTGCCGGTGGACGGCGTGTGCGTCGGCGCCCCGGATGGGCTGACGATGCTGCAGCAAGATCTCCCCCTTCTCGGCGCTGGGGGCACTCCGGTTCGGCCTTCTTCGGCAGCTGCACTCACGGTGCGCGTGGGTGCGAGATGCAGGGCTGCAGCCCGGAACCATGGTGGTTCCTGGCCTCGGGCAGCACTCCTCTGCTCCCTGGCCAGCATGGTGCTCGGCGGGGAAAGGTGCTTGTGCTGCGTCCGGCGGCTCTAGTGGATCCGGCGCCTTGTGATGGAGCTTTGCTGCGGATGGTTTCCATGAAGTGTGGAGGCTGCGATGTGCTCAAACTGAGTGAGAACCTGCATCGACTTTGTCGTTGCCAGCGGCAGCAATGTCTTTTGGTATTGTTTCCTCGCAGGAGGTGTTGTTGTGGAGATGGAACACCTCCAGTTTATTGATTTGTGGTCTCCGGGTGAAAACCCATGATTCGGCTTGCCGGATCGGATGACGGTGTTGTGCCCTCGACAACTCTTCCTCCTTGGAGGCGTCATCTTGGAGACCCAAACGATGGCTTTTGCTGCTGCATGGGGTTGTTGCTGTTGCGTTTGGTGGTGTTGGTGCGGCCAGCTTGGGGCCGACGGTGGTGTGTTTCTCTCCTCGGCGGTCCTTCGCGTGGTCTCGGCCCCGTTGATGTGCTTGCCCAAGACCCTCCAATGGTTGCTGTTGCGGTGTGGGAGCTTCGTGCTCTTGGTGGCGTCTCGGCTCACCTTTGCTCATTGACGACACAATGTATGTCTCCCCCACCTGCTTTCGTCTCGATGTCCGTGGCGGAGCAACCTTTCTAGGATAGTGCTAGGTGCTAGGCTTGACACTCCGATCCGATGATGATGGTGGTGCTCCCGAGTTGTGCCGTGGGGTTCGAGTTGCATGCCGGTGCGGTGCGTGAGGCTGATTGCCGAGTCTCGGCATTGTGATCCCTCGACTACACCCCTCACCTCTTGTGTCTCAGGGTGGCTCTTACTTTCCCTCTTCTAGTTGTCTTTTTTCTTGTATTTTCATTGTTCTCTCCCCTATATCCCCTTGTAAAACTGCTATTCTGTTGTAAGAACATGGCTCGCTAGGCTACTTTTCGGAAATATAACAAGCGGTGGGGCTCCTCCCCCCGCGTTATTCTCGAAAAAAAATTCAAAAAAAAAATTGTAGTCAAAACTTTTTATTGGTAGTATGGTACGTAGCATATAGGTAGATATAGTTTGTTAGTTCTGTTATTACAAGTTTCATACCCTCCTCGCGGGCGCTCCATTCCCTCCACCTTAGAAAAGGAAACACACCCGACACTCTGCCAAAGTGGATTATTGATTCTAATAATTCAATGCGCTAATGTCTTTTTCATGTCGAAAATTATGGTGATAGAGTTGTGTGTCCGCCTTGTGTCTTGCAGGTCGCAGACTTGGCCTTGTACTGCCTTTACAAGAAGAACAAGAAGGAGGAAGAGGAGTCAGGCCAGCACGTCGCTGGCTTATCCAATGGTCCTCCGAAGTTGGAGGAACTACTATCACAGCGTCCGACAGCCGGAGGGGCGTCCACGGCCTGGACCTCACAGGCGGAGGCGCAAGCCAGCGTTGGGCAAGCACATGATTGCCAACACCAGGACCCGTTCAGTGCCACGGCGTCGTCGGCACCAAAGTTTTAAATAGCCGGCTATAGCCCGGCTATAGCCTTTGAAAAGGCTTGGGGCTACGGCTATGACATTCATAGGCTAAAGTGATAATAGCCGCTAATAGCCCGGCTAAACTGATTTAGCCCCTTAGCCGCTAAACTTTTGGCTCTGCTCGGCCATATATCAGAGCCAAACTCAACCCATATGATATTGTTGCCATGTAATATGTGGACATAATTATATTCTGAACTTGCTTTTGCTACATGCTAATTGATTTTGATGGTTATGAATATTTTGTCAAAACGATGTACTGAATTGCTGCTACTCAATGTTGTAATATGTTGACATAATACTCCTGGTTATTTGTATCTCTTATGTGACTATGTTACTATGTTATGCATCAGTAAATTATTGATATATATGAATATATGCTACCCAAATTTAAATTTTTTATCATTATTTATCAAAACGGCTATAAGGCCATACCCCGCTATAGCCCGGCTATAGCCTTTCATAAATTTTGAAATCGCCGGGGCTAAATACAATAGCCGGCTATTTTAAACTATGGTCGGCACCAGGGCAGAGCAGCTGGGTGGCATCGACCGCTGCGGACCACCCGATGCAGGTGCAGTCAGGCTGCATGGGTCTAACAGGTTCACCGCCGGCGCCTTTGATGGCGCCCTCGCTGCTGCAGGCAACCGCCGTGAATTACTTCCCGACATCGCCGCAGCAGCAGTTGCTCTCGCTGCAGGCAACAGCACCGCCTATACCGCCGCAGCAGCAGGGCGGTGACGACTTCGATCTTGCGTATTGGGACAACATGCTGCCGCTGCCTCCCCTGCTAGCACCGTCGACGGTGTCAGGGCCAGCAGCCCCTACGCAGCCAGCGTCGCAGCAGCAGGATGCCAAGTATCCAGGTCCAGCACCTGCAGTCTCGTATGAGCAGCTGCTGAAGATGCTCCCGCCTCCACCCCTGCCAGCGCCGGCCGCTGAAGGCTACCTGGATGATGAGTGGAACGAGACGCAGCAGGAGCAGCTGGCCATGAGCCCCTGTTGGTTCCCCATGCCCGGGGACGACGAACTTGCCGATGCTTATGGGTGAGGAAGCATGCACACACTAGACGAGCTCTTGGCCGGAATGCCTGACGAGGCGGCGATGTCGATAGAGGAACCAGATGCGAACGATCAGGTTCAGAGTAGCGAGAGCAATCAGTAGCAGCTAATTATGCCATAGCCTTCATGTTCCATGGTGTTTGGTTACATTGGGCCAACAGATTAAATTATTATAAATTAATACAATGTTATATGTGAGATGGAATTTCTTTAGTGAACAGGACTTGGTGCTGAGTATTACGAATCGATAACTGGTTTTCTAAATCTTCTACATAATTTAAAGTGAGTGTTGTAAGAGAGCACTTGGCAACCCTCAACTTGGAGGGTGAATCTTGGGTTAATTTAGCACTATGCCTGACGATCTTTGGTTGAATATACAATTCTAAGAAAAGTATTATGAATGATAGAACACTCGGCATAAAGTTGAACTAATATTGGTCATTAGAACCAGTGACCTAGACTGCAATAACATAAAACTGACTTGGCTATAAACGATGACAATTCAGTTTAATATGTAAGAAATGCTTCCACGAATAAAAAACAAACAGATAGAAACACGTGTCTTTTTTAGGGGGATTAACCCAACTAAAGTTAGGGGAATATTTATCATTGAGTAACTTGGTGGGGAGATCACCTTGTGATAATTGCACTAGGAAAAATTATAATCACAAAAATTTAGAGGCCAATACATGATATGGGAGGGCTGGTTTTGCTCTGATAAACATGTTTGCAACCCAGAAATTCTATCAGAACCAGCACTTACTGGAGATGTTTTCACCGTTGATTTGCACCTTAAGATTTGCACCCAAGGTGAAACATGTATGGATCAAAAAATTCATAGATATTACATCTAAGACATGAATCTTAGGGCACAAATAAACGGTGGAACATATGCCGGTAGGTACTGGTTCCGGTATATATTAATTCGCCAACATGTATGTGCCTCTCAGCCTTTGCCAAGTTATCACCACAGGCTGTTCTCAACGATGGCAGAGATTACGTCTTTCAGCGTTTCCTGCAGAATTTCCAAAAATTGCATCAGACACACATTTGGTTTCAATGCAAAATGGCAAAATCCACGGTGATGTGCACAGTAATAGCTGACTATGTAATCACATGAGAATTATCAGGTGTTAGAAAAGCAAAGATCGCGTAGTCCACATACTGTGGCAGCAAAAACAGTAATGCTGTCATACAATGGAAATTCTTTCAACTCTTACCTGGGAATGGTCCTTCAAACCAAGAGAGACAACCAACGGTCGAGCTGAGCCACTACAACTGAAAAAAGATTTATAAGTATGAGGTAAATACAAAATGGTAACAAAAATTTCTCGAACCTCCATACATAATATATAGTCCTTTGTGTATGCATATGTAAGCAAATGGCATGTGGTATATCGGCTGAATGAGTGAATTATAACTTGGGTAGATTGGGTACTAAATTCAGTATAAAAGTGGCACAAAAATCGCGAAGAGAATAATTAATGTTGGCCATAGTGAAAGGACCTTCGCTGCAGAATATTTGCACTGAAATACGATAAAGTTTTTTTTTAAGAGGAGCTTATTAGTGTTAATTTATTTCATATTGTTACCAACACTCAACCAAATAACTAAAAGGTACAAGGGATATGACATAGGTATAGGCGTTATCCTATATGCATCTCCTTATAACAAAATCCAACTACCGGTGCCTTGACAGGTAAACAGATAATAACCTGAAAAATTATTCAAATACAGGGGAAACAGCAGATGGCATGATTACATGGTGAAGAAAATAAACCTTATATGCTCGATAAGTTGGCGTGCACAAGCTAGCAGGAGCGGCTGCAATCAGAACATTTTACAAAGTCATTAGCTGTGTCCACAATCAGGACTTACAATATAGATGTTCTAATGAGATTACCTCATCTCTCTTTCCAAAAAGAACAGATACATTGTAGGTTGGATCAGAGAAAACACTTACATCTTTCCTATTGAGGAAGGAGAAGTTTTAGTAAAATACAGGACAAAAGTTTCAAGAAAATATATTACAATGGCAGTGCCTTAATTGTTATCAGGGTAACGGTCTCAAAACATAAAACATACACTGCACTGCTTTGTCACCTCTTAGTGGACACATTATTTAACAACATGCTATATGCAAGAACCAACCATCTATCATGTATTTAAAAGTTATCACATGTAAGGTGCTGCTAGACTCTACATCACTGCTCAATAGTTTTGTAGCTTTCTTTGCTACCAGATGATTACTCGCATGAACAAACATTTGTGTCCTAGCTACCACTCAAAGATCAGATAGATTTGGAACTTCCAAATCTCAACAAGTTCAGAAGAACACAACATGGATAAAGCCGCATGTGCAGAACTGAGAATGCAAAGACATGCACTAAACTTTATATGCTAATAAGAGTAAAGAACTTACTTAGCAGTTAATATGGTCCCCATGCATCCAATTTGTGTCACAATCACCTGCCGATATGATGGTAAATGTCCATTTCTCAAATGGAAAAAATAGCATTCAATCGAATACTACCTAAGAGATGTTACTCACCAGAAATTTATCTTCATATTTGCTGATGATAATGTCAGTCTTGTTGCCCTGAACAGCCAAGACAAAACCAAGTCATTCAGACAACACCATGACTATGCAAGATTGTTTACGAATATGACTAAGATAACTAAATTCACCAAAGTATACACAATTTTTACTGATTATTCATCAAAGAATTTTATTCACCAGGAGGCTAGAAAGGAGGGCTTGACCCTATATTATTTTATTCATTGCTCATATATTAACAATAAGAGAGCTCAGAGTTATGTGGCTCATGGGTCGGTACAGATCGCAAGCAAATGGGGTCAATGTTGCTGAGATTACAATAGAGGTTTCAGAATGAACCGAACCAGTGACTCACAAAGAAGGTAACCCTTGTGAGTAATTAAAATGTTCTTATATTTGCGTTCACAAAAATAAACAAATTATGTCTGCATTCACAACCGAATTAAGGCAGTAAGGCACGCTCTTAATTTAGGTCAAGGTCCGCTACAAAGGACATGAACAAAACAAGATCGATATGTGACTCGAGTGAGTGAAAGCGACGAACCTTGATATCCAGGGAGAGGGACCTGTGGGGTCCAGGGAAGCGACTACCTGCATGTGCCGAACCCATCGGCATCTCCATCTACAAAATCAAGCAGAGGAACTGCGTGTACAAAGGGGAGAAGAATCTGTCCTTAGAACAAATCGATTCAGTATTCCGGAACTAACCGAACAAGCTGGAGTAAGGTATGTTTTCATTGCTCACATTTGAACAGCAACACACTCTTAGGGCGTGTTCGGGCCTCACCTTGCGATGGGAGAGTGGCTGCTGGAGATTGGGCGGGAGGACGTAGGTGGGCTGGGAGTACGCCGGCGACGAGCTCCGACCACGTCAAGCTGGATGCGACGGCCGGGATGGAGGCGGTCCGGAAGGAGGAGGTGTTCCGGCTGGAGCTGCCCGGGCTGGTCGTCTGACGGCTGCGAACTCGATACCGGAGGAGGCTGGAGGTCGTCCGTCCGGGAGGAGGAGCCCCGCTCAGTGGGCGGCTGGGACGCGGGGTGAGACGGGAGGGGTGGCGGCGGAACCCTGTGCTAGGGTTCTAACTGGGATGAAGTAGGGGATGGGAGGAGATGGCCGGTCCTTCTGCTTTCTTTTTGAGAGATCCGAACCGGTATTTTCCACTTGGCCGTGGCAGAGCAGCGTAATTTCCCCAAACTTCTCCTTTTGCTCTCCAAAATCCCAGCTTCTCCGAGATTTTAACATATTTTAGGAAACATCTACTTATCTTTTATTACTCCCTCCAGTCCACAAAAAGTGTTGATGGTTGCACTATGGATTTGTACGTGACTAGTTGATTTGTTATGCCATTTTTTGTGGATCGGAGGTAGTAATA
Organism: Poa pratensis; assembly: GCA_947311845.1. NCBI lineage: Eukaryota > Viridiplantae > Streptophyta > Magnoliopsida > Poales > Poaceae > Poa > Poa pratensis. The sequence goes on from CAMZMU010000072.1 coordinate 11,372,438, forward strand.
TTTATCAACAACATAACTATAAACTAATGAAAAAATATATGTTAAACTATTCTTTTATTATTACCATCACGAACATAGTATTTTCACATTCTATTACAGTATCACGTTCAAAACAAGCTCGGTGAGCTCTGACTCGTGAATCAGGTAAGATAGGATAGTGAAGTTATGTTGTTCTAGATTACAAAATAGGTAGATTTTGTATTTATATGTTCAAAGAATTATCACATATCTATGCTAGGTTGCATTCCATGAAAGCTTGTCCTAAATAAAATTTGTGTGATTGCATTTATTCCTTTAAAATTGAAACTAAAGTTCTTCAATGTTTTCATTAACTTTTGTGTAAATTTGATCATGTTTTGCTTATTGTTTATCAACCTTGACAACGACCCTCATTCGTTATTTTTATATGGAGATTACATTTCTTCCCCATATATTAGGGTACTCTAAAAATTTGAGGTGGTATTCTCTCCTTGTATTGGAGTACCACCAAATATCATCCACTGGGACTGGATTGACTTAACTAGAGGGCACATATTCATTTAGAAAATAAGGTAAAAACTTGGATGATATTGCAACTAACTTATTAGTGTGGTAGTCTTTGCAACAAAACATATGGACTACGAGAGGAAATCAGAGAATCAACAGCTGAAACGTGAGACAACTTAAAAATTTAATACTCATGCTTTTCAGGTGAATAAAATCGTTAAATTATAATTTAATGTGTTGAGTATTTCCATCACCAATCCACTCAAGCAATATTGAGATTTTTTTATTGGGCCAACGTCATTTTGGTTCATTTGGTCGATGCAAGATGTAGTAGAATTTCTTGGTTGAACTCTATTCATTTGTTTTCACAAAAAAGTAATCATGTTCTTTTGTGGTTATCTTTGATTGCTCCAGTGTTGGTTTATGATCATCGACGAGTCTCCTACATATTTTGAGATCAAAGCCATAGGCGCGGTGACGATAAACATTGTGGTTGGTGTCCGTTCTTCTATTGTGACCAGGGTATCCTTGAATATGTATTTCTCTCAACCATGATCACCAAACATTAATTGTTTCTTTTTACTAGACCAGATTCTGTCAACATGGAAAAACAAGTTGTGAGGCAATACAACACATGTTTTCATCGCATGATCTTAACATATGTTGCTCCGTTTCATATTAGTTGGTATTAAATCAGCGACAACTAATATGGAATAGAAGGAGGATGCTCAATATGTGGTATTAATACCGAGAGAAAACCCATCAGATGAAACAAAAAATCATATCGATCTTTACTTTTTTTTGTGGGGATATCCAATTGTAGTCATAATGATGTGGTCGAGGCGATTTAGAATTTTCCAGTGTTTTTCATGTTTGTGCAAGCATGGTATCTGGTGTTAATTGATGTGTACATCAAGAACGAATATTATATCCTCTAACCTGTGTTTCCTAATATGGTAAGGCTGTGTTATATTATAAAATGAAAGTATGATAGACAAGTCTGAGACAATGTGTTTTCTAACGTAGTGGTATGCATATGATGTTAATGATTTGTGTACCGAGGCTTTCATTTTATCTTCCCAACATGACTATTCTTACTTAAGCTAATGACCAAACCACATCATGTCCGCTGAAAATCCTAGGTTCGTCCGAAAATTATGCGAGTATATATTTAAGGTATTCTTACATACATATTAATTAATAAACTTACGTGTGCATATGGGATGGTCGTTACATCATTGTTTTTAGTATGAAGTAACAAGTCACTTTACAATGTACATAGAGAGCTAGATTCGCATCAGAGTTCTCTTCTTGTTCTTGTTCAGTGGCAAGACTTATTAGCATCTACTTAGAAAATTCTCCCTCGGTTTCAATTCATGTGGCGTACTCGTTTTATGTGTTTTAACTTTGATCATTAATTTGACACGTTAAAATATATACTAATTGTTATATTTTTATTGTTGCTGGTAGTTTTGTGTCATCGGAACAAGTAATTATGATCAGCTCTTGAGAAGAAGTTTGGACCATGCATTTCCTTATTCTAACTAGCACAATGCATGTATTTAGTTTATTAATAATGTTTGGCTCACAATATGGTAACACGAGCATGATTGTAAATCCATGCTCATCTTGCTTCATCTTTGTCATGCAACGTCCCAACATGTTTTTGACTATTTGGTCATAATGGAAACATATCAATACATAGATGTATAGGTAGTACATATGAACAATCTTCATGGCCCAAGACCTAAAACATCAAACTATTATTGTCGCCTCAAGAGGCCAAATTACCCAATGAAATTATAACTAGCTTTTCAGTCCATATAAAATTAGAATGGGAGCGCTAGCTAGCATATAGCAAAGTTTTCCATAATGTGTGCAAATATTGTCATCTTGCCTGATAGAAGAAGACCCCGGTGGTGCATTGACCCATCCACCGGCTCCCCCGCAATATTGGCATACATTGGAACCATTATATCAAGTAAGCTTCCATCCCTAAGAATTCTTTGTGGTATGCAAGATCCAACAAAGGATAAGCCAACGAATCATAGCCAAATTGGCCATCAATTGAAAAGTCATTGACATGGAAGTTTACAAACAATGCACGTCCGCGGTGAATCCACTGTGTTGCAAGGACTTGGTTAGTTCTGAAGGTGTAGATCCTATGGTGCTGGTAGCTCTTGTACCGGATCAGGAACTGGTTGCAGTAGGGAAGCCAATTGGTATGAAGTCAAAGTTTATAGTGCAGTCAAAGTTTTCGGAGCTCCCAATCAGAATCGGAGCTGTCTCTCTTCGCGAAGAGTCATCTGTTTGGCATATATAGGCCGACGTGGGCTTCTCGACGCCGCTTCGGTGATGGTCTCTTTGGTGGTTTTCTTGTGAAGTCGGAATCGCTGTAGTGTGCAGTTTGATGACGATGACACAACGGGCAACCTCGACGACGACTCTAGGTTCGGTGGTGTGTGTGCAGCTTGTGTGGGTAGCCAGGGTGGTTGTGTGTGCCCTCGCGACGGTCGTGTTCCATGACGGTTGTTGAGTGTATTGTTTTGGTTTTAGGCCGGTTTCCCGCTAATTAACCGGACAATTCCACTTCTTCTTAATTAATGAAAATGGCAAATCTTGTGCCTCGGTTCAAAGAAAAAGTTTATAGTGCAGTCAAAGCAATCGTGATACCTGCATAGGAAGAAGTTGCGCCAAAGTTTGTTCTAGTGGTGAACGAAAGCGACCGGTCTTGTGAAGAATGGTGAGACCATGACAACTGCACCAATGACAAATTAGTGTGCAAATAATCGTAAAATGGACTCGCCGATTATATTCAGTAATTTTGGTGGCTACCAAAATAATCTTTGCCTCAAAATTCATAATAAAATAAATTTTACTCCCTCCGTTCGAAAAAGGATGTCACAAAAATGGTCTATCGATAGTTCATTTTTGTGTCATCCTTTTCCGAACGGAGGGCTAGCAATATTTTCTCGAATCAGTGAAATTTAAGCCTGATCCGGTCCTTTCCCAACTCGGTGGGGGAGTCCTCGTCACATCCGTCAGATCAATGTCTCGAACTTGTCCGGCTTCGAGTCAGATTCGAAATCAAATCAAACACGCACGCGGCCCTCCCCGCCCAAAAATCTCACCGGAACCTAAAAAGAGTCCAGGACGCCCGCGCGCGCGCACGCACATCGTTGTCCGGTACCTCTCGCCCCGTCGACTAGGACAGCGGAGTTCGGCTCGGCATCACCCCGTCGATGGCGGTTTAGGTTGTACGCCATGGAGAACCTCGTCGTCAAAGATGATGGGAAGAATCGGCACGGGTTCCCGCGGGGCTACCACTTCGCTCCCAAGCCCATCGAGCTCATCCGCCTCCTGGACGACAAGCTCGCCTGCCGCCCCCTCCCTTACCCGCTTCACAACATCTTCCACGATGTCAAGATCCTGGACCACCACCCCGCCGAGCTCTACGGTACGCACCTCCACTGTATTCGTTCTTCTTCTCTAGCATTGGCGTGATGATCAATCGAGTGCTTTTAATCGAATGAAACCGTGGTCATCGAAATCGAATCGTTGGAGCAGAGACGTACAAGGCGCACCAGGAGGCCGGGTTCATCTACTTCTTCAGCAGCAGAAAGTACCTCAATCCAGGTGGCGCAAAGACGCGGCCGATCCGCGTCACCAAGGACGGCCGCGGATGGACGGCCTCGGGTGGCGGCAAGCTGGTGACGCACGGGCGGCACGGCGGCGTCAACGGCTATGAGCTCACGCTGGTCTTCGGCCAGAAGAAGAAGAAGGGGAAGCAGAAGTCCGACGGTAAGAACGAGTGGGGCATGCACGAGTACACCAAGATCATTGGACCCAAGATCATTGATCGCAAGAGGAAGCAGGTAATCATCGCTCCACGGATATTATGGTGCCCGTTTATTCATGTTCGAGATTAATTGAAGTTAATACTCGAGTCCATGGATCACACAAAATATATGCTGTTGTGACTGCCATACTAAGATGTTCCTACGATATCGATCTTGTGAAAACCTTGATCGAATCGCGCATGTTGTTTCTACCTAGTAGGATTAGAAGTAACCCAGGTAAACATCTTGATCTATTTTTCGATAAAAGGAGGAGTGAGCTCCCAATTTCACTCATCATGAAACTAACAACAGTTTGTCAGTTGTCCTGTTACTACAAGTTTCATACCCTCCTCGCTGGGTCGCTCCACCTCAGGAAACCAAAGAGGCAAACAAAACCCGCAACATTACAGAGTTCTTCTTTACTTTATACAGCACCACATCTTCCATTAAAACTCTAAGAGGATGACCTTCCGCCTTGTATTCTTGCAGCAGGTCGAAGATTTAGCTTTGTACCGCCTCTACAAGGTGAAGTCGAAGAAGAATGAGGAAGGCCAGCACGTTCCTACATTATCCAACGGTCCTCCCAAGTCGGAGGAACAGGATCAAGCCATCGTTGTGCAGCCACATGACTATTACTACCAGCAGGCGCTTGCCGCGGCGCCGTCGGCACCGGGGCCAAGCAGCTGGGCGCACGCAGGCTACATGGGGCTTACAGGTTCACCGCCGGCGCCGCTGATGGCACCATCGCTGCAGGAAACCCCCGTGAATTACTGGCCGACATCGCCGCATCAGCAGGCAACCGCCACGCCTATGTGGCCGCAGCAGCAGGCCGTCAACGACTTCGAGCTTGCCGATTGGGACAATACGCTGCCTATGGTCCAGTCTCTGCCTCCCCTGCTAGAACCGTCGACGGTGTCAGTCAACCTGCCAACGTCGCAGCAGCAGGATGCTGAGTATCCAGGACCTGCAGTCTCGAATGAGCAGCTGCTAAAGATGCTCCCGCCTCCACCCCTCCCAGCGCCGGCTGCTGAGGGGGGCTACCTGGATGATGAGCTCAGCGTGTTGTGCGATATGCAGCAGGAGCAGCCGACCACGAGCTCCAGCTGGTTCGGCCCCATGCTCGACGACGACGACGACTTGCCGAAGCTTACGAACGAAGAGTATGCATGCACATTAGGCGAGCTATTAGGCCCAATACACGACGAGCCGGCTATATCCCCTCGGCAAAACCCTGAAATAGAGGAAGCAGATCCAGGCGATCAGGTTTAGAGTAGGTAGAGCAGAATCAGTATCAGCTAATTTTTTTTAGAGTAACTATCAACTAATTAAGTCATAGCATTCATACTACATAGTGAGTGATAACTTATGTGTGGAATTATGCAAAGCTTTATATATTAGATTATAGACTCACTTTGTTTGACATTATGTTACTTATGTTAAAAGAACCATCTCTCTACTTATTAATTATTTGTCACGCCATTTTTTTTGCTTACATGCTATGTATGTTACTAGTTATGGGTAGTCTTATGATAAATTGATGACTGGTTTACAGATCTTCTAAATACTTTCAAGTGAATGTTGTAAGAGCGTAGTTGGCACTTGGCAACTCAACTTGAAGGTGAAGGTGTTTGGTTCAGAAATAAAATTGGAACGAGCCAGAATGAGAAAAACTGAATTAATGTTGTTTGTTTCGTCAGTGTAACAGTATGCCTATACAGTAGTAGAATTTTTTTTGGTTATACATAACTTCGTCTTGCATGCTCAAGAGCATACCTGAAAAGGCATCAAATGCACGTTGATATATGTCATGCGCATCACCCGTGATATATTCACACAATTTTATGCACCATTGTCTATAGGAAGTTAATGTAACCTCGTTTTTTCTATTTCCTTTATTTCCGGAGGACATTAATTTGAACCCTAGAGCGAGAGAAAATTGAGTAGGCCCTTCCGGACCCTCTCGGTCCTACCTAATCGTGCTGAAGACAGCCACCATTGTTCATCCTGCATGTCTTCAAGAATCTTTAGGTATCCTTTAAGGGTAACTGCATCTATAAAATTAATATGCCCAAAGAAAAAATCATTATCTTAGCATATTTGAACTATACTACCTATGTTTCTTAGAAGTCAAACTACATAAATTTTGACCAAGCTTTTTGAGAAAACCGCTAACATCTACAGTATAAAATCAATATCATTAGATTCATCTTGAAATGTATTTTCATATAATCTACTCACAGTATAATACTTGTTGATATATTTTATAAAAGCTTGGTGAAATGTTACATTGTTTGACTTTGGAAAAAAATTAGATGTCTTGTTTTGAAAAACAGAGGGAGCATGATAAAATATGATCAAACAAGCATGCCGGCATGGAACACGAAGATGAATTTGATCGATAAATTTTGCGTTCATGGATTCATGGCGGTACACACATTAGTCTCTACATTTACGGTTATTCTCGAGTAAGGAACATTTTGTAAAATAGTATTCTCTCCGTATCAAAATATAGGATGTTTTAGCTTTTTTGGACTACACATTTTAGTGTGTAGATTCATGTGCATCTTACACTAAAACACGTCTAGATACATTATGGTCCAAAAAGGCTAAAACATCTTATATTTTGATACGGAGGGAGTATATTCGAAGCTCAATGAATATCCTAGGTTTTCAAGTGATATTTTCTAAAATAGACTTAAAATTCTGAGAACATAGAACCTCTCGTTATGGTATTTTTTGTGCCACTATTGCATGTGAATTGTCGAATATGTTGATCCATGAATGGACGTGTAGATCCAAATGACCATCGTTGAGGGACAATCGGAGAAGCTTTGATTTATATATTTTTATATAAGATATGGATCCAGTTATGGAATCAAGAATATGAGTGCAAGCTACTTTTTTTTAACAAAGCAGGCTACCTTGTTGGAGAGGACTGTTGGAAAAGAGGGAGGACTGACTTGCTCTATGGCCATACACAAAATTACCAATTGTCATAGAGCTTGAGATAGCTAGTGAGCACACACTAATTGATTTATGGTTGATTTACAACTTACGTAGTGTGGGTTAGTTCAGTTGGCGTCTTCGCAACACCACACCTAAAAGTATCAACACACTGAGGAAATATATTTAATAATTGTTTTGCAATAATAAATATAATTCTTTTTATTATTATTTCTCAACAACATACTATCAGCTATTGCAAATAAAAGTCAAAACTAATCCTTAGTTATAACCATCATTAACATAATATTTATACAGACTATTAAATTGTCATATTCAAAATAAACTTGCGGAGTGATAATTAAAAGAGTTCTATTCCATATTGATCTATTCTTTAAAAAAATCACATATCTATGTTAAGTAAAGGGTTCCTTTCTAGTTAAAATTTGCTGAATAGTGTTTTTAAAAAGGAAACCTAGTTCTCCTCTTTTCCATAAACTTTTGTGTAGAGCCGATCATGTTTTGCTTGTTGTTTAGCTACCTGAGCATCTCCCCTCACTAATGAATTAGATTTTTGTCTCAATTTTTTAGAATATAGTTTTTTTCCTAACATCAGTGTGCTGAATGGTTTAGGTGGTATTTCCTCCTTGTGTTGGAGTACCACTAAGTTTCATCCATTGAACTTTCTGAATTGGAGGGCCCATATTCATTTGAAAATATTATAAAGAGCTCTAGGAAACTTAAGGTAAACTTGGATGATATTGCAGTCAACTTATTCATGTGGTAGTCTTTGCACCAAAAACCTATGGACTCAGAGAAGAAAGAGAGAATCAACAGCTGAAAGTTGAGACAACTTGATAAAATCATAATGTTCTCCAGATGTACCATTCATTCATATGTACGCACCACAAATGAGAATAAAAATAAATCATTTAGTTTTTAATTTTGTTATGTTGAGTATTTTCCACCACCAAGCCGCTTAAATGATATTGGGCCTGTTTTATAAAGCAAACATTATTTTGGGTAATTTAGTGGATGCAAGATGTAGTATCATTTCTTGGGCGATCTCTATTCTCTATTCATTTCTATTTACAAAAAACTAACCTTGTTCTTTTGTGCTCATCTTTGATTGCTCCAGCCTCGGTTTATGTTCACCGACCTATATGTCACTATATTTTACCAGATCAAAGCTTGTTGTTGACTCAAGGTTACTTGTACCAATGGCAGAATATGACTCAAGGTTTCTTTGACCACCACCAAGACGCATGTTCCTGAAAGCTACCGTGCCGCCTGAAAGGTACCAAGTAGTTTTCTATTAGAACGATATGAGTCGACAAGATAAATAAGACAGAAATATAAATATATTGTGGTATTTGGTGAGTTAAATAAAACATCAAATAAAAGTGCATGTAGAGCAAAGAAAAAGAGTTTACATATGAGAAAATTGGACGGGGGTTCATTGGTTCAATTGACTTGTCTACCATAAAGATTGTCGTACATCAAATAAAGCATATATATGAGTAATGATATATTCAAACATGCAAATACGATGATCTATGAAGATATGATAATATCTATGTAAGCATCACACCTATAAATCTACACAATTCGCATCCATGCATGTGAGTCCAGGCTAATACACCACCCTAAGCATGCACCGAGAATTTATGCTAAAAGTATGGAGCATGGATTTAATGAAAACCGACAAATTTTGGAATAGTCTACTACCAAGGTTAGTAAGATATACTATCCATTTATCTTCTTAGTGACGCGATACAAGAGATTACCAACACGAGTAAGTGTTTTTACCCATTTTCGTGGACTTATTGCGCTGCTCAATTCTTTCCAACTACTACACACCATGCACTATTACATTCTCTAAATTAATGTGATCTAGCTTCAAGAATAGAGTAAAAAATATTCATATATAAATATCTCACACTAAACTATACAAAAAAAAGTGCATAGTATAATTCATCCGAATAACAAGGATCTGCATCTAAATACATAAAGTTGATCAGAATCATGTAGGATGGCCCATATCTATTATATATTAAAAGTAGATTATGGGCTAACCAGAAATTAGAGAAATCAAAGAAAATCCCACAAAAATCAGAAACATCTGGCCGTTTATTAGATAGACTAAAAATCTTAAACCATTAGATTAAACTTAAAGTGAAAAATTACCCACCAATGCCATTACAATACGACGTATCCCATCCCCTCACCGTTTTCTTTTATTTTCCTTTTTGGAGTGGCCGCCACACCTTGGTGTCCTTGATGCTGCGGGCCTGCGGCTAAACCTAGGTGACTCAATGCAATGATGCATGCGAACCAATCATGGATGCATGCATCGCCAAAAACCAAGAGAATGCATGCATGCACGCCAAAAACCAAGGAACAATCTGTAGATGCCCAGGAGGAAAAGACAAGATTGGAGGTGAGATCGGAGGTGACGCCGGCCGGCGGCCACGAGGAGAAAACCGATCTTGGTAAGGAAAGTTTAATCTAACTAGGGCAGCCTCCTGCTTCTAGCATCTCATCATCCCTTTCTCCTTCACGAATCTTTCACGTGCCATCTCCTCCTTGGCAGACACCCTAGACGAATCTGTTAGTTTTTCATGGTGCAGCTAAATCTAGGAGCCTCAGTTTTTTAAGCTTTCGTGCTTCCTACAAAACGCATGGTGTTGTGCTGTATGCAATGATGCATGCGAACCAATCATGGATGCATGCATCGCCAAAAACCAAGAGAATGCATGCATGCACGCCAAAAACCAAGGAACAATCTGTAGATGCCCAGGAGGAAAAGACAAGATTGGAGGTGAGATCGGAGGTGACGCCGGCCGGCGGCCACGAGGAGAAAACCGATCTTGGTAAGGAAGTTTAATCTAACTAGGGCAGCCTCCTGCTTCTAGCATCTCATCATCCCTTTCTCCTTCACGAATCTTTCACGTGCCATCTCCTCCTTGGCAGACACCCTAGACGAATCTGTTAGTTTTTCATGGTGCAGCTAAATCTAGGAGCCTCAGTTTTTTAAGCTTTCGTGCTTCCTACAAAACGCATGGTGTTGTGCTGTATGCAACGAGGATCCATCGGAAAAAAAAGAAGATTGCATGCATGAATTGCCACCGGCCGGAGCGTCTTCATCGTCATTGGTGTGTAGAGGACAAAATACATCCGATCAAGGAGACAAGCACCGGATCGGAGGTCACGCCGCCTGCTGTTGCAAGGACAAAAACCATCCTGGTCAGAAGTTTCCTCCGCTGACCTTCTTCCGTTTCCGTCAGTCTGCATAATATACGATAGCTTTGCCACTCGCGTATCTTTTAAATTGATGGTTGGCTTCCATGGGCTCACTGTAATTAAGATTGTTGCCTTCCATGGATCGAACAGGTTTCAAATTTTTTTTTTTTGCATCCAACACGCACGGAGGTAATTACGAGATTTTAAACAGACCTGGGCTCCTAATTTGGGACGTGAAAACATGCCGAGGCTGGGCGCTCAACATTTGTGTACGTGTCAAGTTGATTCTTCAAAGTACCGGACGTCCGTCGCGACAAACCGCCACAAATCCTTTGCTTCTACATCCACGTCCGAGTGCCTCCATCATCGTGCTTTGGAAGCGGAAAACACGGATCCAGATTGGTCTTTGAGAGGAGATTTAGTCGGAGCTGGATCAATATATTCTGCAGGTAACGAAGCGAAGTTCTTTTTCTTCGAAGATCTACAAGTACTTATGATAATCCTTTCTTTCCTATGAGGCATTAATCCGAATTTATTTTCCATCCTTTAATATTTATAATTGATTGAGCCCAGTAAGTTGTTGCTCTACTTGCTGCTGATGTACTGCCAGTTCGCTCAAGGTGGTATATGTTTAGAAATAACACTGATTGTCTCAGCAAGAATACAACTTTTTGCTTCGTTCCAGTCTTCTAATTATGGTACGGTAGTTATTTCCTTAGATAGTATGATAGTTACTTCCATTGATTGACCTTTTATATTCCTCCACTTGCCCATCAGCAGATAGATTGATCATGTAATGTTAATAAGGTAGATGATGGAGTAGCAGATCACGTTTGAGACCATAGATGCATTATCACATGATACTAACGATTATAGATAAATATTTGGATCTACTTCGTTCAAGTGTTCCCTGGAGATATGCTCAACCGCTGCAATCAGCGTGGAGTAAACTTAGAATGCTTCTTATGTAACGCCAGGCTGTATTGTGAGTGTATTCATGTGTCAAATCTAGAAGAGTGGTATCCTGGTAGAGTAATGCATTTCCTTATGATTTAGCTTGACTTAAATGACAATGGTAAGGCTACAATATGTTTTCTCATGCCATTTTAGATTATGGAGTAGTATCTAAATACACACATTTGTTGGTTCCTTGACCATCACAATATATCAATCAGTATAGCAAACTACGCTCTCTATGCTAGAATGACCAAACAGCTAGCTGACTCTAAAGTGGCATGTGTAAATCCAGCTCTATGTAAATTTTTGTTTTGCAACATGTCATCTAAAGTAAGCTCTTCTGAAAGGAAAATACTAAAATATTGAAGTATCAAAACAGCTTAATATGTTCTCCTGTACTGAGCCTTTTTTTCGTTTTCTTCAGATTTGCTGTGCTTTGAGAAAGCCATGACTGTTCATTTGGTCCAGCCACTTGTGAAGATAAGTTGATATCGGTATTTGTTTATTGGTATCTCAGTTAATGTTGAGATTTACTGTCCTTTCACTCAACTATATATACGTTTTCCTATTCTAATCTTGAATGAGTAAATGGTTCCTGAAGAAAACAATGCTCGATGTTGCAGTTGCTTCATATACAACATCAAATCTATTTTATCTAACTGTATGCATTCTCCTACCATCTGATAAAGGCTATAATCAAATTCCATGGTTCGTTCTTGTATTTCCGTAATAATTTTGACACAACCAATCTGGATATCTATGACACTGCATGTTACCGCTGAGGCGCTGAACTTTTCCTCTCCACTCCTTCCTTTTAACGGTTGTGCTATATCGTTTTCTTATCTGTTCCCAACGAATACAATGAGGCTAATTAAAAAGATGATCCCCCCTGTTCATTAACAGATTCAGCTATGCATGTGTTCTTCTACGACAACTCCAGTTTTACGCCTCCACCTGTATGAATTTAGTCCTGCCTCGCCATTATAAACAACTACGTCACCACGGTATGAATTTGGTCCTGCCTCTATGTTCTTGCTACATTATTTAGTGCGGCTCAATCTCAGACCACTTTCTTCCGGTTTCTTAGTTTGTGATAGAATATACAGAAGGAGCCTAAGGAGAGCAGGAAATATAATCAATAGTTTTTCGTGTAACCAAGATATTAAAAAAGAAGAAGAATAATCTTCAAGGAAAATAGAGATCACAAGAGAAATACTAACATATTGTTGCAATACATCTTATGCAAATCGTATTTTTAGTTTAACTTACACATGGTTTCTGTGCACCTTCCCTATTTTAACTCTTTCGTATGTCACAGTTTTGCAGGATCAGAAAGTTTTTAATATTTTAATACCCAATTGCAACATGGCTTTAGTTTTCTTGAATTATCCAGCGTTAGGACGTAGCATTATCAATCTGATAAGGTACCAAATACTTAATATGATCAATTATATCTCTAGCGGCTTTTGTTTTATACCTTGAATTAATATATTACCTACTAAGTGGTCATAATATCCTCTTTAAATTTAAATACTTGCTTACTCAAATAGTATATAGGCTTTACATTGCTCTGTCGGCACAAATATATAACATATGAAATAACTAGCAACATTATGGTTGTTTCTCAACAGGCAGAATGATTTCTACCAAACATTCTTATGTATATAAATAGGCCAAACCTAGCGCATTACCCAATTTAGTTCACATATTGATTCCATATGTGTAATATAAAGGGATTCATTTTCATCTAAATGCGACGAGCTTACCCGTGTGATATTTTACACTTACGTTGTAATACACAAAATGTTTTCGATGCCATAGTTGTTACTTCACTTTGGCCTGATACGGAATATCAGCTTATCAACACTAATTAGTTGGTTTTCCATTATTTACGAGTTAAATATTTTATGTGAAGTGTGTTGTTCATCCAGAAAAGGGTTTAATTATGGTGAACTTTAGACTAATTAATCATGTCAAGAGTTTTTTTTGGAAATAAGATGAGACGCCAAAAAATTAGAGACCGACATACATGCACATTGGCCGATTGGTATAACCGAGGAAAAAACATAAAGATGGGCGGGAGATAATTATTATCCAATTTTCCAGGACAACATATTAAAATGTATGTTGTATTCAACCGATTTATTATGAAATGTGAATTATTTTTTATTTCTAAACATTGTTACAAAATGAATCAATGTTCCTACAACCAAAAAAGAATAGAATCAAATTTACTTGTGTTTACAAATTTCTATTCGCCAACTATGCTTTGTTCCATATCTTATGTTATGTTTTGATTCAATCACATAATATACATACGTAAATGACATACCTTTTTTTGGTACAAAACAATATGTTGCCCGCGCGAGCGCGGGCCACTGTGCTAGTTATGTATAAAAGCACATGGAGAGATATGATACAAGCTACTACCTTAAATTCATAGTAGAGAGAGTGAACTACCCCCAATCATTGAGGAGTATGGTAAGGTGCCGATGAGGGTGGTGTAGATGCCTCTCGTGATAATTCCGATAGTTGTTTCCCCCTCCAATATAAAGGGTGTCGGTGATCTATTTCTGTAGTTTTGATCTCAGTTTCTCTGGTTCTCTGCACGGTGAAAAAATCATTTAGAAAAAATTTGGGTTGAAGGAGAACCTCGTCCGAAAGGCTCCACATGGGGCCTGATTCCTATGTGGCCTCTTTCGGCTGCCTCCTTTTGCAAGTCTCTTCATTTCCTTCATGAAAAACTCACGAGTTTCTTTGATTTTATCCGCTCCAAAGGGCTAACATATCGAAGTAAAAGAGAGCTTCCGCCTTTAGTTAATTATAAGTATTTTAGTACAAAAAATAAGGAAAGTTGGTAAATAACATCAAGACTATCACATTAGATACGTTTACAATCAACGTCCTAGGACGAGTTGCAAAAATCACTTAGTGGTCGATGTTTCTTTTTGCGGTGTGACTATAGTATTGTTGACTATGGAATTCTATGTATTATCCTCACCATATATCCTTTGTTTTTACTAGATCAAAGATTATGTCAGTAATTAGAAAGAAGTTACGAGGCTCATACTACCTTTGTGCCAAAATATAAGGCGCCATTTAATTTTGTTGGTCAACGACGTACAATTTCGACCATGATTTATACTTATAATATATATTCAGAAAAATTATAGAAAGATATATGCAATGAAAGAATTTTACAAGATGAATCCAACGATAACCTTTATAACATTCTCAATCCATATAATTTATTATTATTAGCGGTCTAATTTGAGCATAAATACCAGCACAACAATAGAGCAACTTATATTTGGGACTGAGGGTGTAGTCACATGTTGTCCTTGCATAGTCTTGATCTACTATTTTGTGGAGATACCCAATTATTGTTTGATCAAAGATATTAATGTGTTCAAAGAGATCTCCAAATTTCAAATGTTTTCCGTGTTGGTAGTATTAAGGCATGTGTTGTTAATCGACAACATTATATCCTCTAAAATATTTGTTTCCTAAAATGGAAAGGTCATGTTATATCATAAAAAGAATATTCAATACAATAGGTAGATCTCATATATGTATTTCCTGTTTATAGTGATATGCATATTGTGTTAATGATTTGTACTTGAGCCGTGCATTGTATCTTCCCAACATGACTATTCTCACTTCAACTAATGACCAAATATCGTCATGTCCGCAAAGAAACGTAGGTTTATCGAGAATTGGATGGTATATTTGCCAAACTTTATGATATTTTCTCATGTTAGTTAAAATTATATTTTCCTTGCAATTATTGGATTGTATGATAATAACATACAATTGGATGGAGCATTTGCCTAGCATACGCTTCTCTTGGTTTTACCTTTTCAAATAAAAGGGGAAAGACAAAAATCGCCACATGGTAGTTTAGTAATTTTTGTAACATCTGGATTTATCAATCGCTTTGTGATTGCGTGGATCACACGTTCGCTGGGAGACCCCAAGAGGAAGGTATGATGCAGTGTAGCAGCAGTTTCCCTCAGTATGAAACCAAGGTTTAATCGAACCAGTAGGAGCAAGAAATCACTTCTGAAGGTTGTCAGTGGCGCGCTGACGTGGAACCTGCACACAACACAATCAAACTACTTTGCCCCAATGAAACAGTGAGGTTGTCAATCTCACCGGCTTGCTGAAAACAAAGGATTAAACGTATGGTGTGGAAAACAGTAGTAAATTGCAGAGAATGAAAAGGAACAATGTTTGCAGTTGGTTGTATTATCAGTGTAAAAGAATGGACCGGGGTCCACAGTTCACTAGTGGTGTCTCTCCATAAAAGATAACTAACATGGGTGAACAAATTACAGCTGGGCAATTGACAAAATATTGAGCGCATGACAATGCATATATATGACATGATGATTACTATGATATTCATGTGGCCATTACGACAAAATACATAGACCGTTATCCAACAGCGTCTATGACTAATAATCCAACGCCAGGTTGTCATACCGAGTTCCCCGTTGGTATTAAGTTGCAAGCAACGGATAATTGCATTAAGTAATGTGCGTAATGTAAACAAATGCATTAGACATAACGGCGCACCCTTAAGCTAAGCATCGGTTATTTTATCCCTAGTGGCAACATCACATCCACAATCTTAGAATTTATTGTCACTCTCCCAGATTACCGGAGGCATGAACCCACTATCTAGCGTAAATACTCACTCTTGGAGTTACAAGCATCTACTTGGCCAAAGCATCTACGAGTAACGGAAAGCATGCAAGATCATAAATAACATATAAGATAGATTGATAATCAACTTGACATAGTATTCAATATTCATTGGATCCCAGCAAACACAACATGTAGCATTACAATAAGATGATCTTGATCATGATAGGCAGCTCACAAGATCTAAATATGATAGCATAAAGTGGAGAGACAACCATCTAGCTACTGCCATGGACCCGTAGTCCAAGGATGAACTACTCCGCATCAATCGGAGGCAGGCTTGGTGATGTAGAGCCCTCGGTGATTGATTCCCCTCTCGGCAGGGTGCGGGAAGAGTTCTGA
>CAMZMU010000072.1:11388967-11489998 GCA_947311845.1 Poa pratensis
TGATATTGCAACTAACTTATTAGTGTGGTAGTCTTTGCAACAAAACATATGGACTACGAGAGGAAATCAGAGAATCAACAGCTGAAACGTGAATAAAATCGTTAAATTATAATTTAATGTGTTGAGTATTTCCATCACCAATCCACTCAAGCAATATTGAGATTTTTTTATTGGCCAACGTCATTTTGGTTCATTTGGTCGATGCAAGATGTAGTAGAATTTCTTGGTTGAACTCTATTCATTTGTTTTCACAAAAAAGTAATCATGTTCTTTTGTGGTTATCTTTGATTGCTCCAGTGTTGGTTTATGATCATCGACGAGTCTCCTACATATTTGAGATCAAAGCCATAGGCGCGGTGACGATAAACATTGTGGTTGGTGTCCGTTCTTCTATTGTGACCAGGGTATCCTTGAATATGTATTTCTCTCAACCATGATCACAAACATTAATTGTTTCTTTTTACTAGACCAGATTCTGTCAACATGGAAAACAAGTTGTGAGGCAATACAACACATGTTTTCATCGCATGATCATGATTTAACATATGTTAGCTCCGTTTCATATTAGTTGGTATTAAATCAGCGATAACTAATATGGAATAGAAGGAGGATGCTCAATATGTGGTATTAATACCGAGAGAAAACCCATCAGATGAAACAAAAAATCATATCGATCTTTGCTTTTTTTTGTGGGGATATCCAATTGTAGTCATAATGATGTGGTCGAGGCGATTTAGAATTTTCCAGTGTTTTTCATGTTTGTGCAAGCATGGTATCTGGTGTTAATTGATGTGTACATCAAGAACGAATATTATATCCTCTAACCTGTGTTTCCTAATATGGTAAGGCTGTGTTATATTATAAAATGAAAGTATGATAGACAAGTCTGAGACAATGTGTTTTCTAACGTAGTGGTATGCATATGATGTTAATGATTTGTGTACCGGGCTTTCATTTTATCTTCCCAACATGACTATTCTTACTTAAGCTAATGACCAAACCACATCATGTCCGCTGAAAATCCTAGGTTCGTCCGAAAATTATGCGAGTATATATTTAAGGTATTCTTACATACATATTAATTAATAAACTTACGTGTGCATATGGGATGGTCGTTACATCATTGTTTTTAGTATGAAGTAACAAGTCACTTTACAATGTACATAGAGAGCTAGATTCGCATCAGAGTTCTCTTCTTGTTCTTGTTCAGTGGCAAGACTTATTAGCATCTACTTAGAAAATTCTCCCTCGGTTTCAATTCATGTGGCGTACTCGTTTTATGTGTTTTAACTTTGATCATTAATTTGACACGTTAAAATATATACTAATTGTTATATTTTTATTGTTGCTGGTAGTTTTGTGTCATCGGAACAAGTAATTATGATCAGCTCTTGAGAAGAAGTTTGGACCATGCATTTCCTTATTCTAACTAGCACAATGCATGTATTTAGTTTATTAATAATGTTTGGCTCACAATATGGTAACACGAGCATGATTGTAAATCCATGCTCATCTTGCTTCATCTTTGTCATGCAACGTCCCAACATGTTTTTGACTATTTGGTCATAATGGAAACATATCAATACATAGATGTATAGGTAGTACATATGAACAATCTTCATGGCCCAAGACCTAAAACATCAAACTATTATTGTCGCCTCAAGAGGCCAAATTACCCAATGAAATTATAACTAGCTTTTCAGTCCATATAAAATTAGAATGGGAGCGCTAGCTAGCATCTAGCAAAGTTTTCCATAATGTGTGCAAATATTGTCATCTTGCCTGATAGAAGAAGACCCCGGTGGTGCATTGACCCATCCACCGGCTCCCCCGCAATATTGGCATACATTGGAACCATTATATCACAAGTAAGCTTCCATCCCTAAGAATTCTTTGTGGTATGCAAGATCCAACAAAGGATAAGCCAACGAATCATAGCCAAATTGGCCATCAATTGAAAAGTCATTGACATGGAAGTTTACCAACAATGCACGTCCGCGGTGAATCCACTGTGTTGCAAGGACTTGGTTAGTTCTGAAGGTGTAGATCCTATGGTGCTGGTAGCTCTTGTACCGGATCAGGAACTGGTTGCAGTAGGGAAGCCAATTGGTATGAAGTCAAAGTTTATAGTGCAGTCAAAGTTTTCGGAGCTCCCAATCAGAATCGGAGCTGTCTGTCTCTTCGCGAAGAGTCATCTGTTTGGCATATATAGGCCGACGTGGGCTTCTCGACGCCGCTTCGGTGATGGTCTCTTTGGTGGTTTTCTTGTGAAGTCGGAATCGCTGTAGTGTGCAGTTTGATGACGATGACACAACGGCAACCTCGACGACGACTCTAGGTTCGGTGGTGTGTGTGCAGCTTGTGTGGGTAGCCAGGGTGGTTGTGTGTGCCCTCGCGACGGTCGTGTTCCATGACGGTTGTTGAGTGTATTGTTTTGGTTTTAGGCCGGTTTCCCGCTAATTAACCGGACAATTCCACTTCTTCTTAATTAATGAAAATGGCAAATCTTGTGCCTCGGTTCAAAGAAAAAGTTTATAGTGCAGTCAAAAGCAATCGTGATACCTGCATAGGAAGAAGTTGCGCCAAAGTTTGTTCTAGTGGTGAACGAAAGCGACCGGTCTTGTGAAGAATGGTGAGACCATGACAACTGCACCAATGACAAATTAGTGTGCAAATAATCGTAAAATGGACTCGCCGATTATATTCAGTAATTTTGGTGGCTACCAAAATAATCTTTGCCTCAAAATTCATAATAAAATAAATTTTACTCCCTCCGTTCGAAAAAGGATGTCACAAAAATGGTCTATCGATAGTTCATTTTTGTGTCATCCTTTTCCGAACGGAGGGCTAGCAATATTTTCTCGAATCAGTGAAATTTAAGCCTGATCCGGTCCTTTCCCAACTCGGTGGGGGAGTCCTCGTCACATCCGTCAGATCAATGTCTCGAACTTGTCCGGCTTCGAGTCAGATTCGAAATCAAATCAAACACGCACGCGGCCCTCCCCGCCCAAAAATCTCACCGGAACCTAAAAAGAGTCCAGGACGCCCGCGCGCGCGCACGCACATCGTTGTCCGGTACCTCTCGCCCCGTCGACTAGGACAGCGGAGTTCGGCTCGGCATCACCCCGTCGATCGGCGGTTTAGGTTGTACGCCATGGAGAACCTCGTCGTCAAAGATGATGGGAAGAATCGGCACGGGTTCCCGCGGGGCTACCACTTCGCTCCCAAGCCCATCGAGCTCATCCGCCTCCTGGACGACAAGCTCTGCCGCCCCCTCCCTTACCCGCTTCACAACATCTTCCACGATGTCAAGATCCTGGACCACCACCCCGCCGAGCTCTACGGTACGCACCTCCACTGTATTCGTTCTTCTTCTCTAGCATTGGCGTGATGATCAATCGAGTGCTTTTAATCGAATGAAACCGTGGTCATCGAAATCGAATCGTTGGAGCAGAGACGTACAAGGCGCACCAGGAGGCCGGGTTCATCTACTTCTTCAGCAGCAGAAAGTACCTCAATCCAGGTGGCGCAAAGACGCGGCCGATCCGCGTCACCAAGGACGGCCGCGGATGGACGGCCTCGGGTGGCGGCAAGCTGGTGACGCACGGGCGGCACGGCGGCGTCAACGGCTATGAGCTCACGCTGGTCTTCGGCCAGAAGAAGAAGAAGGGGAAGCAGAAGTCCGACGGTAAGAACGAGTGGGGCATGCACGAGTACACCAAGATCATTGGACCCAAGATCATTGATCGCAAGAGGAAGCAGGTAATCATCGCTCCACGGATATTATGGTGCCCGTTTATTCATGTTCGAGATTAATTGAAGTTAATACTCGAGTCCATGGATCACACAAAATATATGCTGTTGTGACTGCCATACTAAGATGTTCCTACGATATCGATCTTGTGAAAACCTTGATCGAATCGCGCATGTTGTTTCTACCTAGTAGGATTAGAAGTAACCCAGGTAAACATCTTGATCTATTTTTCGATAAAAGGAGGAGTGAGCTCCCAATTTCACTCATCATGAAACTAACAACAGTTTGTCAGTTGTCCTGTTACTACAAGTTTCATACCCTCCTCGCTGGGTCGCTCCACCTCAGGAAACCAAAGAGGCAAACAAAACCCGCAACATTACAGAGTTCTTCTTTACTTTATACAGCACCACATCTTCCATTAAAACTCTAAGAGGATGACCTTCCGCCTTGTATTCTTGCAGCAGGTCGAAGATTTAGCTTTGTACCGCCTCTACAAGGTGAAGTCGAAGAAGAATGAGGAAGGCCAGCACGTTCCTACATTATCCAACGGTCCTCCCAAGTCGGAGGAACAGGATCAAGCCATCGTTGTGCAGCCACATGACTATTACTACCAGCAGGCGCTTGCCGCGGCGCCGTCGGCACCGGGGCCAAGCAGCTGGGCGCACGCAGGCTACATGGGGCTTACAGGTTCACCGCCGGCGCCGCTGATGGCACCATCGCTGCAGGAAACCCCCGTGAATTACTGGCCGACATCGCCGCATCAGCAGGCAACCGCCACGCCTATGTGGCCGCAGCAGCAGGCCGTCAACGACTTCGAGCTTGCCGATTGGGACAATACGCTGCCTATGGTCCAGTCTCTGCCTCCCCTGCTAGAACCGTCGACGGTGTCAGTCAACCTGCCAACGTCGCAGCAGCAGGATGCTGAGTATCCAGGACCTGCAGTCTCGAATGAGCAGCTGCTAAAGATGCTCCCGCCTCCACCCCTCCCAGCGCCGGCTGCTGAGGGGGGCTACCTGGATGATGAGCTCAGCGTGTTGTGCGATATGCAGCAGGAGCAGCCGACCACGAGCTCCAGCTGGTTCGGCCCCATGCTCGACGACGACGACGACTTGCCGAAGCTTACGAACGAAGAGTATGCATGCACATTAGGCGAGCTATTAGGCCCAATACACGACGAGCCGGCTATATCCCCTCGGCAAAACCCTGAAATAGAGGAAGCAGATCCAGGCGATCAGGTTTAGAGTAGGTAGAGCAGAATCAGTATCAGCTAATTTTTTTTAGAGTAACTATCAACTAATTAAGTCATAGCATTCATACTACATAGTGAGTGATAACTTATGTGTGGAATTATGCAAAGCTTTATATATTAGATTATAGACTCACTTTGTTTGACATTATGTTACTTATGTTAAAAGAACCATCTCTCTACTATTAATTATTTGTCACGCCATTTTTTTTGCTTACATGCTATGTATGTTACTAGTTATGGGTAGTCTTATGATAAATTGATGACTGGTTTACAGATCTTCTAAATACTTTCAAGTGAATGTTGTAAGAGCGTAGTTGGCACTTGGCAACTCAACTTGAAGGTGAAGGTGTTTGGTTCAGAAATAAAATTGGAACGAGCCAGAATGAGAAAAACTGAATTAATGTTGTTTGTTTCGTCAGTGTAACAGTATGCCTATACAGTAGTAGAATTTTTTTTGGTTATACATAACTTCGTCTTGCATGCTCAAGAGCATACCTGAAAAGGCATCAAATGCACGTTGATATATGTCATGCGCATCACCCGTGATATATTCACACAATTTTATGCACCATTGTCTATAGGAAGTTAATGTAACCTCGTTTTTTCTATTTCCTTTATTTCCGGAGGACATTAATTTGAACCCTAGAGCGAGAGAAAATTGAGTAGGCCCTTCCGGACCCTCTCGGTCCTACCTAATCGTGCTGAAGACAGCCACCATTGTTCATCCTGCATGTCTTCAAGAATCTTTAGGTATCCTTTAAGGGTAACTGCATCTATAAAATTAATATGCCCAAAGAAAAAATCATTATCTTAGCATATTTGAACTATACTACCTATGTTTCTTAGAAGTCAAACTACATAAATTTTGACCAAGCTTTTTGAGAAAACCGCTAACATCTACAGTATAAAATCAATATCATTAGATTCATCTTGAAATGTATTTTCATATAATCTACTCACAGTATAATACTTGTTGATATATTTTATAAAAGCTTGGTGAAATGTTACATTGTTTGACTTTGGAAAAAAATTAGATGTCTTGTTTTGAAAAACAGAGGGAGCATGATAAAATATGATCAAACAAGCATGCCGGCATGGAACACGAAGATGAATTTGATCGATAAATTTTGCGTTCATGGATTCATGGCGGTACACACATTAGTCTCTACATTTACGGTTATTCTCGAGTAAGGAACATTTTGTAAAATAGTATTCTCTCCGTATCAAAATATAGGATGTTTTAGCTTTTTTGGACTACACATTTTAGTGTGTAGATTCATGTGCATCTTACACTAAAACACGTCTAGATACATTATGGTCCAAAAAGGCTAAAACATCTTATATTTTGATACGGAGGGAGTATATTCGAAGCTCAATGAATATCCTAGGTTTTCAAGTGATATTTTCTAAAATAGACTTAAAATTCTGAGAACATAGAACCTCTCGTTATGGTATTTTTTTGTGCCACTATTGCATGTGAATTGTCGAATATGTTGATCCATGAATGGACGTGTAGATCCAAATGACCATCGTTGAGGGACAATCGGAGAAGCTTTGATTTATATATTTTTGTATAAGAGATGGATCCAGTTATGGAATCAAGAATATGAGTGCAAGCTACTTTTTTTTAACAAAGCAGGCTACCTTGTTGGAGAGGACTGTTGGAAAAGAGGGAGGACTGACTTGCTCTATGGCCATACACAAAATTACCAATTGTCATAGAGCTTGAGATAGCTAGTGAGCACACACTAATTGATTTATGGTTGATTTACAACTTACGTAGTGTGGGTTAGTTCAGTTGGCGTCTTCGCAACTCCACACCTAAAAGTATCAACACACTGAGGAAATATATTTAATAATTGTTTTGCAATAATAAATATAATTTTTTTATTATTATCTCAACAACATACTATCAGCTATTGCTCAAATAAAAGTCAAAACTAATCCTTAGTTATAACCATCATTAACATAATATTTATACAGACTATTAAATTGTCATATTCAAAATAAACTTGCGGAGTGATAATTAAAAGAGTTCTATTCCATATTGATCTATTCTTTAAAAAAATCACATATCTATGTTAAGTAAAGGGTTCCTTTCTAGTTAAAATTTGCTGAATAGTGTTTTTAAAAAGGAAACCTAGTTCTCCTCTTTTCCATAAACTTTTGTGTAGAGCCGATCATGTTTTGCTTGTTGTTTAGCTACCTGAGCATCTCCCCTCACTAATGAATTAGATTTTTGTCTCAATTTTTTAGAATATAGTTTTTTTCCTAACATCAGTGTGCTGAATGGTTTAGGTGGTATTTCCTCCTTGTGTTGGAGTACCACTAAGTTTCATCCATTGAACTTTCTGAATTGGAGGGCCCATATTCATTTGAAAATATTATAAAGAGCTCTAGGAAACTTAAGGTAAACTTGGATGATATTGCAGTCAACTTATTCATGTGGTAGTCTTTGCACCAAAAACCTATGGACTCAGAGAGAAAAGAGAGAATCAACAGCTGAAAGTTGAGACAACTTGATAAAATCATAATGTTCTCCAGATGTACCATTCATTCATATGTACGCACCACAAATGAGAATAAAAATAAATCATTTAGTTTTTAATTTTGTTATGTTGAGTATTTTCCACCACCAAGCCGCTTAAATGATATTGGGCCTGTTTTATAAAGCAAACATTATTTTGGGTAATTTAGTGGATGCAAGATGTAGTATCATTTCTTGGGCGATCTCTATTCTCTATTCATTTCTATTTACAAAAAACTAACCTTGTTCTTTTGTGCTCATCTTTGATTGCTCCAGCCTCGGTTTATGTTCACCGACCTATATGTCACTATATTTTACCAGATCAAAGCTTGTTGTTGACTCAAGGTTACTTGTACCAATGGCAGAATATGACTCAAGGTTTCTTTGACCACCACCAAGACGCATGTTCCTGAAAGCTACCGTGCCGCCTCGAAAGGTACCAAGTAGTTTTCTATTAGAACGATATGAGTCGACAAGATAAATAAGACAGAAATATAAATATATTGTGGTATTTGGTGAGTTAAATAAAACATCAAATAAAAGTGCATGTAGAGCAAAGAAAAAGAGTTTACATATGAGAAAATTGGACGGGGGTTCATTGGTTCAATTGACTTGTCTACCATAAAGATTGTCGTACATCAAATAAAGCATATATATGAGTAATGATATATTCAAACATGCAAATACGATGATCTATGAAGATATGATAATATCTATGTAAGCATCACACCTATAAATCTACACAATTCGCATCCATGCATGTGAGTCCAGGCTAATACACCACCCTAAGCATGCACCGAGAATTTATGCTAAAAGTATGGAGCATGGATTTAATGAAAACCGACAAATTTTGGAATAGTCTACTACCAAGGTTAGTAAGATATACTATCCATTTATCTTCTTAGTGACGCGATACGAGAGATTACCAACACGAGTAAGTGTTTTTACCCATTTTCGTGGACTTATTGCGCTGCTCAATTCTTTCCAACTACTACACACCATGCACTATTACATTCTCTAAATTAATGTGATCTAGCTTCAAGAATAGAGTAAAAAATATTCATATATAAATATCTCACACTAAACTATACCAAAAAAAAGTGCATAGTATAATTCATCCGAATAACAAGGATCTGCATCTAAGATACATAAAGTTGATCAGAATCATGTAGGATGGCCCATATCTATTATATATTAAAAGTAGATTATGGGCTAACCAGAAATTAGAGAAATCAAAGAAAATCCCACAAAAATCAGAAACATCTGGCCGTTTATTAGATAGACTAAAAATCTTAAACCATTAGATTAAACTTAAAGTGAAAAATTACCCACCAATGCCATTACAATACGACGTATCCCATCCCCTCACCGTTTTCTTTTATTTTCCTTTTTGGAGTGGCCGCCACACCTTGGTGTCCTTGATGCTGCGGGCCTGCGGCTAAACCTAGGTGACTCAATGCAATGATGCATGCGAACCAATCATGGATGCATGCATCGCCAAAAACCAAGAGAATGCATGCATGCACGCCAAAAACCAAGGAACAATCTGTAGATGCCCAGGAGGAAAAGACAAGATTGGAGGTGAGATCGGAGGTGACGCCGGCCGGCGGCCACGAGGAGAAAACCGATCTTGGTAAGGAAGTTTAATCTAACTAGGGCAGCCTCCTGCTTCTAGCATCTCATCATCCCTTTCTCCTTCACGAATCTTTCACGTGCCATCTCCTCCTTGGCAGACACCCTAGACGAATCTGTTAGTTTTTCATGGTGCAGCTAAATCTAGGAGCCTCAGTTTTTTAAGCTTTCGTGCTTCCTACAAAACGCATGGTGTTGTGCTGTATGCAATGATGCATGCGAACCAATCATGGATGCATGCATCGCCAAAAACCAAGAGAATGCATGCATGCACGCCAAAAACCAAGGAACAATCTGTAGATGCCCAGGAGGAAAAGACAAGATTGGAGGTGAGATCGGAGGTGACGCCGGCCGGCGGCCACGAGGAGAAAACCGATCTTGGTAAGGAAGTTTAATCTAACTAGGGCAGCCTCCTGCTTCTAGCATCTCATCATCCCTTTCTCCTTCACGAATCTTTCACGTGCCATCTCCTCCTTGGCAGACACCCTAGACGAATCTGTTAGTTTTTCATGGTGCAGCTAAATCTAGGAGCCTCAGTTTTTTAAGCTTTCGTGCTTCCTACAAAACGCATGGTGTTGTGCTGTATGCAACGAGGATCCATCGGAAAAAGAAAGAAGATTGCATGCATGAATTGCCACCGGCCGGAGCGTCTTCATCGTCATTGGTGTGTAGAGGACAAAATACATCCGATCAAGGAGACAAGCACCGGATCGGAGGTCACGCCGCCTGCTGTTGCAAGGACAAAAACCATCCTGGTCAGAAGTTTCCTCCGCTGACCTTCTTCCGTTTCCGTCAGTCTGCATAATATACGATAGCTTTGCCACTACCGCGTATCTTTTAAATTGATGGTTGGCTTCCATGGGCTCACTGTAATTAAGATTGTTGCCTTCCATGGATCGAACAGGTTTCAATTTTTTTTTTTTGCATCCAACACGCACGGAGGTAATTACGAGATTTTAAACAGACCTGGGCTCCTAATTTGGGACGTGAAAACATGCCGAGGCTGGGCGCTCAACATTTGTGTACATGTCAAGTTGATTCTTCAAAGTACCGGACGTCCGTCGCGACAAACCGCCACAAATCCTTTGCTTCTACATCCACGTCCGAGTGCCTCCATCATCGTGCTTTGGAAGCGGAAAACACGGATCCAGATTGGTCTCTGAGAGGAGATTTAGTCGGAGCTGGATCAATATATTCTGCAGGTAACGAAGCGAAGTTCTTTTTCTTCGAAGATCTACAAGTACTTATGATAATCCTTTCTTTCCTATGAGGCATTAATCCGAATTTATTTTCCATCCTTTAATATTTATAATTGATTGAGCCCAGTAAGTTGTTGCTCTACTTGCTGCTGATGTACTGCCAGTTCGCTCAAGGTGGTATATGTTTAGAAATAACACTGATTGTCTCAGCAAGAATACAACTTTTTGCTTCGTTCCAGTCTTCTAATTATGGTACGGTAGTTATTTCCTTAGATAGTATGATAGTTACTTCCATTGATTGACCTTTTATATTCCTCCACTTGCCCATCAGCAGATAGATTGATCATGTAATGTTAATAAGGTAGATGATGGAGTAGCAGATCACGTTTGAGACCATAGATGCATTATCACATGATACTAACGATTATAGATAAATATTTGGATCTACTTCGTTCAAGTGTTCCCTGGAGATATGCTCAACCGCTGCAATCAGCGTGGAGTAAACTTAGAATGCTTCTTATGTAACGCCAGGCTGTATTGTGAGTGTATTCATGTGTCAAATCTAGAAGAGTGGTATCCTGGTAGAGTAATGCATTTCCTTATGATTTAGCTTGACTTAAATGACAATGGTAAGGCTACAATATGTTTTCTCATGCCATTTTAGATTATGGAGTAGTATCTAAATACACACATTTGTTGGTTCCTTGACCATCACAATATATCAATCAGTATAGCAAACTACGCTCTCTATGCTAGAATGACCAAACAGCTAGCTGACTCTAAAGTGGCATGTGTAAATCCAGCTCTATGTAAATTTTTGTTTTGCAACATGTCATCTAAAGTAAGCTCTTCTGAAAGGAAAATACTAAAATATTGAAGTATCAAAACAGCTTAATATGTTCTCCTGTACTGAGCCTTTTTTTCGTTTTCTTCAGATTTGCTGTGCTTTGAGAAAGCCATGACTGTTCATTTGGTCCAGCCACTTGTGAAGATAAGTTGATATCGGTATTTGTTTATTGGTATCTCAGTTAATGTTGAGATTTACTGTCCTTTCACTCAACTATATATACGTTTTCCTATTCTAATCTTGAATGAGTAAATGGTTCCTGAAGAAAACAATGCTCGATGTTGCAGTTGCTTCATATACAACATCAAATCTATTTTATCTAACTGTATGCATTCTCCTACCATCTGATAAAGGCTATAATCAAATTCCATGGTTCGTTCTTGTATTTCCGTAATAATTTTGACCAAGGTTTTGGTTACCGGTAGAAAAAAATTCCCGAGGGTGGTCGGGATTTCGGTTACCGCGGTTACCGGAAAATCCCGACCTTTTACCGGACGAATTTGAAATCTGAAATTTGAAAATTCAATTTTTTTCATACCTTGTTTAACCATTTACCAAAAGATTTCGTTAAAATTCAAACTTTCGGGATTTTTCGTCCGGTATTGCCATTTCCCGAGGGTGCTCGGGATGTCCGGTTACCGCCCTGTAACCGGATTTCCCGACCGGTAACCAAAACCATGATTTTGACACAACCAATCTGGATATCTATGACACTGCATGTTACCGCTGAGGCGCTGAACTTTTCCTCTCCACTCCTTCCCTTTAACGGTTGTGCTATATCGTTTTCTTATCTGTTCCCAACGAATACAATGAGGCTAATTAAAAAGATGATCCCCCTGTTCATTAACAGATTCAGCTATGCATGTGTTCTTCTACGACAACTCCAGTTTTACGCCTCCACCTGTATGAATTTAGTCCTGCCTCGCCATTATAAACAACTACGTCACCACGGTATGAATTTGGTCCTGCCTCTATGTTCTTGCTACATTATTTAGTGCGGCTCAATCTCAGACCACTTTCTTCCGGTTTCTCAGTTTGTGATAGAATATACAGAAGGAGCCTAAGGAGAGCAGGAAATATAATCAATAGTTTTTCGTGTAACCAAGATATTAAAAAAGAAGAAGAATAATCTTCAAGGAAAATAGAGATCACAAGAGAATACTAACATATTGTTGCAATACATCTTATGCAAATCGTATTTTTAGTTTAACTTACACATGGTTTCTGTGCACCTTCCCTATTTTAACTCTTTCGTATGTCACAGTTTTGCAGGATCAGAAAGTTTTTAATATTTTAATACCCAATTGCAACATGGCTTTAGTTTTCTTGAATTATCCAGCGTTAGGACGTAGCATTATCAATCTGATAAGGTACCAAATACTTAATATGATCAATTATATCTCTAGCGGCTTTTGTTTTATACCTTGAATTAATATATTACCTACTAAGTGGTCATAATATCCTCTTTAAATTTAAATACTTGCTTACTCAAATAGTATATAGGCTTTACATTGCTCTGTCGGCACAAATATATAACATATGAAATAACTCAGCAACATTATGGTTGTTTCTCAACAGGCAGAATGATTTCTACCAAACATTCTTATGTATATAAATAGGCCAAACCTAGCGCATTACCCAATTTAGTTCACATATTGATTCCATATGTGTAATATAAAGGGATTCATTTTCATCTAAATGCGACGAGCTTACCCGTGTGATATTTTACACTTACGTTGTAATACACAAAATGTTTTCGATGCCATAGTTGTTACTTCACTTTGGCCTGATACGGAATATCAGCTTATCAACACTAATTAGTTGGTTTTCCATTATTTATGAGTTAAATATTTTATGTGAAGTGTGTTGTTCATCCAGAAAAGGGTTTAATTATGGTGAACTTTAGACTAATTAATCATGTCAAGAGTTTTTTTTGGAAATAAGATGAGACGCCAAAAAAAATTAGAGACCAACATACATGCACATTGGCCGATTGGTATAACCGAGGAAAAAACATAAAGATGGGCGGGAGATAATTATTATCCAATTTTCCAGGACAACATATTAAAATGTATGTTGTATTCAACCGATTTATTATGAAATGTGAATTATTTTTTATTTCTAAACATTGTTACAAAATGAATCAATGTTCCTACAACCAAAAAAAGAATAGAATCAAATTTACTTGTGTTTACAAATTTCTATTCGCCAACTATGCTTTGTTCCATATCTTATGTTATGTTTTGATTCAATCACATAATATACATACGTAAATGACATACCTTTTTTTGGTACAAAACAATATGTTGCCCGCGCGAGCGCGGGCCACTGTGCTAGTTATGTATAAAAGCACATGGAGAGATATGATACAAGCTACTACCTTAAATTCATAGTAGAGAGAGTGAACTACCCCCAATCATTGAGGAGTATGGTAAGGTGCCGATGAGGGTGGTGTAGATGCCTCTCGTGATAATTCCGATAGTTGTTTCCCCCTCCAATATAAAGGGTGTCGGTGATCTATTTCTGTAGTTTTGATCTCAGTTTCTCTGGTTCTCTGCACGGTGAAAAAATCATTTAGAAAAAAATTGGGTTGAAGGAGAACCTCGTCCGAAAGGCTCCACATGGGGCCTGATTCCTATGTGGCCTCTTTCGGCTGCCTCCTTTTGCAAGTCTCTTCATTTCCTTCATGAAAAACTCACGAGTTTCTTTGATTTTATCCGCTCCAAAGGGCTAACATATCGAAGTAAAAGAGAGCTTCCGCCTTTAGTTAATTATAAGTATTTTAGTACAAAAAATAAGGAAAGTTGGTAAATAACATCAAGACTATCACATTAGATACGTTTACAATCAACGTCCTAGGACGAGTTGCAAAAATCACTTAGTGGTCGATGTTTCTTTTTGCGGTGTGACTATAGTATTGTTGACTATGGAATTCTATGTATTATCCTCACCATATATCCTTTGTTTTTACTAGATCAAAGATTATGTCAGTAATTAGAAAGAAGTTACGAGGCTCATACTACCTTTGTGCCAAAATATAAGGCGCCATTTAATTTTGTTGGTCAACGACGTACAATTTCGACCATGATTTATACTTATAATATATATTCAGAAAAATTGTAGAAAGATATATGCAACGAAAGAATTTTACAAGATGAATCCAACGATAACCTTTATAACATTCTCAATCCATATAATTTATTATATATTAGCGGTCTAATTTGAGCATAAATACCAGCACAACAATAGAGCAACTTATATTTGGGACTGAGGGTGTAGTCACATGTTGTCCTTGCATAGTCTTGATCTACTATTTTGTGGAGATACCCAATTATTGTTTGATCAAAGATATTAATGTGTTCAAAGAGATCTCCAAATTTCAAATGTTTTCCGTGTTGGTAGTATTAAGGCATGTGTTGTTAATCGACAACATTATATCCTCTAAAATATTTGTTTCCTAAAATGGAAAGGTCATGTTATATCATAAAAAGAATATTCAATACAATAGGTAGATCTCATACTATATGTATTTCCTGTTTATAGTGATATGCATATTGTGTTAATGATTTGTACTTGAGCCGTGCATTGTATCTTCCCAACATGACTATTCTCACTTCAACTAATGACCAA
Source organism: Poa pratensis (assembly GCA_947311845.1). Lineage (NCBI taxonomy): Eukaryota > Viridiplantae > Streptophyta > Magnoliopsida > Poales > Poaceae > Poa > Poa pratensis. The sequence goes on from CAMZMU010000072.1 coordinate 11,403,806, forward strand.
ATATCGTCATGTCCGCAAAGAAACGTAGGTTTATCGAGAATTGGATGGATATATTTGCCAAACTTTATGATATTTTCTCATGTTAGTTAAAATTATATTTTCCTTGCAATTATTGGATTGTATGATAATAACATACAATTGGATGGAGCATTTGCCTAGCATACGCTTCTCTTGGTTTTACCTTTTCAAATAAAAGGGGAAAGACAAAAATCGCCACATGGTAGTTTAGTAATTTTTGTAACATCTGGATTTATCAATCGCTTTGTGATTGCGTGGATCACACGTTCGCTGGGAGACCCCAAGAGGAAGGTATGATGCAGTGTAGCAGCAGTTTCCCTCAGTATGAAACCAAGGTTTAATCGAACCAGTAGGAGCAAGAAATCACTTCTGAAGGTTGTCAGTGGCGCGCTGACGTGGAACCTGCACACAACACAATCAAACTACTTTGCCCCAACGAAACAGTGAGGTTGTCAATCTCACCGGCTTGCTGAAAACAAAGGATTAAACGTATGGTGTGGAAAACAGTAGTAAATTGCAGAGAATGAAAAGGAACAATGTTTGCAGTTGGTTGTATTATCAGTGTAAAAGAATGGACCGGGGTCCACAGTTCACTAGTGGTGTCTCTCCATAAAAGATAACTAACATGCTGGGTGAACAAATTACAGCTGGGCAATTGACAAAATATTGAGCGCATGACAATGCATATATATGACATGATGATTACTATGATATTCATGTGGCCATTACGACAAAATACATAGACCGTTATCCAACAGCGTCTATGACTAATAATCCAACGCCAGGTTGTCATACCGAGTTCCCCGTTGGTATTAAGTTGCAAGCAACGGATAATTGCATTAAGTAATGTGCGTAATGTAAACAAATGCATTAGACATAACGGCGCACCCTTAAGCTAAGCATCGGTTATTTTATCCCTAGTGGCAACATCACATCCACAATCTTAGAATTTATTGTCACTCTCCCAGATTACCGGAGGCATGAACCCACTATCTAGCGTAAATACTCACTCTTGGAGTTACAAGCATCTACTTGGCCAAAGCATCTACGAGTAACGGAAAGCATGCAAGATCATAAATAACATATAAGATAGATTGATAATCAACTTGACATAGTATTCAATATTCATTGGATCCCAGCAAACACAACATGTAGCATTACAATAAGATGATCTTGATCATGATAGGTAGCTCACAAGATCTAAATATGATAGCATAAAGTGGAGAGACAACCATCTAGCTACTGCCATGGACCCGTAGTCCAAGGATGAACTACTCACGCATCACTCCGGAGGCAGGCATGGTGATGTAGAGCCCTCCGGTGATGATTCCCCTCTCCGGCAGGGTGCCGGGAAGAGTTTCTGAACCCTCCCAAGCTAGGGTTGATGGCAGCGGCGTCTCTGGAACTTTTCGTGGATAATGGCTCGGGTGTTTAGGGTTTTCGCGTCGGGAGGAATAAATAGGCGAAAGGGCGGCGGCTGCGGAGCCACGAGGGCCTGCTAACCCACAAGTATAGGGGATCGCAACAGTCTTCGAGGGAAGTAAAACCCAAATTTATTGATTCGACACAAGGGGAGACAAAGAATACTTATAAGCCTTAACAACTGAGTTGTCAATTCAGCTGCACCTGGAAAAGCACTAGTAACAGGGGTGATGTGAAAGCAGCAGTAATATGAGAGCAATAGTAACAGTAACACAGCAGCAGTAACACGGAGGCAATGGCACCAGAAAATAGTTGATACTACTTCTAATGACATATAGGACCGGAGAGCAATGATGATGACAAATGGACCGGGGTTCCCAGCTATCTACACTAGTGGTAACTCTCCAAACAAATAACAGGTGTTGGGTGAACAAATTACAGTTGGGCAATTGATAATTGTAAGGGCATGACAATGCATGCTTATGATAAGATAAGGTTTACTGTAGTATTTAATTGGGCATTACGACAAGGTACACAGACCGCTATCCAGCATGCATCTGTGCCTAAATAATCCACCTTCCGGTTAGCATCCGCACCCCTTCCAGTATTAAGTTGCAAACAACAGATTATTGCATTAAGTATTGTGCATAATGTAAACAACACATTCATCCTTAGACAAAGCATTGCTGTTTTACCCCTAGTGGCAACAACACATCTACAACCTTAGAACTTGCTGTCACTATCCCAGGTTAAATAGAGGCTGAACCCAACTATCTAGCATAAATACTCCCTCTTGGAGATACAAGCAACTACTTGATCAGGGTAACCACAAGTACCGGAGAGCATGCAAGATCTTAAATAAACAATAGTATGATAATATGATGAACAATCTGATCATAATGTAACAATTCATCGGATCCCAACAAACACAACACCAATTACATCATATGGATCTCAATCATGTAAGGCAGCTCATGAGATCATTGTATTGAAGTACATGGGAGAGAGAGTACCAACTAGCTACAGCCAAGAACCCGTAGTCCATGGGGGAACTACTCACAAACCATCATGGAGTCGAAGTGGAGGCGGTGGAGTCGATGGAGATGGCTCCGGGGGTCAATCCCCGTCCCGGCAGGGTGCCAGAACAGGAACTTCTGACCCCCGAAACGAGGTCTCGCGATGGCGGCGGCGCTGCGGAAGTCTTTCTGGAGTATTAGATATATATTTAGGGTTTTCGCGTCGGGGTGACTAAATAGGCGAAGGGGCAACGTCGGTGGAGTCCCGTGGGCCCTCCTCATATGCGGCGCCCCTGGGCCCACCGCGCGAGCATGTGGTTTGGAGGCCGTGGGCCTCCCCCTGGCTTGCCCTTCTGGCTCCGTGTGTCCCTCGGAAAAATAGGAGGTTTGGCTTTTGTTTCGTCGAATTCCGAGAATATTGCCCGAACAGCTTTTCTGGAACCAAAAACAGCAGAAAACAGGAACTGGCACTGTGGCATCTTGTTAATAGGTTAGTCCCAGAAAATGTATAATAATGATATATAATGCATATAAAACATGTGACAATGATACATAAAACAAGCATGAAACATCAGAAATTATAGATACGTTGGAGACGTATCAAGCATCCCCAAGCTTAGTTCCTACTCGTCCTCGAGTAGGTAAACGATAAAAAGAAAATAATTTCTGAAGTGACATGCTACCAACATAATCTTGATCCAATAATAATGTAAGGCATGTGAGCTGAGATCAAATCATTCAAAGCAAATGTCTATAGTTGATATAAGAGATAATAAAGCAAGAGTCAAACAAGCTAAAAGTTTTCATGAATTATCGCTTTAAAGACATGAAACCGTACAAGGTTCATTAAAGATGGTTTAAGTATCCAGCGTAGAAGTTCTATCCTTCAATCCAAGCATCAAGCAAATTTTCATAACATAGAAGGATTCAGCCAAGTAAACATAAACATGAACGTCATGAATCAACTGTTTCGAAGTCTACTCAACCGGTGAGCGCAAGCATTTGGTATTGGCACCAGGATGTTATGGCAAAGAGAACATTAATGGGGGTTTGGAAGGCCAATGGAAGAAAGTCTCACAAAGCTATAAGTGATCATTAGACAAGAGGAAGTCTTATAATCGAAGCTATGTAAGGAGTAGTGATTGCCATGCAACGGATGCACATAGAGCTATATGTGTATGAAAGCTCTCCAATGGAACTAGTGGGGGTGCATCCAACTTGGTTGCTCATGAAGACCTAGAGCACTTTTGAGGAAGCTCATCATTGGAATATACAACCCAAGTTCTATAGTGTAAATTCCCCACATAGTTATACTAGTAGAACATGAAAACTCTCTCACATGGAGTATAGGTGCTAAACATGAGCACAAATGATGACTATGAATACTGCAGGTGCTAAACATGAGCACAAGTGTGGATAAAGGATAGTAATGTTGCCCCCTTTTTTCTTTTTTTTTCTTTTTTCCTTTTTTCTATTTTTTTTCTTTTTCTGTTTCTCTTTTCGATGGCCACATAGCACTTTTCACTTTCAGGGGCAACATTCTAATATGACAACACACTTTTTGGTACATATAACTCATAACGAACAAACATGATGTATGAAACTGTATGCCTCTGCCAGTGTAGCAGGATATGCAATGATCTAGCGTAACATGGGTAAACCACACATCAGCTGTATAGAATCATGCAAAGCAATATATAAGTGATGAATGACAACAAGTCATGTAATGTAAATGGAAGTTGCATGGCAATATATCTCGGAACAGCTATGGAAATGCTGTGGTAGGTAGGTATGGTGGTTGTTTTGAGGAAGATGTATAGGCTTATGTGTAGGAGAACAAGAGGAAGTCCTCCCACGGGGTTGGATGTACCGGCGAAGTATGCACAACTCTCAATGTGAGCAGAAGGCAATGCACAGCACCGAAGAGGCTAGCAAATTTGGATGGTGGAAGTGCCAAAAACCGTAGCTTAACATTAGTCAAAAAGAACTCACAAGTTTATTGCAAACAACTAGCAGGTTCAACATTAAGAGCATGATTAAAATTCACTCCAAGAAGGGCCGTTCACGGCGGCACAAGTACCCCGTTAGATCCCTCGACCTTCAGCACAACTTAGTTATTACAATGAACTTTCAGACATGGAAAGCTATCAAGTCCAACTACACCTTCAACAATTTTAGAGTTTGTAGTACGGTACAAGCTTAAAGACAACAATCCACTAATGATTTTAACTTAATTAACCAGCAAGCTTTACCATCTAAATACCTCAAAACGTTTGCAAAGAATCAGATTATCAAAGTTCAATGATCTACAAGATTATGCAAGTTTTTCATTATACCACTACCACATGCAAAAATTTCTGGACCAACACATCAACCAAGCAACTCTCCAAATAAATATAAGTGAAGCAAGAGAGTACTTTCTATAAAATAACTAATAGCTCTGAACAAGAGATACATGAAAACCAAGAGCTAGAAGCTAAACAGTGCGAAAATGAATACTCAACAAATATAAGTGAAGAATAGGAGTATTCAAATGAAAAAGCGGAGCGTGTCTCTCTCCCAAACAAGATAGATAGGATCCGACATTGATATGATCAGAGAATAAAACTAACAAACTAAACACAAAGACGCTCCAAGAACAGCACATATGATGTGAGAATTAAAATATAGTTTCACTAGAGATGACCTGATAAGTTGATGATGAAGAAGGGGATGCCTTGGGCATCCCCAAGCTTAGATGCTTGAGTCTTCTTGAAATATGCTTGGGTGACCACGGGGGCATCCCCAAGCTTAGGCTCTTCACTCTTCTTGATCACAATATCATCCTTCCTCTTGACCCTTGAAAACTTCTGCCACACCAAACTTCTCATAAACTTCATTAGAGGGTTAGTACTCAAAAACATTAATCCACTTTGGTTCTGTTGTGACACATTGCAATACTCAATAAAACATTAGCTACAGCCCTCCACGTCTAGAAAGCCTTACTTAAAGTCCACAAGAGACAATGCAAAAAAACAGAGACAGAATCTGTCAAAACAGAACAGCCAGTAAAGACGAATTTTTTCGAGGTACTTCCGTTGCTCAAATCGGAAAAAGTGAAGTTAATGAAAGATGCGTACATATCTGAGGAAGATGCGTGATTTTTTATAGAATTTTTCGAGTTTTCTCCAGGGAGAAAAGCTCAAATTCGTGACAGCTAAAAATCTGTCCCTGCGCAGAATCCAAATCTAGCATCATCTAATCATTAAAGGCTCTTCTTGGTACAACAATTCGAAAAAGTAAAGATACAAAGGAGTTGTTACAGAAGTAAGCAAGCTCCTTGACTCAAAAAGCAAAAGAAAAATTACAGAAATAAAACATGGGTTGTCTCCCAAGAGCGCTTTTCTTTAATGCCTTTTAGCTAGGCTTGATAGTTTTAATGATGCTCTCATGAAAATAGAAAATGAAGCAAAAGGAGCATCAAGAAGCAAATTCAAAACACATTTAAGTCTAACCCACTTCCTATGCATAGGAAACTTGTACACAAATAAATTCATAAGAACAAAGTGACAAGCATAGGAAGATAAAACAAGAGTAACTTCAAAAGTTTCAGCATATAGAGAGGTGTTTTAGTACCATGAAATTTCTACAACCATATTTTCCTCTCTCATAGTAATTTTCAGTAGCATCATGAATAAACTCAACAATATAACTATCACACAAAGCATGCTTTTCATGATCTACAAACACATATTTTTATAAGCTCACAAATAGTGGGATTAAAATTTCGAACCCACATGTAACAATTTTATAACAAGATGATTGATCACTCTCAACATATATGGGACGCCTAGATAAAGTCAAGACTTCTCCAATCCCATTTTCATTAGTGGTACAGTCAATATTATCAAGTAACATAGGACCATCATCTAGAGCTTTATCATAAACATTTTCTAAGCAAAACTCTTTAGTACCATGCATTTCGATATCAGCCACAAATAAAGGATTATCATAAGATTTATCAAAATAGCATGGATTATCATATATAACAGTAGCATAATTATTCTCACAAGTTTTACTCATAGGAAAAATTTCAAGAGAATCAACAGGAACATAACATTCATCCTCCTTGGGTAAGCATGGAGGGCAATCAAATAATGTAAGAGATGAAGAGTTACTCTCATTAGAAGGTAGGCATGGGTAGCTAATCCATTCTTCCTCCTTTTGTTCATCACTCTCCTCCTCTTTTTCATCTAATGAGCTTTCAGGTTCAGCAATTTCTTCTTCCACAGGTTCCTGCAAATTGTGAGTGCATTCTTGTGCATTAATGAGTCTCTCTTTGTAATCAACGATATAAGGATTATTGCTGTAATGTTCTATGCAATAATCAAGGATAGAAGAGACATAATCTTTAAGGTCCTTACAAGCAATACAAGTTTCATAATTTTTAGCCATGAAAGATTCTATCTCAGAGGCTCCCATAAATAAAACAAATTGTTCTACTTCTTCGAACCCAAGATGAATATAGTTATTCCAATGATAGTTCACAATTAAAACTTCTTCACTAAAGCACATTGGAATTTAAGATGTTTAGTATCCTGTTTAGAGCAACAGTTTATATCATGGCGTTTAAGCAAGATTTTAGCAATTGTATTCAACCTTTCTAACACAACACTCATGACTTCACCCTTTTTTGATTCTCTATACTTCATATATAATTCTATAAGCTCCATATAGGTTGTGGGTTCTTCCATAACAACAGTTTTTAGTTTTTTGGTTTTTCAAATTTTTATGGATTTTCGAATTTATAAGAAAAATAAAACAAGACAAAAATAAACTAAACAAAAATAAACTAAGCACAAATAAACTAGACAAAACAAAATAAAATAAAAACAGAGAGAGAGGTAGAGTGTACTCCCCAGGTGAACTTATGAGTAGAGCTATGCTCCCCGGCAACGGCGCCAGAAAATAGTCTTGATAACCCACAAGTATAGGGGATCGCAACAGTCTTCGAGGGAAGTAAAACCCAAATTTATTGATTCGACACAAGGGGAGACAAAGAATACTTATAAGCCTTAACAACTGAGTTGTCAATTCAGCTGCACCTGGAAAAGCACTAGTAACAGGGGTGATGTGAAAGCAGCAGTAATATGAGAGCAATAGTAACAGTAACACAGCAGCAGTAACACGGAGGCAATGGCACCAGAAAATAGTTGATACTACTTCTAATGACATATAGGACCGAGAGCAATGATGATGACAAATGGACCGGGGTTCCCAGCTATCTACACTAGTGGTAACTCTCCAAACAAATAACAGGTGTTGGGTGAACAAATTACAGTTGGGCAATTGATAATTGTAAGGGCATGACAATGCATGCTTATGATAAGATAAGGTTTACTGTAGTATTTAATTGGGCATTACGACAAGGTACACAGACCGCTATCCAGCATGCATCTGTGCCTAAATAATCCACCTTCCGGTTAGCATCCGCACCCCTTCCAGTATTAAGTTGCAAACAACAGATTATTGCATTAAGTATTGTGCATAATGTAAACAACACATTCATCCTTAGACAAAGCATTGCTGTTTTACCCCTAGTGGCAACAACACATCTACAACCTTAGAACTTGCTGTCACTATCCCAGGTTAAATAGAGGCTGAACCCAACTATCTAGCATAAATACTCCCTCTTGGAGATACAAGCAACTACTTGATCAGGGTAACCACAAGTACCGGAGAGCATGCAAGATCTTAAATAAACAATAGTATGATAATATGATGAACAATCTGATCATAATGTAACAATTCATCGGATCCCAACAAACACAACACCAATTACATCATATGGATCTCAATCATGTAAGGCAGCTCATGAGATCATTGTATTGAAGTACATGGGAGAGAGAGTACCAACTAGCTACAGCCAAGAACCCGTAGTCCATGGGGGAACTACTCACAAACCATCATGGAGTCGAAGTGGAGGCGGTGGAGTCGATGGAGATGGCTCCGGGGGTCAATCCCCGTCCCGGCAGGGTGCCAGAACAGGAACTTCTGACCCGAAACGAGGTCTCGCGATGGCGGCGGCGCTGCGGAAGTCTTTCTGGAGTATTAGATATATATTTAGGGTTTTCGCGTCGGGGTGACTAAATAGGCGAAGGGGCAACGTCGGTGGAGTCCGTGGGCCCTTCATATGCCGCGCACCCTGGGCCCAACCGCGCGAGCATGTGGTTTGGAGGCCGTGGGCCTCCCCTGGCTTGCCCTTCTGGCTCGTGTGTCCCTCGGAAAAATAGGAGGTTTGGCTTTTGTTTCGTCGAATTCCGAGAATATTGCCTGAACAGCTTTTCTGGAACCAAAAACAGCAGAAAACAGGAACTGGCACTGTGGCATATTGTTAATAGGTTAGTCCCAGAAAATGTATAATAATGATATATAAAGCATATAAAACATGTGACAATGATACATAAAACAAGCATGAAACATCAGAAATTATAGATACGTTGGAGACGTATCAGGGCCCCACACCACCCCACGGCGCGGCAGGGGGGGCCCACGCGGCCCCATGGTGTGGGTGCCACGTGGCCCTCCTCCGTCTCTCCTCTAGACTCCGTCTTCGTGTTGGAAAAATAGGAGGTTCTGTCCAAGTTTCGTCCAATTCCGAGAATATTTCCAGACTAGCTTTTCTGGAATACAAAAACAGCAAAAAAACAGGAACTGGCACTGTGGCATCTTGTTAATAGGTTAGTCCCAGAAAATGCATAAAAATGCTATGAAGTATATAAAACATGTAACAATTGGTATAATATCAACATGGAACATCAGAAATTATAGATACGTTTGAGACGTATCAAGCATCCCCAAGTTTAGTTCTACTCATTCTCGAGTAGGTAAAACGATAAAAACAAAATAATTTCCGAGGTGACATGCTACAATCATAATCTTGATCAAATAATACTGTAAAGCACATGTTATGAATGAAGTGATCCAGGGCAATGGTCTATAGTTTGCTAGCAAGTAGATAATGAGCAAACAACTGAATCATATAAGCAAAAACTTTTCATGAATAGTACTTTCGAGACAAGCATCAAAGAGTTTTGCATAAGAGTTAACTCGTAAAGCAATAGATTCTAAGTAAAAGGTATTTAACCAACACAAAGGAAGATTTAAGTTTCAGCAATTGCTTTCAACTTTCAACATATATATCTCATGGATATTTGTCAACACAAAGCATATAATAAGTGCAATATACGAGCATATAAAAATTGTTGCACCAAATTTGACACTAGTGTTTGCTTCTAAGATAGAAATAAGTAGGTAAACTGACTCAACATAAAAGTAAAAAAAGACCCTTCGCAGAGGGAAGCAGGGATTAAATCATGTGCTAGAGCTTTTTAAGTTTTTGAAATCACATAGAGAGTAAAAATAAGTTTTGAGAGGTGTTTGTTAATTGTCAACGAATCAGAAAATGGAAAGTACAATATGACCCCTGCCAACCAGACTTTTAAGAGCGGCTCCCATGAAGGACGTTATTTCTACCAGCAAGGCAGATGATCTCTCTTTCTCTTTTGTTTACACATGCAGATATTTCACTGTTTGTCATTGCTTGACTGATAAATCAGGGCAAAAATGTGAAGAGAATTAAGCGGTCAAAGTTGTAATTAATCGGGACTAGGCACCCCATTTGCCAGCTCTTTTTGCAAAATTAATGGATAAGCGGATGTATATGCCGCTAGTCCGGTGGTAAAGTCTGTTTGACAGTTGACATAAAGACATCCACCCCGTCCTCGTGAGCTTGGTAAACATTGACACAAAATAGGAGTAATAAAGTTTGAATAGTTTAAAGGTAACACATGAAAAAATTACTTGGAATGGCAAGGAAATACCACATATAGCTAGTTATGGTGGACACAGATGGCATGGGTTTTGGCTCAAGATTTTGGATGCACGAGAAGCATTCCCTCTCAGTACAGAGTTTAGGCTAGCAAGGTTATTTGAAGCAAACACAGGATATCAACCGACACAGCAAGACTTATATGAAAACATATTGCAAGCATTATAAGACTCTACACTGTCTTCCTTGTTAACCAAACCCTTTTACTAGAAAATATCTAGACCTTAGAGATACCAATCATGCAAACCAAATTTCAACGAGCTTTACGGTAGTTCTTCATTAATAGGTTTTAACTACATGATACAAAAGCTTAAACATGAACTACTTGATAACTCAAAACAATTGACAAGTATCAAATTATCCAATACAATGATCTACAAGAATAGTTCCAACCAAACACCAATCAATTTATTTCAACATAAACTCTCCAAACAATTATAAGTGAAGCAAGAGAGTACTTTCTTTAAAAGAACTAACAGCTCTGAATAAGAGATGCATGCAAAATAGGAGCTAAAAGCATAGCAATAGCTAGACAAGAATACTCAACAAGTATAAGTGAAGAATAGGAGTATTCATATGAAAAAGCGGAGCGTGTCTCTCTCCCAATCAAGAATGCTGGGGTCCAATCAAGTTGACCATAAGAAAAATAAAATACTGAAAATAAAAGCACTCAGACGCTCCAAGTAAAGCACATATGATGTGAAAGAATTAAAATATAGTTTCACTAGAGATGTCCTGATAAGTTGATGATGAAGAAGGGGATGCCTTGGGCATCCCCAAGTTTAGACGCTTGAATCTTCTTGAAATATGCTGGGGTGATCCATGGGAGCATCCCCAAGCTTAAGCTCTTCACTCTTCTTGATCACATTATATCATCCTTCTCTGTTGACCCTTGAAAACTTCCGCCACACCAAACTCAAAGTAAATCAAAAACTCACATGTTCTATAAGGACACAAACATGACCGTTACTTTTACATTAGCTACTGCCACAGATCTTATGTGAAGCTCTTCCCCCTAAAAAAGAATTCCACTCAACACTAGTAAAAGAGAGGATGCGAAAAATAAAAGACAGAATTTGTCTAAACAGAACAGTCCGCAAAGACGAATTTTTCAAGCCACTTATGTTGCTCAGATCGAAAAACTTTAAACTAACGAAAGATGCGTACATATCTGAGGATCGCGCACAAAAAATTACAGATTTAAATAATTTTTCTGTGATTTTACAGAATTAAAATGGTGAACGTCAGAAATCTATTCCTGCGCAGAAATCCAAATCTAGCATCATCTCCCTATTAGAGGCAATACTTGGCACAACAATGCGATAAAATAAAGATACAAAGGGATTGTTACAGAAGTAAACAACTCCTTGACTCAAAAAGAAAAGAAAAATTGCAGAAATAAAATAATGGGTTGTCTCCCATAAGCGCTTTTCTTTAACGCCTTTCAGCTAGGCGCAGAAAGTTAGAATCAAGTGTTTCCAAGTGATGAAGCATCAACATCATCAAAAACTTCATTAAAGACACAGCTTGTATTTTTAAGTTTAGGGAATTCTTGAGAAGAAAATTTAAACAAACCATTGCAAGATTCATTAACTCATCCACAAAATTCTTTCTCCGTTTCAAACAAATCAACAAATGCTGGTTTCGGTTTAGCCACTTTGGGCACATATATGAATTTCTTCCTCTTGTCTAATAGATGCTCTTGCTTTTTAGTTTTAAGTGAGGAAAAAGTAGAACTCAAACTTCAATAACCTCCTCTAATTCTCCAATTCTAGAATTTTGATTATCATGGATAGCACTAGTTTCTAAAACAGTAACCCTTCTGTTAATTTTTCCCAAAGTTTCACCAAGTTTACTAGTACTATCATGGAGCTTTTCTATCTCACTGATCTTATCTATACTTGGAAGGCTTTTCACTATAGATTCTAGTTTTTTCATGACATCCTCAAGAGAAATTTCAATTTTAAATTCATTAATAGGTGGTGTCCCAACTAGACTTTCAATGATGTAACTAGCTTCTAAAGCAGGGGTACCTAGGAAGTTTCCTCCTGTTAAAATGTCCAAAACATACCTATACCAATTGGTGATGCCAACATAAAAATTCCAAAGAAGGATCATGGTAGAATATTTTTAGCACATCTACGGTGAGCATCACTGATCCTATACCAAACATCTTTTAAGCTTTCTCCACCTCATTGCTTAAAGGACCGAACTTCAATTTCAGGGGTACTCATTTTAGCAAAATTAAAACAAAACAGAAAGATAACAACTTGAAAATAAAAGTAACTAATTTTTTTTGTGTTTTTGATAAATAAAGCAAACAAGACTAAATAAAAATAAACTAAGTAAGACAATAACAAAGTAAAGAGATTGGAAGCGTGAAACTCCCCTTGCAGAAATCCTCTTGCTCCCCGGCAACGGCGCCAGAAAAAGAGCTTGATTGCGTGGATCACACGTTCGCTGGGAGACCCCAAGAGGAAGGTATGATGCAGTGTAGCAGCAGTTTCCCTCAGTATGAAACCAAGGTTTAATCGAACCAGTAGGAGCAAGAAATCACTTCTGAAGGTTGTCAGTGGCGCGCTGACGTGGAACCTGCACACAACACAATCAAACTACTTTGCCCCAACGAAACAGTGAGGTTGTCAATCTCACCGGCTTGCTGAAAACAAAGGATTAAACGTATGGTTTGGAAAACAGTAGTAAATTGCAGAGAATGAAAAGGAACAATGTTTGCAGTTGGTTGTATTATCAGTGTAAAAGAATGGACCGTGGTCCACAGTTCACTAGTGGTGTCTCTCCATAAAAGATAACTAACATGCTGGGTGAACAAATTACAGCTGGGCAATTGACAAAATATTGAGCGCATGACAATGCATATATATGACATGATGATTACTATGATATTCATGTGGCCATTACGACAAAATACATAGACCGTTATCCATCAGCGTCTATGACTCATAATCCACCGCCAGGTTGTCATATCGAGTTCCCTGTTGGTATTAAGTTGCAAGCAACGGATAATTGCATTAAGTAATGTGCGTAATGTAAACAAATGCATTAGACCTAACGGCGCACCCTTAAGCTAAGCATCGGTTATTTTATCCCTAGTGGCAATAGCACATCCACAATCTTAGAAGTTATTGTCACTCTCCCAGATTACCGGAGGCATGAACCCACTATCTAGCATAAATACTCACTCTTGGAGTTACAAGCATCTACTTGGCCAAAGCATCTACGAGTAACGGAAAGCATGCAAGATCATAAATAACATATAAGATAGATTGATAATCAACTTGACATAGTATTCAATATTCATCGGATCCCAGCAAACACAACATGTAGCATTACAATAAGATGATCTTGATCATGATAGGCAGCTCACAAGATCTAAACATGATAACATAAAGTGGAGAGACAACCATCTAGCTACTGCCATGGACCCGTAGTCCAAGGATAAACTACTCACGCATCATTCCGGAGGCAGGCATGGTGATGTAGAGCCCTCCGGTGATGATTCCCCTCTCCGGCAGGGTGCCGGTAAGAGCTTCTAAACCCTCCCGAGCTAGGGTTGACGGTGGCGGCGTCCCTGGAACTTTTCGTGGATAATGGCTCGGTGTTTAGGGTTTTCGCGTCGGGAGGAATAAATAGGCGAAAGGGCGGCAGCTGCGGAGCCACGAGGGCCCCACACCACCCCACGGCATGGCAGGGGGGCCTGCACGGCCCCATAGTGTGGATGCCACGTGGCCCTCCTCCGTCTCTCCTCTGGACTCCGTCTTCGTGTTGGAAAAATAGGAGGTTCTGTCCAAGTTTCGTCCAAATCTGAGAATATTTCCAGACTAGCTTTTCTGGAATACAAAAACAGCAGAAAACAGGAACTTGCACTGTGGCATCTTGTTAATAGGTTAGTCCCAGAAAATGCATAAAAATGCTATGAAGTATATATAAAACATGTAACAATTGGTATAATATCAACATGGAACATCAGAAATTATAGATACGTTTGAGACGTATCACTTTGTTCTAAGACATCTATCATACATGTGCTACATTTAGGTTAAAATACAATTTTTCACGGTGGTATAATTCTGAAACCTTCAATTATGTCTTCAAAGTAGGTTCAGCCTGACCATGTATGACCGGTTTATCTCACCATGTTTGAATTGAAATTAATTAGCTAAAAGGATGCCCTGATATGGAAATATCATTCTATATTTTCTTGAAGATGGTCGATCAAGGTTTTCATCTACAAACAGATCAACGAGATTATTAGTAATCATCAGACACTCATTGTAGTTAGTTATGTGAACCTAGTACATCTTCCAATGATCATGTTTAATTTTTCTAAGTATTTTATTTTAGTAGCAACGATGGGCATTTGATTTTTATTTCATTCCAGTATATATAATTTTTTAATATAGTGAATTATGGAGACAATAGGTCCTACTGAGATGATGCTTGGAGAGAATCAAGACTCGCTAGGTTTTCCAGAATCAAAGGAGGTACGTGTAGAGAATCATACATTATATATGGCCACATTTTCAGTTTGCACGGTGAGCACTCTACATTGCACTTCTTATATTCTCGCGTGAATATGCATGCTTATGGCAAATTATTCTCATGCAAGATAGTTGACGAAGAAATTTTAGTGCAATTGCTTAAGTACCAACCAAATGAAGCCAAAGACAACATCCATAACATCGTACGAGAATATCTAAAGCATGTCGAGGAGTTGATATTAGTTAATAAATGATAATTTTATATTTGGGTCTTTATTTTACATTCATACAATGTCAAACATATTTTAGCGCATAGTTAAACGAGGTAGAATCTTAATGCTTTTACAATAATGTGTCCTTTCTTTAGTATGCACGTTAATATTATTGTGCATTATATGGGTCGCATTATATGTGGTGTGGGCATAAAGAGGGACCATAGCAATGCACGGGCATTCAACTAGTAATGTTAATCAACGAGAAAGGTAATGCAATGCGCTAAAACATAAGTCACTTTAGAATATATATTATGGAGAACTAGATCGTAGGTGTTTTTCTGTGTTGGTAGCGGTGCATGTATGACATTCATGGAACATTTTTTCCATGTGCTTCATGGTTTAAAGTTATATTATGTTCCCAGTTGATGGCAAGAGTGCGTTGACATCTACTGAGAAAAATGATTTTTTTGATGAATGTCTTAGTGGATTGTTATTTTTGTTAGTATATGTGTGCCATTAAAACAAGTAATTAGGCATAATCCATGTCCTCAGTTTGGTAAATAACATTTGGCTCACAATATGGCAAGAGGGGCATTAAATTAGTCCATGCTCCTCTTTCTTGATCCTACTTCATGCTCGCCATGCAACGTCTCAACAATATTTTTGTGACTATTTTAGATAATGGAAATACATCGATACGGAGATGTAAAGGTCATACATATGAAAGAATCTTCATGGCACAAGACCTAAAACATCAAACTTGGATTATTGTTGCCTTAAAAAAGGATTAATACCTAATGGAATATAACAAGATTCACTCCATATATCCCTTGATGGAAGCGCGAACTAGCATTTAGGGAACTCCACCATATTGTGCATGATAATCTACATCTTGCCCGCTAGAAGAATAGCCTGGGGGTCCATTGAACCATCCACCAGTTTCGATGGAAGATTGGCCTACATTGGTACCCTTATATCCCAAGTAAGCAACCATACCTAGGGATCCGTTGTGGTATACATTGTCTGACAGAGGATATCCCCATGGATCATAGCCACAAAGGCCATTGATGAAAAAATCATTGACACTGGAGTTGACCAACAATGCCGAGTTCTCCAAATTATTCTTGAAGGTTATGCTAGGATCCGCGTAGTTCTGTGGTAGTTGCACTGTGTTGAAAGGACCTGGGAAATTATGAAGGAATAGATCTTGTGGTGGAGCTAGGTCTTGTATCGGATCAAGAATCGGTTGCAGCAGAGAAATGAACTGCGGCACCGAAGCTAATGGTGCGGTATGGAGAATTTGTGGTACCTTCATAGGATGAGGTGGTGCAAAAGTTTGTTCTGGTGGTGATGGTAGTGTAACCGAAAGCAACTGGTGTTGTGGAGGATGATGAGACCAGGATGACTGTTGCAAGGAAGGAGCAGTTTCCTGCTGATCATATGATAGGCCTACTGATGGTAGCATATTATTTCTTGTCGTGCTTTGGCCACCAACATTGGCTTTCTGGCCATGACGCAGTGGAGGCAGATGGCTTCGAATGTCATTCTGGACTCGCGAGAGTTCATTGGAGAGTTTGTAGAGATCTTCCAGGCTAAGATCTTCTACCTTGGAGAAGAGAAGGTTTGCTACCATACCTGGGTTCTCATCTTGGATCTTATTCATATGTTGGATGGATATTTTATTTCTCTCATCCTGTATCGTCTTCTCCTTGTCCAACTCAGCCAATTCACTTTGCGGTCGTGCAATGTTGGCTGCCTTTGCCTCATCGACGGATGGAGTTGTTCCTGATAAGAAAGCATCAACAATGGGCTTGGCTGATGGCGTACCAAATGAGTGAATCTTTCCTTTTTCTGTCTCTAGGACGACAACAACCCTAGCGCCGGTGAGGGCGTTGAGGTCAGCGGCACCTTTGTACAAACCGTTACGTCGCTTGTAGAAAGTGATGCCACGCTCTTTGTTGTTATCGATGTGATTGACACCGACCCGCCTTCCCCTTGCCGGCATACTAACACTAAAAACTTGTAGGAAACTTATTGCTAGAAGTAGGTAGCATAAGGATCTAGAAAAAGCTAGTAGTGATTTATGGGTACCATTGGAAAACGACATATTTGCGGGAGATAAGAGAAGATGTACTCCTCTTATATAGAAGGAAAATTGTTATAAATAGAATATCAATCCAGGGAGCCTAATCTTTATATGGGTATTTTGGGTCCACTTGTCATAGACGGTTATAGAATAGTGTATGAGAAATTTTGGTGATCATAATATTTTTTCTATAACATATATGGAAGTTTGAGGTCCTCCGTAGGTAAAATTGATTAGAAAATTATATACAACCGTTACTATTTGTGTAGATATATATCCTATAAATCTTTGGTAAGTTTATAAATACAAAATTTATAAACATCCTAGTTTAGAGATCGTATTAATTATTAGCCAATTATCCTATTTCTGTATTCACGTACTTTTTTAGAACCCTTAAACTACTGCTATGTTATTACGTCCACATCCTTATCTAGACGCATTCAAGCTTGAATGAGGAGCTAAATCCAAGAAACAATTATTTAATTGCATAACACAATTATGGTCAAATTATTTTCGTATTAATTGCATCCAAATATTTGGATGATGATTGCATCCAAATCCTCTACTAGCCGGTGGTCATTCAATACATAATATGATATGAAAGTATGGAACTTGCTTTGCGCCTTTTTGCGCCTTCAATAAAAAGTAAGCCTACCAATTAGGAACTAAATCATGGTACACTTTGTATATTATGCAGAGCCAACATCAGATGTCGTATTACTACTATGTATGTGTTGGCCCTAAAAAATCACAGAAGCAATATAATCACAGAAGAAGATAGAAACGTGTGCTCCTTCCGTTCCAATATTTAAGGAGCCCTTCATTTTCGCTGGTCAATGACGTACAAGTTTTACCATGATTTATACTTTTAATATGTCCAAATTTTTCGTATAATGATGATATATGAAATGAAAGCATTTTGCAAGACAAATTCAATGGTATGATTTATATATTCTCAATCCATATAATTTAGTATATATAGATGGTCAAAGTTGAGCGTCAAAGACCAGTATAAAAATAGTGCGCCTTATAATTTGGGACGGAGGGAGTAATTTAAAAAACAAATTAGCACGCTGGTCTAAAAAACAATCTCGTATGTCTTCATTATTTTTGTTATCTATTAGAAGTAATCTTATACAAACCATCGTCGTACATAAAATTTTCATATTTTGGGGACATCAATCCATCACAAATATAGGACAATTTTGAAGAATACAATACCAAACGCTTGAAACTTATGCTAGATCTCTGTCCCGTCTATTGAAAAACCATCTAGATACAAGTTTATGTTTAAGAAAGTTTGCCATGGCCCCAAAATTGTAACTTGGTTGTTCATAATCATATGATAAGGCTAATTAAAAGTATCTAGCCATTCTAGCTAGTTCATTGCTAGTTTGGATTAAATTTACTTTTTTTGGAACTTTTAAAATTCTAGAAAATAAAAAGGTTGCTAATTAATCCTACCTTTCACTTCTTACGACTCCACATACATCCACCACAAATGGACATGGCCACATTGTAACCCACAAGCTATTTACTTTTGATAAGGTAAGTATACAAGTTGGATTGGAATGTGTCATATCACATGTGCATTCCATACTTCCCAATAAATCATCTAAGATTTGTTGGACGCTTCCTCACAACATTATGAAACAATCCTAGGATCTTCTATTGAAATATTTGAATAATTGAAATATGAAATTCTTCTCTATTTGGTAAAGTAGTGTTCCTTCAAATTCGGCCACTTTATAATTTCTCAAATACAAATATATCACCAATGTCACTGCTACTTGTCATGCACATCACTGGTTCACTAGTTGGCATACATTTTTAGTATCTTATTGCATCAATACCTTTATTACTTGTGGTAAGTTTGACTCTTGCATCAATATCTCTCGCACCTTGATACGTCTCAGACATATCTATATTTTTTTATTGATTAATGCTATTATATTATGGCTCCGTACTTTTGCTATGATTTTATATCAATTTAGAGTGTTTTCATTAGTCATTAGACTAAACTATTAACCTAGTGCGAAGTGCCACTTATGGTTTCCTGTGTGTTTTTGCATCGCGGTTTACGTCTAGGAAAATATACGGAAAAATAGGAGATCACAATAATTCGAGACGAAGATGGACAGCTAAAGGGGGCGAACATGCAAGGTACCACATGCCGGCACGTGGGGCCGGCGCAGCCAGGCCGCTACCCTTTCGTGTTTCCCCTTTGCCTATATAATCTCCTCGAAAACCTCAAACCATAGAGGAGACGCTTCCGAAAACCATAGAGTAGACGCTTCCAAAAAACAACTTGGAAATCACTGGGCCGGTGGCCGGCGGAACACCAAGACGAGGAGAGTGTCTGGGCGGCTTTTCTCCGGGAGAAAACTTGGAGCGGCGGCGCATCGGCCGGCAGATGCACTGCCACGTCGGGGTGAGGAAATCCCCCAGAGTAGGGAGAGGGGGACCATATCTAGAGGTGGAAACACTTTCCCCTTCCTCCATGTCTCAGAGCTCCAAACTGGAGCTGTCATCGTCCAAGATCTTGTCGGCGAGAGCCCAGAAGCGCGAGCCCCTAAGGCCAGTCGCCGGCAGCGGCGAGCACGGAGACCAGGGGCACACGACACGGTGGCACACTGCCACCGGCGTGTCGCCCTGCGGGGCGCCCGCAGCCGCAGGAGCTACGCTAACGGTCATCTCCCAGTTCACCGTCAGTGATAGTATCTGTAGCTGTATCGCCCTATCATGATACTATGATCATGAACTTTGTTAATGAAGTTGAATTATGTGATGTATTCCCCCTCTATGCTCTATGTATTGGATTTGATCTTGCTCCTTATATGAGCTTTATCTATGTTGGATTGAATATAATAGAATCATGAGGTTACTTTAGGCATCTATAGTATAATTTCCGGAGGCCCGTAGTGACATTGGGGACTCTATGGATAACATATTAGAACGATAATTCTCATGAGGTATTTTTTAGTATGATTTTTGGACTTGCCTGCATGATATTGGGTACGTCCTATAGATTAGAAAGATGAACTTAAATGTGCGTTTTTGTAGCCCTGCGTATATCTCATCCTATTTTTATCCTATAAAAAGGAGAGAACTTTGGACTGATCTTTACCATGTACTTTTAGGGCATATCATATGTTCAATTATGTTAATAATGTTGAGAATTCCCCCCTAAAAAAATGTTGACCGTAGGCACTAGTGAATGCATAAACCCTAAGCCTTATTTCTAAGCATTTATATACCCATTTAATCCACGTTTGTTTACATAATACCTTGCTATTCTTATTTATCAAATTGTTGGATATCATAGCTCAACGCATTGTACCATGGCACAGTGGTTGCTGGCTGCCGGTTTAGCAGCGATGGATCTGCCACGATCTGCTCGTTGCGTTGTCAGTGATGGCTGCATAATAGTTTGACGTTTTGGGTGGAGGCCCTAGACTTTGGATGGCGGCGGACACGATGGTCATGTAGTCGATGTGATGGCAGAGTATTCGTTTTGTTGATGGTTTCCACCTACGTGTGTCGCAGTCGATGGTGGTATTTGGACATCCTCTGTTGTCACTACGAAGTTTCGAGGCTGGCGGCGGTATGATACGCCCCCTCCATTTCGAAACCGGATTCGATTCGACTCATCGGGTACTATGCACGCCAGTTCCAGAGGAGCTGCATGGCCAGCGATGGCGATGCACGACATCTCATAAAGAGGCATCAAGTCATGACTGATCTTGGTAGGTGCTAAAGGATGCGGTGTCAAGTCATGACTGCTGCTGCTTGATCAAACATGGTGCGACATTCGCCGGAATCGTGTCAGTATGGGAAGTCATCGACATCATGTTTATCCTCCAATGGCTTCTTGGTAGTGATAATTCGTTGGTTGGGCAAACGAAAATGGTGCAAGCTGAAGGCAATTGCAATTGTTGCACTTGGATTGATTGGATCCCTTGATGGGATTATATAGTACAAGGAGGTGACTTGTTTGCCAAAGAAAGAGATTACAATTTAGGAAATAATCTAGATTAATTCTAATGCTCCTTGATTTTGGCTGACTAGATGTGTCCTACATGTACACGTCTAGCACAAGCTTCGGCATTGAGTGTGCACACTTCAATGGAAAAAATTCTGAAAATGTTGGCGGGCGCTTATGTCGTGCCTTTGCTGAAGGTGCTTGGTCAAATCTCGTGTCTGGGGATGAACATCCGGAACTCGACATTTGGTTGTACTCATTATCACCGGGGCATGTGCGGGTTTTCCTTTTTGAAGATTTTGTCTAAAATCTATGTATTCTCACTTTATTTCTGTCTTCTACCATAGTGTTAGTCATAGTCTCCCGAGCCGAGGCATGTGATTTTGGATTTGTTTTCTTTCTATCTTTATAAACTTTGCAATAAAAGTATTTTGTACACCGATTTCGATGCATAGACCGATGTTTGAGAGCATTGCATAAAGGAGAAGAATATGTACCGACCTTGAATTTTACAAGGTGTTTATAGACGTGCGCAGATGTTAATTAAGGAGCCATGTACGAGATGAACCCTCGACGCCGTTGATATATTTGCCGAGCTATGATATACGTACTCAATGGATTTATACAGAAGTAAGAAGTAACGTGCCGACATGGCTCTGCCGCGTGTTCTTCCATCGATCGATTCGTCGGCAGACCATTGACGGAGCAAAACTCGGTCCGCCGTGTAGCTCCAGCGTAGCACCGGTGAGGCGGACGGTTCACCAGCAGTACAGCGCGTACGTACTTTGCCCACTAGTCCACTACACACCGTACCAGCTTTTCTCGGCCGTCCGATCCGTGTGATCCGACGGCCACATCCTCCCCCGCACGCTACTGTAGATGCTACAGTAGCACCCGAATTTCTACCAATCACGTGGCGACGCGTGGCCCGGTCACCAGCCGGTGCATCCGGTTCCAGCCGGTCACCGTGGTTTTTTGCAAAAAACACCCTCACAAAACGACACAGCAACCCTCACTCCACAATTTCCACTGCCAAGAACCTGTGCGCGAATCCACGAAAACTCAGGAACCCTGATGAAAAACCATCCACGAAATCCCCTTTCCTCTCTTACTCTCTCGCGCGACGGCGGAAATCGCCGCCGCCGCCGCCGACGCGCCGTGCCGTCGCTGCGCTTCTCCTCCTTCAAATCGACGCCCACGGCACGCTCCGGCGCCGCGCCCTCTCCAACCTCGCCGGCGAACGCGTGCTGGGACAACCGGAATCGCTGCGGTTCGGCCTCGCCGTGCTCCCGCTCCTCGACCCGTCCGCCGCCGTCTCCGCGCTCGCCTTCCACTCCATCGGCCCCGTGCCCCGCAACCTCCTCGCCGCCTCCGACGCGCGGGCCCAAGCCGCCGGAGCAGGAGCCGTCGCTCAGCCTCCCGCTCCTCCGCGAGCCAGAGAAGCCCGCGCCGGCACCGTCCCCAACCTCGCCTCCATCCCAGCAGCAGCAGAACCACCACCAGCTGCCGCCCAAGATCCGGCTCACAGCGGCGCAGGCGTTGGCGCCTCCGCCCCCGCCACCTCCTCCGCCGCCCGCCGTGGCCGCCGACAGCCCGCGCCTGAATGCGGCCGGCAAGGTGGTGTTCAACGGCCTCGGCCGCAGCCCCAGCAGCCTGGCGGGCGGGCGGCGCCACCGGTCCGACGGCGGCGGGATGTAGCGGTCGTACTCGGCGCACGTGCGCGTGCCGGTGCTGAACGTGCCCCTGTGCCGCAAGTCCGTGTCCGTGTTTGGCATCGACCGCCTCTTCTCCCCGTCCTCCGCGTCCACAGCCGCCGCCGCGCACGCGGCCGCCAAGAAGGGGAGAGTGGCCAAGAAGGAAGCAGTGACGACCGCAGCGCCACCACCGTCGTCCCAGTAACCTCCCAATCGTCAAATGCCCGTCGATTGATGATCTCTCTAGCTCGTGCTTCTACTTTGATCTTGATTTTGGTTTTGGGTGACGCTTAATCAGGTTTATTCGAGGATTAAGCTAGCTCTACTAAGTAGTAATTAGCGATTGGATAGCAGTGCTGTTGTGTTCTGTTGGAGTTTCTGCTGGACATACTCCTATACATTTGACGTTGGAAAAGGATTACTTCTTGCAGGTCTTCTTTGACATTTATTGACCCTGTGCACATTGAATTGATGTGAGCTTTGTGGCCAAGTTCAGATCATAGTAGCCGGAAACGGGGTCCATGCCGCGTTCCACGACCCGGGGTCGATCGACCCAGAAACGGGGTCGGGGTCGAATGAGGGTCGACGAGGGTCGAGCCTGGGTCGTGATCCTATTCGATGGCTACTCAGTACTGACCCCTAATGAGTACACTGTACACAAGATGTCCAGGAGATGAGTAAGTAGTAAGTACCAGGCATCCCGCTGACGCAGTCCGCCCGTGCCGTATGCATCTCCTTCCCGCGGGTCCCTCCACTGTTCAGTCGCCGCCGTGAGTCTGTTCCGTCCATCCGTCGCCTCCTGGGTGGCCTGGACGCCTGGTAGTCGCTAGGGGCGCTGGTCCGCCGAAGGCACCGCAGGAGTAGGACGGCGGGAGTATTATTCACTAGATTACTGGAGTCTGGAGGGATTTGGGGCATAGAGGAAGAAACAGAGTAGCAGCCGGGATGTGTTCGTGGATAAGAAATCAAGGAGACGACGTACTTCGTGGGGAAGAAACAGGCGTACCAGTGGCTGATTTTTGGACCCTTACTTTTAATCAATTTATTTGGTGAATTTATCTCAGCAAAAAAAGTTTAAAGCTGGCGTCATTTCTCTCCCACGCAATATCAGGAAATAATAATCAGAAGTGGAAAGATCTAAGTAAAGGGCAAATTTATTGCCTCTAGGCCACGTAATTAGAGGGGAAAGATCTCAGCAAAAAGGGCAATTTTTTGCCTCCAGGTCACGTAATTAGAGGGAAAGATCTCAGCAAAAACTTACATTCTGGAGGGAAAAATCAAAAGATCATCTCACTAACCAGTTGCAATTATGGATAGATTTCCCTCCACGAAACAGAATGACCCGTCTTATCGTACCGGGGTCATCGACCCAAAATGGTGTGGATCACGAACCTCGGCCCAAATTGGCGTTCCAAAGATATATACCCCTTGTCGAACCTTGTTCCCTCCAGCGGCGACCCTCGACCCGCGACCCCGTTCCTCGACCCGGACGACCCAGATTTCTGGCAACTATGGTTCAGATGCTAGGTATGAGGACTCATGAAGGTATTTATTTTTTAACATACTTCATCATAATGTCTCCATTCTTTGATTTATATGTTCTCTTCCATTGAAAATCATGTCGAGCGAAGCATCATCGTACATTGTCTTCAGTTTCAAAGTTTAGGCTATCTCTTATTGTATGTTATCAAAAGATCAATGTATGTAATACAGAGACGGTTGGATTTAGGGGAAATGCTAAATTATTCACTATACTTTCCTTTTGTAGCGATGGGATTTTTAACATATCTTTATTTGCAAGCGAAGCTATGCCAACTACGGTTATATGCTCTTATTTTCTTATCCTTCTCTGTTTGTAAAATATTACAATATTCGTTGAATTGCATGCTTATTTCTGACTTGCTGCTTCTCTTTACTGAACTATGCATCTAGGTAGATCATGGATTTGATGCTACCTTTAGTAAATATATGTACAGAGTCTAATGCTTACCAACTATGTTTTGGCTTTGTTGTTCAAGCTCTTTTCTGTGCTTTCTTATTGGTGTCCTTTGGTCTTCACTATCCATGCCCTACTCCCCAAAATTTAGATGTTGCTACCTTAGATATGTTGTTTTTGGCATGTGCAAATTATAGTGATTTTGAGTACATAAGCCAGTTTTATGTCGTTTCCGTACCTGACATATTCAGGAAAGAGCATCAATGCTCATTTCCGCACCATTTGTTGACGCAATTTTTTCCAATTGGAACTTGATTATTAGTGTACTATGCTGATATGAGATTTGTTAAACCGCAGATATATAGAGCAACAAGGAGATAGAGAGAGTGTCAACGCTGGACATAGAGCCAGGAGGCTCTTCCACTTCCAGAGGTAGTGTCTCGGACCGCCGCCGCCAAAGGTTTACCTCGGCAATGCAAGTGCATGGCGGTGCCCTGCCGTGGCTGTTCCCAGGCTGACAAGGAGCACAACAAACTCAAAAGGTGTGAATGTCATGGCACAAAATTCAATCTGAGTTTCTGAAACTTCAGCGCCTGTTAATATTTGACTCTCAAACTGAGGATTGTTTCATGTTTCTTAACTTTGCATTGATGGTTACCTATTGTTCTACTTGCAGCTATGGAGTCGACGAATTATTCAACACATTTGCAAGATTGTATGGTTCGTTTGTTACCATCTTTTGTTTCAGCAAGTGATGAACTATATATACTTCGTCACTGTCTATCTACTATATATACTTCGTCACTGTCTATCTACTATATATACTTCGTCACTGTCTATCTTTGGTATTGAGTGTCTTGCTGTTTGAATTATGTACTCATCCGTTATATGTAGAGATGAAGTGATGAACTATACTTGGACAGATGGAATATCTATCTTGGTATGTATGCGTTGCTAATTTAATTCTGTGATCATGTGTTTAACATAGGGATAAACTTGGTCACTTCCATTTTCTACCGATGGTATCTGTCATTGATATTTCAGTTCCGTAATGATCTCACGTGATGTAGCAAGTTTGATACAAAAACTAGGGACGAGAACAATTGATACTCTATCTCCAACCCATTTTACTATGAATTCATCCGATTTCATGCAACACATTCAGCTTTGTGCTCAGCTGATCACGACTATGTCCTTATTGTTCTTCCATTACATTTTGTTCTTCATTTTTCTCTTATCATGACACAACAGAGCTTTTATGATTCTGTGTGAGATTTTAGCTTGCCAAATACTTCCGTAACCTGTTTTACCAATGTTATTGTTGTTGCCTTAGAAGCACCAGAAATATGAGTCGAAGCTTCAGCTCCTATTTACAACCTAAACGACAAACAACTGTAGAGGCAGAATATTAGATCTCAACATAGTGCCACATACTTACATATGATGAAGTATGAAAAATGTATTAATCATAAATAAGCAAAGCCAAGATTGCATTTAACTGCCAAATAGAAAGCACATATGAACTACTACGCCATATGTTTGCAGCTAAATATGATGTATAGATCCTTTTACCTTCCTGATATATCACTAGCTATGTTTGAAATTATATTATTGATACATTGTCCTTTAGCTGTTGTGGACGTGCATCATGGCAGAGTATAGGCTGATGACCATTACATTTCATGGTACTTATATTGTGTTTCTGTAGGAAAAAATATGCTCAGCTGAGGACATATTTGCTTAATATGGTTAAAATATTAAAACTATTTTCCTATTTTCTCGTCCGATTGCCACACAATCAGCTTTTCAAATCAGGAAATAGGATACGCTACAACTATAAATAGTACTCTCTAATACTGCCCAGCGTGTCACAACTATCTAAACAAGCATCTGATACTGTGCGGTGTGACGCCGTGCACGGTCTTCACTTATATATTTTTCTCCATTTACATTTTTTATGTGCACTAAAATTTAAATAAATTATTACTTAGTCGTGTCTTTGCTGCCTAATCTGGTTACTTTCTAATTGCGCACCCAAATAAATTATTACCAACTCATGTCCTCGAACATTTTTTGAATTATCTATGACTGTGGAACCAAGTTCGAGAACATTGCAGTCAGAATTTTGACATAATCTGAAACAGAACCATATCTAGCATTTTAGAGGGATTTTAGAGCAATATATTTTTGAATCACTTGAAGTATGGTTAAACTTTATTGGCAAATATTTGAGCTGTGTATGATTACTATGGGTCACTCGGCACTCCATACAGCTTCTGTATAATCATGCTATATATGAACTTTGAATGGTCAAGATTCATCTAAATTTTGTTGTTATTTTATTTCAGATGCTTATGGGAAAAACAGTGCTCTGTCAAAATGTTGATCTTCTCGTCGTTGAATATGAGTTCTTTGTTGAAGTGCTGATCTTCTCATGGTAGACAAGAGAGGTGAGGTCTATGTTTTATTCATTATTTATGTTATGTACTAAACTGCTCATCATATAGTTCACATTCATGTTGTTGATCTTCTTCAGGTCTTTTATCTTCGACCCAATACTCCGTGGTTTGTTTAACTTTACATTTTGTTTGCAGGTTTGTTTGCAAAGATTGTACAAGCTCGATCTTCTGTCCACACTTTGCTTCCAGATTTTTTCACCACGTGGTTGAGATTTTGTTTCTTCTATTTGGTAGAGGAACTGATAAACAATAGTCCTGCAAATTCAAGCATCATGAGTTTTTCCTCTACATGCACGAGTTTGATTGCTCACCTTCCAATAATTCTTTTATGCTTAGATGTTAAAGACAGATGGAAAAATTATATTGATTGCTATGCATATTCAGTAAAGCACTCCATGTTAGAAACATAGATGCATCCTTTCTTTCAGATGATGTCTATTTTCTGCTTATATGTTACATAGGCGTGTGATGATTCTTTACATAAATGCTTAAACAGAAACAAGATAAAATTACCTCATGGGCAGTCTACATAGTACATACAAAAAGGAGTATCTCTTAGGGGCTGTAAAAAGGTCTTCCTGCCATGATTACCACACTGGTGAAATGTTTGTTCTGCAATTTATAGATGCATGCATGCTACTGATGATCATTTTCAAACAAGTTAATTTCCTCAACATTTCTGTTTGTGTTTCTCACCTGACCAATATGTTGATGCCGAAATCTTTGTTCCATTTGAATTATCCCATCAAGAAGTTCTTGATAAAATAGCAGGACACGGCGGATACTATCTCCAAATTTTAATCCAAGAACACAAAATGCAGTTGATAAATAATATAAGTGCTCAATTTACCCACTAACATAGCTGAAAGCTGATGTAAAATTTAGTCCCAGCATGCGTACTTGATTTCTTCTTTTACTTTGTAAGAAGTAAACTGTATACGTATTTGATTTTGATGCAATATATAATACCAACTTCTTAATAATTACAAATGCACTATGCTTATTATTTTGATGCAACATATAATAGCTCATATTTTATTTCAGTGGAAAAAAATTCCTTAGCCAGAAACATGATCGTCAGAGGCTACACCTTCAGCTCTCTTGAAGAACCTTCCAGCATCCAGCCTATAGAGTTTAAAAAGAAAGAAATGACGATTTGTTGGCTATGAAAGTTAAGAATTACCAGATGTATGATATTTTTGTTATGATTACATTTCTCCTCCTATACAAAATATAACTGTATGGATCCCCCTTTTATTTCTTTTCTGCCATAGTATCCCCCATTTCTACTTATTATGCATATTTCTCCTAAAGTTTTTTGGCATGCTAAATCCTTCATGACATGATTTGATGATACCACGAAACATGCTAATTTCATTTGGACTGAAGACAAAGAACCAAGCTGAGCAAATATGCTTTAGCACTGCCATGAATGTACCGTGTACCAAAGTTTAGCAAGTCTGGACGTTTTACATACTTACATCCTTGAGTGCTCCAAACATAAACCAAAAGAATGACTTATCTTATATGGAATTGGATGAACTAAATGATTCTTCTGACACATTATTTGCTTATCCAGCTCCAGGTATAACCATGCTTTAAATCTATCTTTACTTCTCATGAATATTTCTTTGTACAGATTTGTTTTGCCCACACTAACTTCTGCTTCCATTTTTCCATATTGGACCCAACCAGCGTGCACGCATGTCTATTCGTCAACGTCGTCATGCTGTCAAACAAGATGTACCAGCTACTCATTTGACTCTCCCACTTTCTGCAGATTTTGTCACACATTTAAAACGCGAGTTTGCTAGAAAATAAACATTGTGTAACCTTATCTTTATGTTCTTCCTATTGTGAGCCAACTAGCTCTGTTCATGAATTACTGTACATTGATTAAACTTTATGTGTGTTGTCTATAGGTTCTTGGCCTGGGAGATCCTACTATGGTTGTCCTCATTTTGTATGTGAGTACTGTGAAGAGAATTATAGTTGTCACCTTAGTCCGAAAACACGCAAGTTTTTTAACCCGGAAATCACAGCATTATAATTATGCCTGCTTAAATTGATGGACTACTGTGGTAACAAGTTAAGGTAAATTGTCATCTTGACTTGGCTATGCTTCCCCTCTTTTTTGAAGAATACTGAGTCCGGTTTCTTCTCCTATCAGTACGGCGGCAATGGGCGAAGCTATCGCCTGTTTAGAGGGACTAAAATTGGCCGCTGCTTATTTTTTATCTAAGTATGTAACATCATCATTGAGAATGATTGTGCTTATATTTTGAAAGCTTTCAAGGTTGACTTCTCTTACTATCTACTTATTCTACTTATAGTTAATCTAAATGGTAATGTATATAGTAAATATCTAATACTACTTGCCCCTAATAGATCATGTGTGACTAAATCGTATGTACTAATTGTTTATTACAGTTTAACTAATATTTAATCTACGTAGTTCGTACAATGCCCGTGCGTTCTACAACACAATACGACGAATTCATATATTATCCAACCTTATTAGCACAAGCTCATTGTAATTTGCATATAGTTTGCCAACTAACGACAATAAAATAAATTCCACAATCTACCCTATTATAACATAACATGTAACCACACGGGCGCGGCGACACGCCGCGCCAAGTTGTCTAGTCGGACGCCGATGCGCGGAAGAAGACAAGCTAGGTGCCTGCCCGCAGCCTCACCGATCGCATCACACGGATTGCCTGTTGCGGCAAGCTAGCCAGCGCATTTCCTCCGAGTGGAGGCAAGGTACCGTTGTAAAACTGCGCAACAAAAATAGATCAAATAAAGAACAAGAACACAAATTTTTACGTGGAAACCCTTACGGGAGAAAACCACGGAACGCACGAAGACGTATAACTATAATCGGGAGGAGTATTACAATACACGAGAGGACAAACCCTTCTCGTGCTATGGATCTGGTGGATCTCTCTCAATCTCACGATCTAATCTATGACTACATGGAACTATATATGGGGAACAAACAACTCTCTTTCTTGGCGGACACGAAACAGAGTTGTACACATGCCTTTCCGGTAGGACTCCATATATGGTATAATAGGATTCGGAGCATAACAAAACAACACTCCACCTTGAGACGAATCCTCTATAACAGTCATAGATAGCATCAACTCCTCAATTAAAGTCAACACAAGTAAACCTTGTGTCTTCAAACGTCCATAGGACAAATAAACTTCTCACGAAGTCATATCGAGCAAATCAACGGTAGGTCGTACGGAAAACAACACAGCTATCAACAAAGCAGACGAACGAAACTTGGATCTCACATAAAACCCAATAAAAGTCTGAGTCTGTGCCACTGACCTCCGAAACTGAAAAACTGCCTAATTATCTAATGACATAAGTCATCATATCTTCTGTGGTGCCTGAACGAGCGCATAGCTCAATAGTGCAACATCTCGGTGCACATAAACATTGTGAAGAACTCATCTCATGGAATCTGAACGTGCCACAAAGCACAAATCTCGGCAAACAATACTCATGCAAGAGCATATGGTACGGATGACATCACGTACACCAAAAATTGCCAACAGTAATGAAAAATCCATGACATGGTCAAAATTTGTCCCTGTAGAACAACTGTCGGATGGAACCTGCTCAACGTGCAACGGAGTATCAACTCTGCAATAGACCCCTCATAAAAGAGCAAAGACAACTGAATTGTACCGAAAGCTGAACAGTACTAAATGTTGTAGTATCTAGCAGAAAACAAATCTCCTTGCACCATAACTGATCCTCTTCACGAACTGAATAAAACATTCACATGCATAACAGCAAAATACTGGAGAGAAAAGTATATGCTGGCTACCAACAGGCTTAAATAATTACCTCCTCCATAATTTTCTTTTCTGAATTGTGTTCATGTAATTTCAGCAATATAATATCCTGAATTTGCATCCATAACATTGTCCCAAAAGGCTATAATCCAATAAACTCCACCTTAAACAGAAAACTAACCAGTGCATCTAATAATCGGCCTTCGCCAAACAACGCTCGCATCTTGACTTGTCGTAAGTAAAACTTTGTGTCACGATCCAACAACGAAAGATCATACTCCATGATAACAATGAGCAGATAATCTATGCACAAAGTAGTACAAGCCAAAGAATATTCCTTACAGAATTAAATTGCAGAGCAAATATGAATTGGAGAGCACCTGGTACTGCATTGGGTGGACGTAGCAGAAGCAAGATCAAAGAATCAGCTTTCACGTAATTGCCTTCACGTGAACTGCAGCAGCTGGTCTCTTTGATCGCTATGGACTTCGCGCCTAGGGACTTGTTCCGGCTGGATCTGATCACTTCACACGCGCATGCGCCAAAACGATCTGGTTTCCACGATTGATCCACACGTAGCTCCTCGCACATGATTGATCTGAGGGCATGATAAAACGGCGGGTCAGAAATTGTACCAGACAAACGAGACCGCACACGGACAGAAAACTGCAGCGGCGCGGACGGATCGCCAAGGCGGCGCATAGGACGCCGACGACGCTGTGAACTCTTAATCTCGGATCTGATCTCAAACGATGCTTCACCTGCATATTATGCCGCAACCTTCGGCTGTTGATCCAAACGAACGCTGCGACGGTGCTGTCCCAGGAGCGCAGCGGAAAGTCTCCCGAGGCAGCGGATTGAAAAAATTTCGGCTCTGATACCACTTATTATAAAACTGCACAGCAAAAATAGATCAAATAAAGAACAAGAACACATATTTTTACGTGGAAACCCTTACGGGAGAAAACCACGGAACGCATGAAAACGTATAACTATAATCGGGAGTAGTATTACAATACACGAGAGGACAAACCCTTCTCGTGCTATGGATTTGGTGTATCTCTCTCAATCTCACGATCTAATCTATGACTACATGAAATTATATATGGGAACAAACAACTCTCTTTCTTGGCGGACACGAAACAGAGTTATACACGTGTCTTTCTGGTAGGACTATATATGATATAATAGGATTCAGAGCATAACAAAACAACAGGTACAGCCGGGGCGACCGTCCGGCCGGCCGGCGCGTCGCGTGGTGCGCGCACGCATATGCGGCATGCGTCCGGCCGCCAGCAGAAAGGAGCCGGGTCGCCGCCCAGCCGAGGCACAGGTACGGCGGCCGGCGCGTGCCTCAGCTAGTGGAGGCGCAGGTACGGCGGCCGGCGCGCGCACCCGCCACGGCAGACGTAGCAAACTAGCAACGCGAGCGCGCGCACCCGGCACGGCCAGGATCGGGCGTCCGCTGAGCGCCGGCGTGTAGCCCTTGCCCAATAATTGATCCACGCTTTCACATGACACCGGCCGGCAGGTCGATCGATCGACCCGGCCCTCTTTTGTCGCTCTTGTCTCGGTGCTCGCTGCGAGAAGGCAGAGAGGGCCATGTGTGCGTGTGGCAGTGTACGCGGCTGGAGGAGCCGGCCCCGGCGCAGGCAAGCGGCCAAGCAAGGAGACACACACGCAGACGCCCACTCGCTGGCCGGGGAGACGGCAGCAGGGGAGGCAGAGCCAGCCAGCCAGCCAGGGGGCGTGGTTAATTTGTGGCAACACGACAAAACAGAACCCCACTCGCTGGCTGCTTGTCGGGTGAATGGCTGCTGTGGGCGAATGGCTTTTCGTCGTCTGTACCGCCCGTTCTGCTCACCTAGTCACCTCCTTTTTATGGGAAACGTTCCAAGCTGCCGCGTGCGGATTAACCGCGTATGGACATAAAACGGTACTTTTTTTCTTCTGAGAGTAAGCCAAAAGCATACTATATTTTTATAGAAGAATAGCAAACAATGTACTCTATTGGAATCTTCTTATATATTTACTAATTGGAGGCACCAAAGGAAGCTCCACGTTAATCCTCATCACTTCAAAAAATTAACCATCGGATCTCCACAATTACTTATCTACAGCCGTGGGATGAAATAGAAGAGTCCTCGCATTATATCCCACGTCCACGCCTTCTTAACTAGCGACCTCTCCCAGGATTCAAACAAATCCTATCCCTAGAACTAGCAGATTCTGATCCTCCGCCGATCCAAACCCACCGAGGCACAAGCGCGTCGTCGAGAGACCTTCAAGGCCGTTCCTCCTCATCCTTCTCCTCTACCGGCGACGCCGCCACATCCTCATAGCTGAGTCCGTCCGACAAATCAGGGACGTCCCAAGCCATATCTTGGCCACAACGAACGTGTTCATGCGGTCGCCGGCGGCCGTCCGACAAGGCAGGACGTCCCAATCTGTATCTTCACCACTGCATTGGTTTTGATCTGTTCGAGAAGGCAGGACGTAACAAGATGCATCCCCGATGCGTGATGGATATGTAGCCGGATCGATGGCTTTGAGAAGGTCTCTAGAGCGCATGTGTCTGCTGTCGCCGGCGGCCGGCAAACAAGGCTGGTCGTACCAACTTCATCACCATGCATGTCCGATGCGTACCAACTTCATCGCCATGCATGTCCGATGCACCGGATCGCGGGTACGTCCGACCGATGGAGATTAGTAACAGACTCGATCGGAAGGGTCAGCTTGATCAGCAAATATCCCCAGCGAGCTGCGGGAGATGGACCTTGCTGTAAGCCTGTAATTAACTTGAAAGAAAACCTACGCCAATCAGTATGTCTATCTAGCCGAAAGAGAAGCACGTACAGGTACACTACAACCTATTTTTTCTCCACTCTTTTCCAATTCTTTCCCTTCAGCTTTCTCCTCCTTATTTATTGTTGTTGGGCAATGTAATTTCGGTGTTAAGCGAATTACTACTTACAGACTTTTCAAACCTTAAATTCTAGGGCAAGGAAATTTACCGAGAATATTCAACTATTATTTATCAATAAAATACTATAACCAGTGCTAAAAAGTAATCTAATCAAGTGTTTCCAGATACATGCAATGGACCAATATGAATTTTGTTGGCCTAAACAACACTGATATTCCGTCAAAAAAGGACAGGGATGCCTTTAATTGCTACCCCCCACGATCCAAACCATAATATCTCTTTAGCATGTGCTTTCCGTAGCTAGAATTGCACTGAAATGCATACATAATATAGTTATACACATTTTAATAATTAAGAACAGTATCTTCTGCAAAAAATAATCTGAATTTATGACATATTAAAAACCATTAGCTTTTGTCTATTATATTGGAAGGTTTCGGTTTTCTCTATTGATTTTTTCTTTTGTTATCCAGCTGGTACTGTCTGCATGAGGTGGCTGCTACAACTTAGTTTTATGATGCACCACTGTAGTTAACAATCGGTTAGACTTTCCTTTATGTTCACTGGAATAAGATTTTATTGGTTATTAACTCACTATAGTTCCTATCTAAAAAAAAATCACTATAGTTCCACGGACCAGTCAGAGTTCATGCCATAGATACATTATTACATCGATATTATGGTAATATCAGAGGAGATTCAAAGCTGAGAGAAGAAGTGGATCG
The DNA here is from genome assembly GCA_947311845.1 of Poa pratensis. NCBI lineage: Eukaryota > Viridiplantae > Streptophyta > Magnoliopsida > Poales > Poaceae > Poa > Poa pratensis. Next base: position 11,438,472 of record CAMZMU010000072.1, read on the forward strand.
GCGAGAGGCTGGCAGGACCGTGGCTCATTGCACTTCGATTGTGGCTCCCATTGAACTTCCGTTTTAAGGACCACATGGAGCTGCGATGCTGTTAGGTAGAGGATGAGAAAGAGCTGCTGCTGTAGGGATTAGTCGGCGATTCGAAGGAGGATGCGGGAGTAGAAATATTTTTTTGGCAGCGTGCTAGGTATAGATCTGCTTCTCTGCTAGGAGGGACGATCATGGGACGATCCAGGCGTCCAACCCTCTCCGTAGTCAAGAAGAGCAGGATGATGCGGTCGAGCCAGCTAAGATAAGCAGAGGACAGCACGACCGAGTGTGCCCACGGGGCCATGCTGGACCAGGAGGAGAGACATGGCGTCGTAAAATCGCAGCTGCAAGATCGAGGAGGAGGAGGCGGCCGTGGGCTTACGACCATTGGAGCCGATATGTCAGATATAATCGGTATTGTAGCCATTCCACTAATTTTACCTTTTCAAGCTTCTTTACCTAAGGCATTAGTAGCATGCACATACGATGCCTACTAATATAAAATATAGGCCATGCTACACTTCTGGATTTTGCATACAGTTCAATGTTCTTATAATGTCCGTCAATCATCATGCTTTGCTTAATTTGGCAGCATACTTTGGAATTAGATTTATTTGTCAGTGAATATACCTCGGTTCAGGTTAGTGGCATAATATATTGCAAGCCCTTCCCGCACATACAAGGTTGATGATACTGGACTATTATCATTTCTCACCGACTAATCAAACTAATCAATGCTATTTGTTTGGTGCTTTATCCTGCTGTCTTGGATTTGAATCATGATGCTAGGTTTTCCAGAAATACTTTGGCTCCTACCTTTTAATGTTGTCGGAACATATAAATCGAATTAAAAAATATAATAGGATAGCTCATGGGCGGAGCTAAGAATGAATCTTTTCTTATGCAAAGGGGCGCCGAACAAAGGGAATACAAAAAAATCTTCCAAAATCACATGTTTACACACAATTTCAGAATGCTGAGGGGGCCAGGCCCGGCTGGTCCCCACTTCCTCTGCCATAAGATTGCAATCTTTTCTTTGAATTAGTAAATCTCAAGAAGAACAACATGACCAATAGACTTTCTAAGATGCCTTGCTAATTTAATAAGTTTAAATGGTACAAGTGAACAAATTGTCACAATCTTGGCTTGGCTTTAATGCAGGAAGCTTGCTGTTGCAGTCTAGAGGGAAAACCATACAATTGTCAATCTACTGGCACTCCTGTGTATGTGATATTCTTGATCAATTAGTCATTTGTCCATAGAAAATATCAGTACAAATCACAATGGTTCTATTTTCTTGGTTTCCTTAGATGACATTCTCATTACAAACAACTGTAGTTTCATACATCTGTCAGTTTTCTCATCCTCCTATTGCATCAAATAGCTCCTTAAAATGCGAGTGATTTATTTACCAATATTTTCTTCAGAAGACAGCTTAATACGTTGACTGTATTTTCTACCATTTCAAGCCTGCAAACTTTGTTTAAGCGATATTCTCACATTCTTTTCTTTATGTACGTTAACATTGTTCAACTTTATTTTTTCAGTATGGTATGTCCTTGGCAAGAAGAATTTGAGTAGATTTTACCCTTAAAATAATGCAGTAAATACATCTGTGGTACATACATTGCTTTGAAGCCATTGGAGTTGCTCCAAAGACAGCTCAAGAATTTCGTGACCACTTCTCTTTCATTTTCTATCCTAATGAATGTGCTCAAACCTGTTGTTGCACCACCTTTGCTTTTAAAGGTTGATTTTCCGTGGGGAATATGGCAATAGATTACATGGGCACTGTGCTCATAAAATCCACATATCGAGCATAGAAGATGTCAGATACAAGGTACAGATCTATAGGAGTTTTAATACATCTGTGGTACATTCAAAAGTACACATGAGGCTCCATAGGCGAGATTTCATGCTTCAACCAAGTTCATGTCTTTATAGTTGAAAAAATACAAGATGAACATGAATTCTAAGGTATTTTATATTAAAATTTCTGTAGTTTAAATTCAAACAAAACCGAGCCCGTGTACATGTCTTATATGTGAATAAAAAATGTTGATGAGAAGTATGTTATGAAAGTTGACGTATTCTTCCAGTTATTGCTCAACTGTATGATGATTGTATATGATCCAGTGAACTTCATAACTTTATAAGTTGACTGCAAGAAGATTTTGTTGCCTCATGTAAAGTAAGTCACAATTATTTAAGGGCCCATGCAATCAGTTGAATCACGTGAGAGTGTTACACACAAAGAATCAGAATCGGACAGATACCCATTAGTGTGTTTATACTATTTTGAGAGAACCGACATATAAGAAAATCTTAGTTGTATATTTTCCAGGTTAATTTGAAAAATCAGACAATTCTTAAAGGTAACACAACTCATGATAGTACAAAGCTTCAGTTAAAAACCGTCATGTGGATTGAATATATGGAAGAACAAAGTCTGCTTTAATTTTAAATGAAGTCATAAATCTATAGACTCTATTCGTTGGCTCTTTGCAAGTATACAGGCTATAAGTTTTCTAAGGTGTATTTCCATGTCCATGTATGATTCTTTTTTACTTTACTCTAGGAAGCTTATGTTTATTTTCATATTATCATACTCTAATTTATAAGTGTATGCCAAAACCATTCATATCAGTAAAAGAATTGGATCTATAATATTGGCTATTATATTGTGTTTTTACGTTTCAAAAAGTAACTAGCCCGTGCAGATGCACGGGTTGATGACTAGTTACTTAAAATAAGTGTTAAACTGGGGTTAGTTTAATTATGACACTTAGGCCTCCTTTGATTCACATGATTTCATAAGGAATTTTGAAGGATATGGACCCGGTGGAATATTTCCTTTTCAAGGTGTTTGATTCACAAGATTGTAACCTGCAGGAAATATTCCTATAGGAACTGCGTAGTGCATTTTCAAAGGAAAACTAACATGAGCTTGGACTTCATGGAAAATTCCTGCGTCTTGTTCCTATGCTTGTAGGATTAGAGTGGACAGGGCAAGTCAATCCTACAGAATTCATATTCCTTCATATTTCCTACCCTGCGAATCAAAGGAGGCCTTATTATGGATCGGAGTTAGTATAAGATATCCAAATCCTCCCTCCCGCAGTTGCTTCCAAAGGCTTAGCTCCTCATGATACGGCTAACATTTTGTCCTATATAACATTGATCTCCCTTATTTTCCAAAGAGGTTTGAACACCTGTACTTGTGGCCTGGGAAGGATATTATTATGATGGTTATCTGATGCGGGTTTCCAAAGGCTTAGCTCTATTCGGACATTTCAAAATGAATATCATGTTTCACCCCCAAAATATACATCGGAATCAACCGGGCACTGGTACATAATAGCAACATGCTTTTTTTTTGCAGGAGATGCTGTCAGTATTTGACATATTAACAGAAGTCGAACTTAACCTCTATAGACATAACTAGCTTCGGCTTCATTTGGCAATGTAGTGCCTTTTCAAGAGACTAATATGTTTTTAGCTCGGTTGGTCCAAATTTCTGGTGTTTGGTTGTGTGCAACTAGACTGTTATTTGTACCTCTTCTAGAGATTGTAGACTTACTTCCTCTTTTCTCAGTTTCACCACATGAAGTTGTCAAAAGTTGTGTGGCATGGCGAGACAAAGCTATTGTTTAGATGAAGTTAGAAAAGACTGAACTTGCGCGATGAATTTGAAGAATATGATCTCGATAAACTTCAAAAGGAAATACGAAATTTAAGAGCTATGTTTGAATGAACTTTGAATCGATTGTAATAATGGAATCACTATGCCGGTATTTATTCAGGTAGATATCGTCGTGAACGGAGGCATTGGCAAAGAGATTAGGAGAGTGTCCACCACCTCGAGTTCCCTTGAGCTCACTCGGGCATGTCCTGCTAGAAACGTCTGAATCGATTATTGCTAGGGTCTGGCTGAGGAGGGGTTTAAGCAGCGTGCGAGCCATGCCCGTGTCGTGTGATTTCTGCATTTGACGTTCCAGTTGGCCTTCATGCAGTCTGTCGTTCACGCACTAATTGTTAACCCAGTCAAGAAAACAGAAAACTACCCAAGTGCAAATTATTTACTCGTATAGCAAAAGTTACGACTCACCCGTTAGCAAGAACGCTTGTGTTTTTGTCCAAAGTGCAAATCAACATGAAAACAAAGTAGCGGATGTATGTATTTTTGTGGGCTCCAAATCTGAGTGTTTGGATCGTGGTAGAGTAGAAATAATATGTTGCTGGCACAACGTTGTACGGCATGCATGGTTAACCAAATCATTTTATTTCTTTTTTGCGACATGCACGGAATGTACTACTTGAAAGAAACAGCGCTTAATTTGTGTGCTGCTGACATGACGTGCACTGCGCTTAGTTAGAAAACATAAAATATTAGTAGGGGGGTACAGTACGTTTGTACTTGGTACTACACTGGTGCTGGCCACGACATTGTGCATAACAAGATTGAGAATGGAAAGCGTACTAGACTACTTAGAGAAGGGAACATCAAGCTAGCTAGAGGAGGGCAAATATATAAGCGGATCTGGCTAGACGACGACGATAAGCCGGGCCAGCCAGCTAGCTAGCTAGCTTCTTTTCCTCTTGACGCCGGCGGCCGCGTCGCCCTTCTGACCGTCGCCCCCGTCGTGATCATCCACACGGGTCGCCGTGAGCTTGGTGAGCAGCTCCCCGGCGGTGTCGGCGAGGACGAAGATGTTCCTCGCCGCGTCGTCGATGAAGCCCTCCTCGACGCCCTTGTCAAACAGCGAAAGCAGGCTGTTGTAGTAGCCGTCCACGTTGAGCAATCCCACCTAATGCAATGAATATCACACCAACCGTACGTTGTGATTAGTTACAAACACATCGCTTTCGTCGGGAAATCAGAGTGTTCTAGCTAGCTTGCTAGCAAGAAACGGTGCGAGAGGATTAATTATGGCATGATGGCCTACATATCTCTGGCTAATGCCGATGCCAACCAATATCTACATATGAGACCACTGGCCCTGGCAAGACATGCATGCAATAATAATGCATAATGCAAAATGGCAGTTAAATACGACAAGCAAGCTTACAGGTTTGTTATGGATCCCCAGCTGCGCCCACGTTATGATCTCCAACAGCTCTTCGATCGTCCCATAACCGCCTGCACAAGAAATGACATAGTCTCAACGGAAGAACCGGCATGTTCTTTACTTTAAGTAACATATACAAGTTGTTTAATTATCATTTCGATCTTAAACGTTTGTTTAAGTTCAGACAGAAGTACGACACTAATGAAGAGCAGCAGTGTGTAATCCCCCATTTCGCTTTCCCCTCTCCCTCTACAGTGCAGAGAGCGACCAGGGCGGCGAAAAAAGTTTCCCCTCTTTCTCGCCGGAGCCGGAGCGGATCTCCGCCGTCTCTCGCCGCCTCGGCGGTGGGGGGGGGGGGGGGGATCTTGCTCCCGGTACTCCGGTGTGTAGATAGAGTAGGATTAGGTTCCCTCGGTGGCGAATCAGAGAGGGATTCGGCGCCGATAGGGAGATGTAGGTTCGGCTCCCTCCCTCTTCCTCGCCGGAGACGGCGAGTGGGGGCCGTTTTGGTGGCTCCGGACGACGGTTCCGGTGGTCTTCGTGCTCCCCGTTCTTTGGATCGGCGGAGGGCTGTTTCCCCTTCTCCGCGGGCGGCCGACGAGACGGCGGCGTCGTCTGCGCGTTTTGGAGTCCCTGTCCTCCGGCCCTGTCCTCGTCGTGGCGTCGTCTCCTCCAGCGGCGCTGCAGGGCTTGTGAGGTGCTGGTGTGTAGGAGGAAAGGTTGGAGGTGGAACTCGGTTCTGCGTCCCTCGGCGGAGGGTGCTGCGGGGTTTCGGAGGAAGATGGGTGGAGGTTCCGGCGCAGCTGGGCTGCTGGTGGTGTCCGGAGCTGGTGGAGGAGAGGGCGGCCTGGCTGTGCTCGTTCATCGTCGATGATCCTGGTGCTTGCGTCAGGTGGTTCATGCAGCTTTCAACAATGTTTGGAGGTGTTCTCTCTCTCAGGTTTGTGGTGTTGACGGTGTTGTTGCAGCTTTCTCCAGTGTGTGGGTGTGGTTTCTGTGTTCTTCCTCAAATCTGTAGCGTGTGTGTGTTCCAATCTTGTACTTGTTTCTTATGGTGAATGAATACACGCAAGCTTTCTAAAAAAGAAGAGCAGCAGTGTGTGTGACGTACCCGGCAGGGCGATGAAGGCGTCGGAGTGTTTCGCCATTTCTGACTTGCGCTCATGCATGTCCCTCACCACTTTCACCTCTCCCAACGTCTCCCCTGACACCTATGAAAGGCCCGTACCCATAGTACATATGCACATTCAAAAAACACGTTTCATATGCGTGCTCGCGGTAAGAAAACAAAAGAGAAACCTGTGACTTTAATCAAGCTAGCGCGCGCATGCATTTTGTTCAGAGATCAGAGAGAGACCAGGAGTGACATGCATGGTGTACGTGGTAGCAGAGAGGAGATTCGCGCACTACCTCTTCGGGGAGGAGAGCGCTGGGAATGACCCTGCACAGATATATGAGGCCACATCGGGTTAGCTATAGCTCGAAGCTACATGCATGGAAGCTACAGGGATCGTCGAGGTCGATGTAATCGGAGAGAGAGACATAGAGAGGAAATGTAGGAACAGATGCGTCATGTTGGATCGACTTACCCGAGGACGTGGCGGCCGCCGTCGTGGACGGCCTTGGACACGAGGCCCATCAGGCCGCCGCTGCCGCCGCCGTAGACAAGATCGAGCTTCCTCTCCACCTGCAAAGGAGAGGAGATGGGGAGTCAGGAACGGTGGAGATGGAGTGGAAGCCTGCAGGGCTAGAGAACAAGTCATGGAGACATAGACCGAGGCATTAGCATATCCTATTACGGGGTCATGGTGGTTGCCACCGCGGCTGCTGGAGGTCTCTCTGCTAACTCACCAGTTCCTTTCCAAGGTCGAGGGCGGCGGCGCTGAAGGACGGCCGTATCCCCGGCCTGCTGCCGCAGAAGACGCAGACGGATCGCACCGGTCCCCGGCCACTGCCGCCGCTCTCCGCACCCTTCTCCTGGTCTTTGTTCGCCTCCATGTGTTGGCCAAGGCAACAGAGGGAGGGGGAAGGGGATACCCCGGCCAGGAGGATAGATGAGGGTGGGTGCTATGGTGGCCGGCTCCCTTGTGAGGTCCCCTCCGTGCCTATTTATGCACAAGCCGTTGCTTAATGGGTGCATGCTATTATTGAGCTGCTATCGTACGACTTGCCTAATGAAAACTATCCCGGCATTTCTTCTGATTTTTTCCCACATCCCATGCTCTTTGGAAGCGTGACATATATACAGGAGATTCTATCTGGCTAAAAAATAGGGACCATCAGCACCAATGTGGACTGCTATTGGTTGGAAGCAGTCTAAAAAATCACCACCCGTTGGATCTTTGTCAATAGTCTTCTTTTACTCTTTTTTCGGAAAGGAGGGCTATACCTCCGCATCTCTGCACTCAATTGTCTTATACTCCTCTACCCGGAAATACCCTGTATATTGGGTTTAGTCAAAGTCAAACTTTGTAAAGTTTGATCAAACATATAGAGAAAAATATCAACATATACAATACATGTTGATATTTTTCTTATATGCTTGGTCAAACTTTAAAATGTTTATCCTTGACCAAACTCAGAATGTTAGGTAATTATTGGCAGCGTGAGTAATCCATTGACAGAAGTAAAACTATCTGATGTGATAGACTGCAGTTCCTTACTGATGCTTCTGGTCCAAAATGATCGGTATATGCAGATGACCTTAGCACAGAGCAGTATTGCTAAATGCGTAGTTGAACTATGGGCCGGGTCGGCCGGTCGGCCTCACGGCGAGCATCGACCTACTTGACCCTTCAGCTTGTGATGCGCTCCTAGCCTTTATTGGCCGGGTCGTGCCTCCGGCATCGTTACTTTGAAAAAAATTAATATATACTTGTCATTCTTTTTCCATTTATTATTATTGGTGCAATATAGGCTCCTTAAAGCAAGTACATCGTTTTTACTTGAACGTATTAAACAAATTACTCCTCGAGGAGCCCATCTGAAAGATCTAATACTCGAGCACCCAGGCCAATAGATATCCCATGGCTTTATTGCAGTATGACAGTTCACATTGGAGACAATGACATTCCAACTTCTGAAAATCGGTTTGGGCTTTACTTTTCAACGTAATATGTGAGAGGAGCAACAAAATAAATTTTCTCTGCTCCGTATTTATTTTTGTTATACTATGATCATCTTTTGCTAGGAAAAAATATTGTTCCACTTAACCATAAAATTCCTTATAAAAAATGAACACTCTAACTTCCTACTTAATCTTTGGATAAATGTGGTCAATATGTTTGGACTTATGACTACAGGTGATATCGATATCAGTAATGTCTGGTGTTTGTTTCTAATAGTTCTCATCACCATTTACAAATTAAGTTGTTGGCTCATCTCCATTATCTTGACATTTTCTAATGACCAATTTCACTTGCTTAAGGTGGGAAGCAACCTTGATGGACATTTTCCCATTTAACGTTTTATGTTTGTTTACAAGGTGGGGAGCAACCTTGATTGGATCCATTTTATGACCTGGCTAGTGATTTTTCTTACGATTGACTACTAGGGTTTAGGTTTAGGGATCATTGTGTGATATATATGACCTTTATTTAGAAGCTATTTCCGGGTTGTGTTGATTCTTGTTGTTGGCCTTGAATAATAAAGTACAACATAGTAGTTGTGTGAACAAGGGTGGAGGTGATACACAAACCCCACCAGCTTGCAATGAACTTTGAGGACAGCTTCAGCCAACAGATATGCAGCGGAACTATAAACACAATCACATGCGAAGGTGACACAAGCATTTACATGGAAAACCTTCTCAACGTAAGGATAAAAAAACACGGTTTTGGACCAACCGGTCCATGCAAATTCCACTATGAGCAAACTCGGTAGAGAGTATTTTCTAGAAACTCTAGATAATTATAGCACACTTCAGCACGATGCACACCGGGAACAATAGCAACTATCACAAAAGGCAAGATTACAGCAATTCAGAGATATATAAGTTTATGTTCCCTTCGGTGATCATGTCGCTGCTCTTAAACCACATATCCATAATATACGAAACTTGGTGGACAAGCTGACATATGTGTTCCCAATATGCTCAACAAGTTTGAGCTCAATCAGACACCGTTTAACTGCCCAAACAGTTCGTTTACCAACACTATTTTGTGTGCTGAAACTATAGCAGTCCGAACTGACCAAACCGCTCTCAAATCTGATGCTCCAGTGACCCAAATCTCAAACCAGTTAACCAGATCGAAGTAATCAAAGTAAGTAACAAGTCCACCAAGTTTGGAGCCAATCTAACCATGTTTGAGCCTATGGACACCAGGTTGAAGACAAGCCGGTAAGAAATCACCTCCGCCTCGTCTTACTCTCTTCTCACTTGGATGTGATATTCTTATGTGTTCGCTCATCCTCTCACACAATAGCCACATTCTGGATCCTCACATTTGCTTGCCCACAGCCACCAAGGGTGGATAGGGTTTTCTTCTATACTCCTCTCTCTCAAGAATTAAGGCAGCTAAACCGTTGGATGCATACTGCGATCAACAATTTACATGTGTTAGACTTCTTGGGCTAGAGTTGGGTTGAAAACACATCTCCGTGTACACGGACATGGCCCAACAGTGTGTTGCCAAATTATTTTTTCTGTTTTAGTGGAACCTGAAAGTTTTTTATCTATTTCTAAAAAAGGCAGAATCTTAAATTCAAATAGTATAAAAGAAGACATTTGGGACCGCTGGTCAGAATGATAGTATCATCTTTTTTTTTTGTCTAGGATGAAGATGATTAGGAGGGCAGATTGATGTATCTTGATTGTTAGCCAGTGTTCAAGAACTCATATAATGTTTTTGTGTTCCAACATTGATATTTAGCTGGTGTTTTAACCGCTCTTGTAACTAGAAAGCAGCGAACTAAATGACAGATTAAATTTCAATTTCCTTTGCAAATTCAATTTGAAATATTACTTACAAAATGAATGACAACCTGTATTTTGGTTGTGCGCCCAGGCATGTGTTGTTGGATGTATTTATATGAATGACAACTCAAAAGGCAATGTATTTATACATCTGATTCATTAATTATGATTCATATTCTCTATGCTATAACTGCGGTGGTTTCTGAATATGTGATTTAGAGAAAAGCTCACTCGCATGTGTAGAGAATATGAACACGTAAAATATACCCTAGTTCTTTTACGAACTAATTTGTTGATTGCTAGATGACACTGCTTTCCTAGTCATGGACATTGTTTATGTCAGCATCAATGAGTGGCATATTATTGGATAATAATATGGCCGGGTAGACCCAAGTTTTGATATGCTAAGAGATTCCGTTAAATTGTTCTTTTGTCCTTAGCTTTATCACAGTAAGGTTATTATATAACATGTCCTACAACCATGAGGTTATTAGGGTTATGCATACTGGAAGAGTTACTTTGGTACTGTCAACGCCATGGCCGTAATTGGGTGGCAAAACGGCAGTCACTGGGTGATTTCAAGGTGTGTATATCCTAATGTTCTGATATGGGAAATTACTCCTCGGTGATTAGAGAGATACGCCCTGGGCCCTCTCGGTATTATAAGGTATCCAATATGTTCTGCAGACAATGCATGGTGAAGTTACACCGTGTGGGATATCATAATGCGGAAACGAGTAAAGGGAACTTGCCGGTTAACGAGATAGACAAAGATGTAATGAATCAATGAGTGATTCATGGTGTCATCCACGGATCTATATCTCGGGCGAAGTTTTGGTATCGCGAGTAATGAGAATGATATATTAAATAGCCAATAGGTTCAACAGAGTGTCTTCGCATAACGGTAGCAGTTATTCAGGTTGTCCACGGACCTGACCCTGGCCGGTGACTTGGTGAGGATATGCAATTATAGCTACACGTTATCGAACCTGTAGGGTGGACACGCTTAAACTAGGATTGGTTAGTTGTGTGTATTGGTTGGTCTGGAACATGGAGAGAGTATCACCGGAATAGTGTCTGCGTGACAGATATGGTTTTATCAGAGAGATTATATTGTGATAGAAGTTGCTATCACGGTCGGATTTATTTCGAGGGTTTATAAGGATGGAAATATTTATCCAGCGAATTTTGTCAGCGGACACTGGGTGTCCCGGATCATGTAAAAGTGTTTTATATGATAAGTAATTAATTCCGGTAATTTTCTGTAAAAGGAAAATATTTATTTGGAATTAATTAGACAAAAGAATTAATTGATTAATTAATTAATTAATAATTGGAAAAATATAAATAAAAATTGGAGCCCACTATGGGGCCACCAAGATGGGCCCTAGGGGCCCACCAAGGTAGCCGCACCACCATATGATGGTGGTGGGCCAAGGCGCCATGGGGGGAGGCTCCCCCCAGCCGAAACCCTAATGGGCCATGCGGCCCATGGGGGTAGGCGGCGGAGGCGGCGGCCAAGGGCCGGCCGGCCTAGGGCGGGCCCCACCCCCTTAGATTGGTGCGGCAGGTGGGCCCCACCCCCTAGGTCGGTGCGGCCTAGGGAGGGCCCCACCCGGTGGTGGCAGTTGAGGCGGTGGGGAATGGGAGTTGGAGTCCCACTCCAACTCCTCCTTCCCAAACCGAATTGGGCTTGGAGACTTTTCCCTTGCCCAAGTTGACTTGGACTAGGAGAAAGCTTTCCCCTTCCCCAAGTCCCTCCACCCCTTGGGCCATCTATATAAACCCCCACCCCCTCCTATTTGGAGAACACACAATAGACTCTGAAGTTGAGATCTCTTCTAGTTGGATTAGAGGAACCTTCAATTAGAGGCAGCCTATCTGATTAGACTAGATCTAATCTCTCTCTCTCCCCTTCTCATGTGTTGAGATCTCCACCTTCATATACACCAGTAGTGCTTCATGCTTGGACGGCGAAGCCCTGCTGAACCTTTCCTGGCGTACGCGTGCAAGCTCTCGGAGGGGTGATCTGTCAGATCCCGGTGGTTGACCCTCACTCTGCTGGATCAAAGTGACAAGGCGAGGAGGAGAAGGCGCCAGAATCTCTCTACCAGGCTTGGTTGAGAAAGTCGGCGACATGCTACATCAACTACGTCATCAACGCTTCTTCCGCAACTTCGGTGTTGGTAACGTATTCAATCTAGATCTTTGGATCTTCGTATTCACATGTATCTTCATAGTAGATCTTGGAGCATTGCGTAGTATGTTGGACAAAAAAATTAAATTTCCGTGCACGCAAACCAATATGTGTGGCAATACAAGTTTACTCTGGTGCATCTATACCCTTAACTGGGAGCTCTTCATTAGCACATCGATGGTAATCATCTGCCTTGCATACTCTCACTATTTAGATGCCTTCGTGTGAAATTGTTGATATTAATATGCTCCATTGCGGACCGTTGTTGGATTTTGCTGGATATTTCCATAGTATAAAAATGCTTTCACAAGAAAATTCATTTGTTCCATCACATGTGCTTTCCTTACTCCTTGTGTTTGTGTAGAATGCTTGGTCTGCTAATTGTTTTTTGCGAAAAGGACACTGGCATTAAAAGAAACACCGAACAGTACAAAATACCCCAAAAGAAACAAAATTTACAACGAGATCCATGAGATGCCCTTCGTCTTCAACCTCCAGACCGTGTCGACGGCACGCCGCCGCTGCCGCTCCTCCTACAGCCGGCCTGACGTTGCTGGACGCGGACGGGAAGTCTCCGAACGGGTCAAGAAGACCACATCTGTCCCGGAGCCGAAGAAGAAGGATGAACTACCGATAAAGCTCCATGACGATCCGGAGAACGCCATCGCCAGAAGTAGTCCTTGAGAAGCACACCACTCACACAAGCTTCTCGACGTCGCCGCCGAGATGGGTCTGAAACCGGGGATACCTTATTAGACAAGACGCCGCCGCCACCACCTGAGCGCCGCCCCCACCAAACGTTAACCCTAAAACTAGGAAAATGGAGCCCTCCCGCCAACGGGGGCCGAGATCCACCCGCCTCCATGGCCCGAAGGCCACAAAGGCGAGGCAGATAGGCAGCGTGATACGTCTCAAATGTATCTATAATTTTTAGTGTTCCATGCTTGTTTTATACCAAATGCTACATGTTTTATTTACAAATGTTCTGCATTTTCTGGAACTAACCTATTAACAAGATGCCACAGTGTCAGTTCCTGTTTTCTGCTGTCTTTTTGTTTCAAAAAAGCTAGTCGGGAAATATTCTCGGAATTGGACGAAATTTTGGGGGGGGGGCAAGTTTTTCATCGATACGAAGACGGAGTCCAACGGGCAGCCGAGGAGGCGACCCAGGGGGGCCAGACGCCACCTCGGCGCGGCATTAGGTGGGGCTGCACCGAGGGGTCGTCTGGCCGCCTCGGGTGGCCCCCAGCGCCGCCTCTTCGCCTATATAATTCCCTCGTCCAGAAAACTCTAAACACCCGATCTGAAATCCACGAAAAGTTTCGTCATCGCCGTTGTCATCAACCCTAGTTTGGGAGGATTCTGCAGCTCTTCCCGGTACTCTGCCGGAGGGGGAGATCATCACCGGAGGGATCTACACCACCATGCCCACCTCCGGACTGATGCGTCAGTAGTTCTCCATTGGACTACGGGTCCATTGCAGTAGCTAGCTGGTAGTCTCTCCACTTTGTGCTATCATGTTTAGATCTTGTGAGCTGCCTAATATGATCAAGATCATCTTTATGTAATGCTACATGTTGTGTTTGCTGGGATCCGATGAATTGTGAAGTTATGATCAAGTTTGTTCATCTATCTATCTATATGTGTTATTTATGTTCTTGCATGCTCTCCGATGCTAGTAGATGCTTTTGCCAAGTAGATGCTAGTGTCTCCAAGAGGGGATATTTATGCTAGATAGTGGGTTCATGCATGTCTCCGGTAGCCTGGGCTCGAATGACAGAAATGACTAAGGTTGTGGATGTGCTGTTGCCACTTGGGAGAAAACAACTTTGCTATGTCTACGTGTCATTTGCATTGTTTACATTACACACTTTGCTTATTGCAATTATCTGTTTCTTGCAACTTAATACCTGCGGGAGAAACGTAAGTTATTTCGCAGGTGGATTATTAGTCATAGATGCAGCTAACAAGCGGTCTATGTATCTTGTTGTAATGCCCAATAAATACTAAAATGAATATTATCTTGTCATATTATGCATTTTCATGCCATCACCATTTGTCAATTGCCCAGCTGTAATTTGTTACCCAGCATGTTTTTTATCTGTTTATGGAGAGACACCGTCTAAGTCCCAGTTTTCTGTTAACCACTAGCCTTATAAACCTGATTGAATTAAGGCTTTAGGCACTTCAAAAATGGGCGCAATGATTTTTATAAATCAGTATACACCACAGGCATGGATGACAAGCAAAAGAATCATCTAGAAGACCGGTTTAGCTAGAAGAATTAATTGGAGCAAGAAGGTATGTTAATACTGGTTTTCAAGTCCTGAATTTTTCATAGCAACTTGGGAGCATGATTGAAAAACCTTGGCTGCAATATGAAGTACTAACATAATACTCCAATACCATGAAAAAAGTCAGAATTAAGGAACAACATTTGTTCAATGTTAAAGACTCCCAAAATTGATCAAAGAGAGGGTTTTTAGAGGGTTTTTCTCTAGGGTTTAAGTTTTTAGAAATTTTTCTTAAAGGTTGAGATCAATTTTATTTGGGTTCACACTTCAAGCAAGCAAGCAAGAGTCACACTTAAACATCTATTAACAAGATCACAAGATCAAGCAAGAATGAAAATACAAAAACAAACAAAACACCACTTTTAAAGAAAGTTTTTGTTGGTTCCAAATTTTAGTTCTTTAAAGGAGTGTTAAACAAGGCTTACCAAAATTTGGGCTGTGACAGATCTCCCCCCCCCCCCCTTAAAAGAATCTCGTCCTGAGATTCGGGGGTTCCTGGAAAAAGGAGTTCGGGAAATTCTCGCTTGAGATAATCCTCCCGTTCCCAGGTGGCTCTTCCTCAGAATGGTTGCTCCACTGAACCTTGAAGAATTTGATTTTGCGCTTCCTTGTGACACGCACATCTTCCTCAAGGATGCGGATTGGTCTCTCACGGTAGGTCAGGTCTTGGTTTAGGTCAATGCTCTTGATATCAATTTGCTTGTAGGTGAGGACTTTTTCAGGCACTTGGAGACATTTCCGGAGTAAAGACACGTGGAAAACATCATGGAACTCAGAAAGTTCAGCAGGTAGTTCCAGTTGATAAGACACTTCTCCATGGCGAGCTAGAACTTTGAATGGGCCAATATACCGGGGTGCCAGTTTTCCCTTGACATGAAAACGCTACATCCCTTTGAGAGGGCTGACCCGAAGATACGCGAAATCACCCACCTGGAAAGTGACTTCACAACGCTTTGAGTCCGCATAGCTCTTTTGTCTAGACTGCGCGGTCTTGAGACGATTACGGATGAGTTGGACTTGCTCTTCCGCCTCACGTAGCGAGTCCACTCCAAAGATCTTGCCATCTCCAGTCTCCGACCAGTTGAGAGGTGTACGACACTTGCGTCCATACAAGGCTTCAAAAGGGGCCATTTGCAGGCTCGATTGAAAACTGTTGTTGTAGGAGAATTCTGCAAAGGGCAGACAATCCTCCCACTTGGATCCATAAGACAGCACGCAAGCATGAAGCATATCCTCAAGAATTTGATTAGCTCTCTCGGTTTGACCTCTAGTCTGGGGGTGATAAGCAGTGCTAAAAGATAGCTTGGTTCCTAGGGCTTCATGAAGTTCGTGCCAGAACCGAGAGGTGAACTGAGATCCCTGATCAGACATGATCCTGACCGGTACTCCGTGAAGACTGACTATCCTTGAGATATACATGTCTGCAAGTTGGTCTCCACGGTATGTAGTCCGGACTGGAATAAAGTGAGCAACTTTGGTGAGTCTGTCCACGATAACCCATATTGAATCATGTCCACGGTTTGACCTGGGAAGTCCCGTGATAAAGGCCATCCCGACTTCATCCCACTTCCACAAAGGTACTTGAAGAGGTTGAAGCAAACCAGTGGGTCGTTGATGCTCCACCTTCACACGTTGACAAACATCACATTTGGCAATGAACAGAGCAATCTCCCGCTTCATCCCATGCCACCAAAAAATTTCCCTAAGATCTTGGTACATCTTGGTACCTCAGGGGTGAATGGAATAAGGAGTGTCATGGGCCTCTTTCAGGATTAACTGCTTGAGTTGATAGACATTGGGAACACAGATACGGTCGTCATACCATAGGACTCCTTCAGAATCAATGGTAAAGTCGGGAACCTTTTCGCATCCCATGCGCGTTTTGATTCTCTCAATACTAGGGTGTCCCTTTTGATCTTGCTTTATCTGATCAAACAGAGTAGGCTGGACCTCGAGAGAGGCCAACACACCATGACTAACCACTTCGATTCCAAGTTGCTCCAATTCTTCCCACAACTTGGGTTGAGTGATCTTGATTATGGAGTTCAAAGAAACAGGCTCTCGACTAAGGGCATATGCCACAACATTAGCCTTTCCGAGATGGTAGTGGATACCGTAATCCTTGATAAGCTCGATCCACCTACGTTGCCTCATATTAAGTTCACGCTGGGCGAAAATATACTTGAGGCTCTTATGATCAGTGTAGATCTCACACCGATTTCCCATCAGAAAATGTCACCATGCCTTAAGTGCATGAACCACTGCTGCGATTTCCAAATCATGAGTAGGATAGTTCAGCTCATGGGGTCGAAGTTGCCTAGAGATATAGGATATAACCTTTCCTCCTTGCATCAACACACTTCCGAGACCGAGCTTGGAAGCATTGCAATAGACATCAAAAGGCTTGGATACATCGGGCATAGTGAGGATTGGGGCTGAGATCAAACGTCTCTTGAGTTCTATAAAAGCTTCCTCACACTTGTCAGTCCACTCAAACTTCTTGTCCTTCTTGAGCAATTGAGTGAGTGGCCTGGCGATACTGGAGAATCCTTCCACGAACTTGCGATAGTAACCAGCCAAACCAAGGAATGATCTCACTTCAGTCTGGTTGGTTGGAGCCTGACGTTTCAAGACGGACTGGACTAGCGCAGGATCAACAGAAATTCCACCAGCGGATACAACATGCCCAAGAAATCCCACTTCTTTCAGCCAGAATTGACATTTGCTGAACTTGGCGTAGAGTTGATGCTCCCTGAGAGTACCAAGCACTAGCCTCAAATGCTCAGCATGCTCTTCTTTGGACTTGGAGTAGACAAGGATGTCATCAATGAAGACCACAACAAACTTGTCGAGGTAATCCATGAATACTTTGTTCATGAGATTCATGAAGTATGCTGGGGCATTGGTCAGACCGAAGGATATTACGGTGTACTCATACAATCTGTAACGGATGGTGAAAGTGGTCTTGGGAATATCTGTCTCCCGAACTTTCAACTGATGATAGCCAGTGCGAAGTTCAATCTTGGAAAAGACACGAGCCCCATTCATTTGGTCGAACAAATCCTCTATCTTAGGCAGCGGGTACTTATTCTTGATGGTGACATCATTAAGCTTCCGGTAATCCACACACAAGCGAGTGGTACCGTCCCTCTTATCCACAAAGATGACAGGTGATCCCCAGGGTGAAGCACTAGGGCGAATCAGACCCTTCTTCAACATGTCATCAAGCTGCCTTTTGAGTTCTTCTAACTCTTCGGGATTCATCCGGTAAGGCTTTTGAGCTATGGGTCCTGTTCCAGGTACTAACTCGATGACAAACTCGATATCCCTATCAGGGGCATACCGGGTAATTCTTCTAGAAAAACATCCGGGTACTCACAAACTACCGGAACTTGGTCAAGAGCGGGTTCAACAATGCTCTCATGGCAGTGAACTTCTGATGAGGGCTTGGTTGCGGTGTATTTAACCTCCACTCCATCATCACTAACATAGAGATGGACTTCTTGGTACAATCTATGACTCCCTTGTATCTGGTCATCCAGTTCATACCAAGAACTACTTCTATATTGAGACCCCAGGACTATAAGGTCCGCATGAAAGATTTTTCCCTCAATGTCTATAGGCACATTGTTGCAGGAATGGTTGGCTTTGGTGGTGTCCCCAGGTATTTGCACTAGCATGGAATTACTCATACGAGCTCCATCCCACTCTTCTCGACAAAAGGCTTGGTGACAAAGGAATGAGATGCACCCGAATCAAACTGAACTGAGGCTGGTACTAAGTTGACAGGAAACATACCAATCACCATGTCCGGAGCTTCCAGTGCTTCCTCAGCGCTGATGTGGTTCAGGTGTCCTTTGATCATATTCCCCTGCTTCTTCTGAGCTAGCCCTTGATTCATCTTGGTCGCATTGGGGCGAGCTGGAGCCGGGTTCTTGCCGGGACACTCACGAGAGAAATGTCTGCTCTTCCCACATGCAAAGCAAGTATTACCAGGTCTTGGAGCTGGACCACGGTTGGGGAAATTGTTACCAGAAGTATTCCCACCAGGACGCGGTCCATTGTAGGTACGGTTGGGGTAGCTTGGCCTGGGTCCAGTCTGAGTGTTGGGGCGAGGTGCATAGCTTGGTGCCCTCAGAGGTGGGGGCGCTGGTCTTGCTGGTGGTGCAGAGCGAGGCCTTGTGAAACTAGAGCTTCCCTGCTGCTGCATCATCTTCCTTTTGCGATTCTCAAAAGCATTCTGACGCTTATGTTCCATCATAATGGTAGCATCAGCAAGAGACTCTAAGTCTTGGAAAGGCATAACCACGAGAACGCACTGCAGCTCATCATGCAGCCCATTCAGAAACCTTTCCTTCTTCTTGTCCTCAGTGTCAACGTCATTGGGAGCATACCGTGCCAGAGTGGTGAACTCCTCAAAGTACTTTCCCACAGTCATGCCTCCCTGCTTCAGCTTCAGAAACTTATCCCGCATGATGTTCATCACTCCCGAAGGGATGTGGCGCTTCCTGAACTTGGTCACAAACTCCTCCCAAGTGATAACATGATCAGCAGGAGTGACAGCCTTCATAGACTCCCACCAAGTCCTTGCTGGTCCAGCGAGGAAATGAGTGGCGTAAAGGACCCTGTCCTCCTCACCAACAACGGCTACATCCAGATTGTTCTCAATAGTGCGGAGCCAGTCATCCACATCAAGGGGTTCAGTGATCTTAGAGAACACGGGAGGGCTAGTGTTTTGGAAGTCCTTCAGCTTGGAACGACCCTCATTGTTGGCATTGCCCCCTTGGTTATTAGTGCCAAGCTGGGCTAAGTGTTGAAGGGTCGCAAGAGTGGTCGTGCGCTCCGCACGAGCGGCTTCACGGTGTTTCATCACCAAGGCAAGGAGTTGGGCCACAGTTGGATCGGGTGGTGGGGATGGAGCCATGCTGAAGGAAAAAAGGATATGAGATAGGGACAAAAGGGAATGGCTTGCGAAGCGGGGGTTAAGCAGAAAAGAGAGCAAAACGACTGGAAGTAAGACAAGAAATTTTTTAAAACAAGCAACAAACACAAGCATAAATCATCACATAAAACCATCATAGCATAATGTCTCACAACCATAGAAAGTAGCATAACACCATACATAGACCTCATGCAACAAACATGGTTTCAACAGAACCATACAAACAAAACGAGCGACTCATGGGGACATCGCATCCTAATAACATCCTGCCCATCCTAAACACCCTAAGGGAAAGAGATCTCCATCTAATCCTCCCCATCGAAGAGGATCTCCTCTGGGTCCTCCTCCTCATTTCCTGTGAGGTCATCGTCCTCCTGGTCACTCTGCTCACTCATGTCCATGCCATCAGACGGAATGTTGTCGTATGGAAGGAGGTCGTCGTTCTCCTTGCGGAGCTCGGCATTCTCCTCCTCTAACTCCTCAATCCTCGAGTCTCTCGTAGCCAACTCCTCCTAGCCGTCTTCAGCCGGCCACGAAGGATTGTGTTGGTAGACCGGAGTGCCTCCTTCTTTTTGGAGAGGTGGGTACGGGCAAGCTTGAGGGCCCGCAGCTGTCCCTCCAAGGCGCGGTTCCTCACGGGCTGGGTATCATACTCAACACGCAGTGTGCAGAGGGTGTGCTGAGTGCGGTGCAGGAGGTACTCCATATCGTCAAGGTGAAAGCCCATGCTGTTCGGAGGGTACAGATAAGGAATAAGCAGCCCATCCTCACCGTGCCTCCCGTACAGCTCAAACCGAGTGCCAATAAACCGGTAGTCGCAAAGGTAGGCCAGACGCGCTATCGTCTGCTGGATGATACGAACAGCCCCATCGTTCCTGGAACGGTCAATCACCCGGAAGGTTTAAGTGGGAGCAGTCGGTGTCGTCAGTGGCGGACGGATAGTGCACTCCACTAACCAAGATAGCTCTCTACTAGCCTCGTCAACCTGCCCTCCCCTCAACTCAGGAAGCGCTCGACCAAGGATCTGGGTCATCTCGACCAGCTCCTTCTCAAAATGAAAGTACATCTTAGTGTTAAGCCCCAACAGCTGAGACTCAGTGTAGACGAGAGCCATCTACACAAATTTTAAGTATAGTTTAAGTTAGTGAACAGTGTGCAAAATTTTAAAGTCACTAGTACAGAACGACACATCGGATACCCCTCTATGGAAACGGCAGGCGTTAGGCGACGGAGAATCACGCTTTCCGCGCGGCCGGTGCGTACAAACCTGACCTAGGCCACGGCTGGCCCGTCAACATAGGTAACGGAGAAAGTATTATCTCCGTTACCCATATTATTGGCAACGGTTCCCAATGTGCCTCCGTTTCCGATATGTGGTTCTTTGGCAACGGTCATTCGATGTGTCCGTTTCTAATGTGGTCGCGTTCAAGCTTCTTCGAATTCGAAGCGAGGTGAGTAAATGCCATGGCGTAGTGGCACCGCCCACTACTCCTAAAAAACCCCAATCCTTGCTAGCTCAAGACGCCACAGGATCTGTCCTCTCTCTCTCTCGCTCGCTCGCTCCCTCCTACTGATTAGCGAAGATGCCTCGCAGCAACGACACACAGGAGCACACTGAGTCGCCGTGGGACAGTCCCCATGTCAGCGGCGAGTCCGTTGAAGGACCGACGCCGGAGATGAGCGACGATGAATACGCCAACTTCCATGATCCCACCTTGATGCTGGGCCCGCCAAAGGTTGATTCTGATGAGGAGTCAACCGAAGAGAAGGAGGAGGAGGAGGACGACGACGAGGAGGACGAGGTGGAGGCACCGGTCCCAAAGAAGGGAGCCCCAGCGACGGAGAAGAAAGCCGCCGCCACCGCCTCCGATATGCTGCCGCCGCCACCACCTCCAATGGCCCCCAACAAGCGAGGTCGTGAGAAGGACGAGGATTGCGCGGAAGCAGAGCGCAAGAAAAATAAGAAGTAGCTAGTAGTAGTTCTATAAGTTCTCCATCTGTAGTTTAATTTATTATTATTAATATGTACTGCGTATGTAATGTAGTAATCACTAATATTAATATAAGTATCCTATAAGTGATTTTCTCCATATAGGAAAATATTATTCCAGAGAGTAGAAGAAATTCCACAGAGTGGGC
The DNA here is from genome assembly GCA_947311845.1 of Poa pratensis. Lineage (NCBI taxonomy): Eukaryota > Viridiplantae > Streptophyta > Magnoliopsida > Poales > Poaceae > Poa > Poa pratensis. The sequence continues at coordinate 11,460,058 of CAMZMU010000072.1, forward strand.
GCATAGGTCTCATACCTCAGTGGAAGGAACACAAAGGAAACGGTCCTTCTAAAGAACTGTTTCCTATGTTTTACCTATATATATATATGGGCGTATAGAGCAAAACCTAACACTCACTCGTTTCCTCACTCTGTCCCAGTATGCTAGATCTGTTCATGGCGGCGGCTCCGGGCGTTGTGGCCATCGCCGGTGCCGTGGCGGCGCCGTCTCCGCCCAGACAATGGCTATCACGGCGAGGTCTTCGCCATCTCCCCCGACACGGCGAGGTCTTTGCCATCTCCCCTGACACGGCGAGGTCGTCGCTCTGTCCGCTTCCTCTGCCTCCACCACTTCCGGATCTGCTAGATCGATCCAACGGCGACGTGAAGAAGGTATCAAATCTACTCTTTGATGTAGCTAACTTGCCTATTATGCACATGATCTAGAGCAACTAGTTGTAGTTTAGCTATCTTGTTGATAGTAGTTCTGTTCACATCCGGTAGTTCTATCTAGATAATTTCTTGATGTAGTTAACTTGCCTATTGTGCACTTGCAACTAGTTGTAGTTTAGCTAACTTGTTGATAGTAGTTTAGTTCACATCCGGTAGTTCTATGTAGATCATTTCTTGATGTAGTTAACTTGCCTATTGTGCACTTGTAACTAGTTGTAGTTTAGCTAACTTGTTGATAGTAGTTCAGTTCACATCCGGTAGTTCTATCTAGATCATTTCTTGATGTAGTTAACTTGCCTATTGTGCACTTGCAACTAGTTGTAGTTTAGCTAACTTGTTGATAGTAGTTCAGTTCACATCCGGTAGTTCTATCTAGATCATTTCTTCATATAGTTAACTTGCCTATTGTGCACATGCAACTAGTTATAGTTTAGCTAACTTATTGATAGTAGTTCAGTTCACATCCGGTAGTTCTATCTAGATCATTTCTTGATTTAGTTAACTTGCCTATTGTGCACTTGCAACCGGTTGTAGTTTAGCTAACTAGTCTATGTGAAAACAGGAGTCTATTTCGGTGACACTGCATAAAAAAGTCGGAGACACCGAACAAACAACGAACACTACTCAAGACAGTAGTGTTTGTTAACTTTCCCATAATGTCCTCCAATTATATACATAGGTCAGTATACATTAAATGCTATTGTATACTTCATATTATTGTGTTAAATTGTTCGTTTTATCTAGTAGTGTCAGAACTAACATAAATCCTTATTTACATTTAGAGATATCAAGATGTTCCCTTTCAAACTCCACCATACATATCCACCGTCGCTATTGTGACGTTTTGGTACACTGCATAAAATACTTTTTTAATTAAGAGTGTTTTATACAGTGTCGCCGAAATGTCACATCGGTGACGTATTAGATTAGATTTCAGTAACACTGCATAAAAAATCCAGAGCCGGTGGTGGCCTCCATGGAAAGGATGATCGTTGTCAGGCATCCTATGAAGCTGCTGACATCGTAATATCTTGTTGACAAGCCGTGTGTTGGCTGCTCCGGTTCATCAATAAGAGCCACCTCAAGACATAGGTAAGATATCGTTTCAGTTTGCTTAAATTCATAGTGTATTTGTTTTAGCATATGTATTTAACAATTGTAACTCTATTTACTAATGTATAGGGTCTAAAGCATCAACATCCTTCTCTCAAGAAGTTGAGATAAGAAGAGATTGCCAGAGTGACACCTGCGAGGATTGTGGAAAAGGATGTAGGGAAGAAATCATATATTATTTCCGTCCTTTGACATGATAGGCTTAGTATAGAAGAAATCTGTTATCGTTTTACCTCTTATGTTTGTCACATCTTGTAATGCAATTGTAAAGGTGAAATTGTGATGGAAATGTAAACTTACATTGTGATATGAATGAAATCTGTTACCGTTTTAGTATTTGAGCTTGTGCTTTGAGATTTTAAGTATCTAGTGGCATTTGTAAACGTGGCATCCTGTAACCGAAATATGAGAAATGCTCAGTGCAAACAGGTGGATGGCAAACTCCGTATCTGATGAAGGAAAACTAAGGAAATGGAGGTATGCGCACAACCGTTGCCAAATGGAGACCTCATCAGAAACGGTGTTTTGCCTCCGTTACCGATGAGGGCCTTCACATCAGCCACGGAGGCGGGGACACGGGCCCTTTTTCTGTTGCCGATGGGGTTTTTTGCCCGTTTCCGATGTGTCGTTCTGTACTAGTGAGTATGCGAAACATAACTTAATGCAAGTAAAGTTCTAAATAGAAATAGGGAGAGGACATAAGCAGTATTTTAGTACTTAGTCATCTCCGGGTTTTGCTTTAAGAAAATAGCTTTTTGGCTCCTATCTAACGCCCATGCTAACTAAGGTCTCCTATGGTCAGGATGGCTCTGATACCAACTCTGTGGGGCCCCCAGACTAACAGTCCGAGAACACCATGTGCATACATTCACGATCCCAGATCATCCAGTCGTGAACAACACATTACAAAAGTTGGTATTTCAGAGGTTCCACATCCATTACACGTCTCACAAGTCTTACATAAATGATCACATGACCAAGTCTCAAATAGCTGCCACGCAGGGCAGGAATAACATAACACAGCGGAAAGTCTTAACAAAACGCGATAAAGCCCATGTCAACGCCTTAAAACCTACATGCTGCTGATCGGGAGACGTCCTAGTTCGAATAGTCATCAATGAAGCCTTCGCCTTCTTCAGCCTCCTCCTCCTGAGGCTCCTCGTAGCCGTAGTCTGGCTAAGACAATAGCTAGGGACGAAACCAATATGAGTACATTTGAATGTACTCACAAGACCAAACCAAAAACGAGCTAATAGATGCATTATGCTTTTGTAGTTGTGGTAGGTAGACTATAGTTAGGGCTCACTACCCATGGTGGATGAAAGATTCACCATGGTTGCTCAACATCTCTATATCTTTGTTGAAAAAGATACTTCAAAAATAATATAGAATAGTTTTTCTCTCGTAGATAACACATATCATCGAGGTTTTAGTAAAACTTTTCCAGAAATAGTTTTCTTTGCAAAACTTCTTAGAACTAAGGCACCTCCGAGTTTTTCCATCAAAACACTGTACCTCTAAGGTACGATCATTCCCGGTCCATACAGTACCTCCAGGTACTCACTTTCTTTCCAACACCACTTCATTTTTTAAAACATCCGACACAGTGCTAGCTACATGGCCTTTCAACTGTCCATGACCGCGGACGCAGCTATTCGAATAGTTTTGACTATGCAGAGCTTGTACAATTTCACCACAAGATCAAGTGCATCTGTCGTGAATCATTCATGAACTGTCCGAGACAGCATGCACTCATCAGATGACCAGTCTTAATCTCCACTATGTCTAAGCTAGTATATGACTACCTCTGCAATTGGGTGCGTTCTCCCCGCACCGAGTGAGTTGGCCGTATCGATCCGGTTATCCCCAACAACACACCGCCATGGCAGGAGACCCAACTGTTGCAACCGGGGGAAATTAATCCCACACTTTGTATGTCCCGTTTCACTCTCCTAGCGACATTTCGGTTCAAGGGACTCTAACCCTTATAGCCAATTGAGGTAATAATCACATACTAACAAAGACAAGCTTCCATTAAGCCTCGTACCCATTTGAGGTAATGTGGTTGTACGGTATGGTTGTCCAGCGAAGACTAGGTTATGTGTCGTTTTTAGAAAAACACTCCTCCAAAACTCCTTCATGTCCATACCACCACTTAGGCAAGGTCCCACCTTCCCAAGGGGTTTTCATAAATCATTTTGTTTTTCCAAAAACAACACAAGGGTGCCCATCCTAAAATTTTCTTCTTTCTTGAACTAGTAAAAAGGGTGTGTAAGTAGGGTGTCCTACAGTTTTTGCTACGGGTCTGGAATATACCAGAATTGGGGGTTCCTATATAAACAGGTGTATGGAATGCAATAATATAGATACATAAGTAATAAGTAAAACAAAATAAGTAGATGAGTTTCAAGCTTTTGAGATGGCTTGCCTTGCTCAGTGGTTTGTCCCTGGTTCTGAAGATCAATCTAATCTCCACAATATCCCTCAGCTGCTATCTCTTCCTCGTGATTTTCTAACGTCGCAAAAATGAAAAAGAACACAATCAACATACAGCAAGACACACCAAAATATCAAGCAATTAACAAGCAACAAGCATGGTGTAAGACTATTATCTAACAAACATGTTTGGCAACCACAACACACTTTATTTTCTACAAATAGGGTTAAAGTAGTGATTAGGCCACTTTTAGGGATTACTACTAAATTGCAAGGCTAAGCACCACTAACAAACTTAAACAACCATTAGCTAAAATTTTAGTTGAACGTGGTTATTTAGCTCATATAAATTATCAAGCACACAAACATAATTAAACAATTTTTGAAATCTTCGAACACCACTTAACAACACATGCTTAACTCAAATCAAGCTTAATCAAAACCACTAACAGTACTAACATATATTATCATGCTAAACAACAGTAACAAGCATATAACAGTACCATATCATTTAGCAATAAGCACAAACAACATTTTCATAATAAAGGCACTTAAACCTTTTTCTTTCTATTAGAGGCAGCAACAACACTTTAACCAAATATTACACCTAGAATGTTCTGTTAACCAAATAATCGTGCAAAGCTGGATTTGGGTTCTCTGTTAGTATTAGAAACTAATCCAATTGGGTTTGGTCCAAAATTTTACTTACAGAAATTATGAAAAATGGTCAAAATGCTCACTGGCTGAATCTAGAAATGCATGTAACTTTTGTTCTAGGCATTCAAAACACATGGGACAAATTTCTAGTGGAAGCTACTGTCAAGGGCTACCCAAAACAATTTGGTTCACAAATTTTGGATAAACATCTCAATTTATGCACAAAACAGTGATTCTGACCGGTGACAGAACATCATTTTTCAGAGTTACACAATAAATTATTTTTCAATTCTGCAAGAAGCATATGGTTCTAAACTCATGGGGTTACCACTTTAAATTTTGGTTTGCACAAATATGAAGCTTAAATATTTTTATTTGAATTAAAACTACAGATCAGAAACAGCTATTCACAGAAAAAGAAAAATAACAGAGAAAACATTAGATGGGCCAGATCTGCCATTGTGCATGGCCCAGCAGCAAGATTCGTCCCACGCGGCTGCGCATGAAGGCGAAGCGGTACGGGACCGTCTAGATGAGATCCGACGGCGGAGAATAGATCTCACGGCGTTCAAGCAGAGCCACACATCGCGCGATGGACGGCCCTGGGCCATCCTCTTCCTCGTGACGGCGGCGAGCTCGCAGAAAACCTAGTTTCAACGGGGATGGATGGTGGCTCACCTAGGGGCAATGAACAGCGACAACGAGGGCTGGAGGTGGTTGCGGAAGGTCGTCGGGGCCAGGGGAAGTCACAGATCTTGTCGGCGTTGCTTGAGCCGACGAGGTGGTTGCGGACGCTTGCCTCGGGTCCGGGATGGTCTCGTTGATCTGTGGATGCGCATGGAAGAACAAAGGTGTCAGCGAGGTGATCCACGAGCAGGGCTGACAGCCAGGCCAAAAATGGCGAAGAAAGATGCAGAGAATCGTCGGCAACCCTTCTCTGAGAGATGCGGTGGTCGACGGCGAGTTCACGCCTCTCCTCGCTCACAGAGAACGGAAGGAGTGGAGCGAGCTATGGGAGGTGGAGAGGTAGGGGTGGGGGTGCGGAATGGCGCAGTGTCGCGCTGGGGTTTGGCCTAAAAACCCAAGTGGCAACGGGAGGGAGAGAGTGCAGATAGCGAGTGGCACTGGTGCATGCCCGTTGGCTAGCGTGGGCGGTATCGCTGCTGTTCACATGCTCTGCCGAGCGGACGGTGGAGTGATGATGATATGGGGGAGAAACGAGGGAGAAGGCGGTGGGTTTGAGACCATCATGGTCCTGCGCGCGCTCGGGTTGGCCGTGCTCGTCCCGGCCGTTCCAGGCCTCCTCGCGTGCCCGGATTTTAGGGGATATGGTGCAGGCGTGGGTGCGGTGCACCGTGACAAGGTGGGCGAGGCCGTGGTCATGTGTGCGCGCGAGTCGGGTGTGTGGTGCTCACGGTGGACGCCGAGCCAGCACGCTCGTGAACGCCCTCCTGACACGCCACTGGTTAACAAAGTGCACAAGGGTAGATAGGTTAGCAAATGGTCGGGTCAAGTGGGGTTTTGGGTGAGTTTAAACCACGGTTTGCACCGATTTTGAATTCAGACAAAGGTGCAGTTTTCTGCCAGGTTCAGAAAATTCAAAATTTAGGACTTAGTGAAAATTTCTAAGTCCCAGTTTTCTGTTAACCACTAGCCTTATAAACCTGATTGAATTAAGGCCTTAGGCATTTCAAAAATGGGTGCAATGATTTTTATAAATCAGTATACACCACAGGCATGGATGACAAGCAAAAGAATCATCCAGAAAACATGTTTAGCTAGGAGAATTAATTGGACTAAGAAGGTATGTTAATACTGGTTTTCATGTCCTGAATTTTTCATAGCAACTTGGGAGCATGATTTAAAAATCATAGACAATCCCAATATGAAAAACCTTGGCTGAAATATGAAGTACTAACATAATACTCCAATACCATGAAAAAAGTCAGAATTAAGGAACAACATTTGTTCAATATTAAAGACTCCCAAAATTGATCAAAGAGAGGGTTTTTCTCTAGGGTTTAAGTTTTTAGAAATTTTTCTTAAAGGTTGAGATCAATTTTATTTGGGTTCACACTTCAAGCAAGCAAACCAGAGTCACACTTAAACATCTATTAACAAGATCACAAGATCAAGCAAGAATGAAAATACAAAAACAAACAAAACACCACTTTTAAAGAAAGTTTTTGTTGGTTCCAAATTTTAGTTCTTTAAAGGAGTGTTAAACAAGGCTTACCAAAATTTGGGGTGTGACACACCGCTAGTGAACTGTGGACCCCGGTCCATTCTCATACACTGATAAAAACACCGTTTCCACCACGCTCTACACTCATTTGCTCGTTGTTCATTTTTGCATTTACATTTATTTTACACACCATACGTTTAATTCTTTGTATTCAGCAAGCCAGTGAGATTGACAACCTTCCTGTTTCGTTGGGGCAAAATAGTTTGATTGTGTCGTGTGCAGGTCCACGCCGAAGCTATAAGCGCCAGAGTAGCTTTGGCACCGTGTTGAAACTCTTCCAATTTCTACTGGTTCGATAAACCTTGGTATTGTTGTCAAGAGAAATTTGCTGCTGCACTACTTCATACCTTCCTCTTGGGGTCTCCCAACGAGCGTGTGTTCCACGTCATCACGGCGGCACGGACGGGAGGCGGAGAAAACAAGACGCCTGTGCGTCGCCTGTGTTTCGCCTATGCGGAACGAAACGTACTTGGTCTGCTAATTACTTATATGACTGGCCTTTTTTTGGTTTATTTCCTTGAGGTTGCTCATGAACCTGGTTTTCACGGTTTCACCTGTTAATCCTAAACTATATTCTTGCATACATATACGTTAAGCCTGGAGGTCAAGAACATTCTTCTAGAGTCCGGTTCACACCACATCTTGTGACATACGTTCTCCTTGCTTGCAACAAACTGCCAGTCTTGTATATAGGCACACCATACTTACTGAAAGGTAGGTAACATCGTTTTACTTCTCACAATTTTTTACGTGTGCAACATAAAAGTAATGTACTAATCTGTGTTTTCCTGTTGATGGTGAGTACCAATGAATTTGCTTGCTTCTTCTCTAAACGTCAAAATTAGTTGTCGATTAATGATCTTCTATACTAATTAACATAGTTGTGGAATGGGGTGGGCATAGACGAGGCTGCTACTGCAATTTGGGAATGCTTTTTTGCCTACCTCCTAATTATTAACACATATATGTCAGGGCAGTTTTTTTTCACTGTTCAAGATATCTTCCGATAAGATAAATCGGCCGATATGCCGATAAACCGGTTGATTTACCCCTTATGTTTGGGTCGACCGATAAGTTCCTAATAAACGATGTCCCAAACATTGGTTTTTTAAAACAGAACATTTTTGTTGATGATCACTATCCCTTTGACTGCTTGCATAGTGAAACTGTTAATCACTTTGTTCTAGAGTCTGACCATACTAAAGACGTCCTACAAGTGTTGGAAGTTGACCTATCAGGATCTGTAATTTAGACGAGGTGTATACAAAATATAAGCAAGATTATCCCTTTCATATGAATAGTTTGGTTAGCTCGCAACTGCAGGTGTTCGATGGTATCTCTTCTCCCCCAGTTGAGACAATTTACTGAGATTGTGAAACTCTGGCTTCTCCGCACCAAACGAGGAGACAACGAAGCCGTAAACAAGTGATTGAGCAATGGACAGACTAATCTCCCTGTTATGTGCTCTTGTTTCCTCCCATGTAATTCTAAGCATATCTACATATATTTCGGATTTTTTTTTATGAACATTCAGGTAGAGGCCTCCCTTTCCAACTATAGTCGGATTCTTTACATTGTTATTTGCAAAAATATACTAAGATAGGCAAAGTAGAATTTATTTTCGTATCATGGATATAGTATGATTTGTTTGTATCATGGGCTAAAATTATGTGTGCAATCATCTATGTGTGACTGCGGTCGAACTCTTTGAAGCAATGATCACGTTTTGATTTGGCCGCACGGACCAGTCCGTCGGCATGCCAAGGCGCGCCCAAGCCTCTAGTACAAGTACAAAATGCATGGTTTCCATGCGTTGGATGAATTTGTACAAGCCTGTAACAGATTGTGCGTCATCAAGATTACAAAAACGATAACAAGCTTAATGCCCTAGCATTCATTCATAAACTTGCAGAGCAACAGCATTTGGCGGCACTGGAGCCGGAGATGAATGCGGTCATGGCTTGGGAAGCTCCCCTTTGAGCTCCCTCTGCGGCCTCTGCGGCGCGTTCTGGGGTTGGTGAACCATGTCGTATAGAGGAACTGCTTGTGAGGTCCGTCATGGTCACAGATGAGCCTGAGCTTCTGCTTCTCCCCTCATCCACCGCAGCATGATCTTCATCTGCCTCTTGCTTGTCAAATCCCTCAGCCCTACGTCCTGAAAAACAGACAGGTTCTAAACTAAATAGAATGCTCACGGAAGGTGGCAGCTTACTCCGACATGGACGTTCCGTCGAACAGTTAGTGTGCGGGGATGCAACAAGAAGTTTTAGTAGCGAGAGCGCGTACCTTGACGTGATCCCAGACGTCAGAGATGGTGAGCGGGCCGTGCTCCCTGACGACGTCGAAGAGCGCGAGTGATGGACTGCGCCTGCTCCGGCGGCGTCGTGAGCTCGATCGGCGCCATCTTGGGCTTCCCCTTCTTCGCCGCCCACCGCGCCGCCGTGGCAAACATCTCAGGTCGCGTATCCCCTCCCGTACCCACACTAGAAATATATGTCTCAGTGGCAGTACAGTTCACAAGCTTACACGTGCGTCACGCGAGACGCCGGCGCCTGCCACCGCTCCACCACGATCACACTTCCGCCGCTCGGCTCTTCTCGCCTGGCCGCCGGCGCCGGACTCCTCCTCGTATACTCTGCGGTGGCGCGAGATCGATAGGGTGGAGAGAGGGTGCCGCTCCGTGGAATTCCGTGGAAGGGAGGTGGGCGGAGAGCTCCGGCGTGGGATCTGGCGGAGGAGACAAGAGGGCGACGGATACGAACAGAATGGGGAGTGACAGATTTTCTCGACGCCGGCCCTCGTGTAGATAGTTGGATAAAAAGGCCCAGCTTGGGTCGAACGATCAGATTTGGGGGATAGCCAGAAAGTGAACTCCGAGCACGTTGCAATTTGCAACAGAGAAGCAGCATTTCACAGCAATTCTCGAACACTGTGAGGAAGAGAAGACCGAAAAGAGGTGGATTGGACGATAAACCATTTCTTAATTGAAATTGGCAGGCCCTTTGGGTTCCTCTTCCTCGAAAAGAAAAAAAATAGGTGGGAGATGCACTAAACGAACAAATGATACTCTATCCGTTCCTCCTATGTACGAATCAGGACAAATCCAAAAAGAGTAGAAAATCTTATATTTTGCAACAGAGAAAGTACGAAACAGCCTTCTTCTTCTGGACGAGACCTTAAGAAGCTGAAACACCGCTTCTGATGTCAGGACCTTCATAATGGATATGCTCCGGATAGGGGTAGAATGCAGAAAACAGGAGCTAATTCGATGGTTGAGGGCAGTACATAAGTAAAAATGCAAGCAAATAAGCAGCTAGATCTAGGGTAAGTGGGTAAGACAGAAAAGGTAAGGAACAATAATTTAGGGTTTTGGCCTTTTGGGATCACGTGTCACCCAACCTCCCATTCTCCCTGGTTATAAGATTGCCAAGAGGAGCCGCGCTTTTGGTTAATTCAGTACAATCATCACACCTAGCGATAATATAGGTTTACCTAGCTTATTACAATTGAGGTCGTTCGATCACAATGAAGCGCTACTGAAGGATGTGGACCATTCCTTCTCCGAAGGTCTCTAGGTGTAGCAGTTTACTGACGAAGTGTTGCTAGCGGGAGCAACAGTTTCTCACATTCTCTTCTCTGCATACCGAGCTCAACCCTGTACAACTGGCCTTTGATACACTTCCAACTCAAAAGCAAGCCAAACTTATCACTCTACTGCAGTCGGCAGGAGTACAAACAAACGCTATATCTCAAGTTAATCTTACATGCGTCCCAAAAGCACCCTGGGGACGCAACACAGGCCGGTTTCACTTACGACCATACACACAAACATGAGAAGAGAATGTGAAAGCCAAGAATGAATTGCCTGAGAACAGCAGACCCTAACCCCATGGCATCAGGCACCTGGACAGATGGACTCGAGCACCCAGATAAACCGCTAGCTCATCCAGAACAATTGAACTCTGACAGCTTTGCGCCAGGAAGATGCGTCGCGAGAAATCAATCCACCCTCGGGTGTCATATGCCGGTGGACAGAGTCCACTGTTCTAGGTCGCCAAACTGTTGCTTCATGCCTGACGGAGATGTAAGTCAGGAGGTACACGCAGATACTCGGAGTTCTGCTCGCCTGATGAATCGGAAAGCGGTTTGTCAGAATCAGGAATGTGTCTGCTGATTGAGTATTTGAGTGAAGTTATACATAGGCAGGGAAGCGACCATACTACTACCTTTGTTTGGTTCAGTTCTCTCGCCGTTTTCGTCCTTCTTCGTGTTCAGGAAGCGTCCCCAGTTCCCCTCACCCTTCGCATCGCATGCTGGTGGCGGGACTCGTGAAGATAAGGCTGCAAAATCAAATGCAGTTCCTTAACAAACTAGTATGAAGTTCTGTATCCTATTAAGTTTACTAAGAAACGGGTAACAGGAACAAGGGTTGCGCTTCACTAACCTTCCTAGCTTTAATCGCCTTTCTTTCAAGTTCAGCCTTTGCGCGTGACTGCCTCCGTCTTAATATTCCATGATACTGTTTAGCATTTACATAGACAGGCTCCTCCGACACTTCAAGAGGCAATGGCATGCGAGAGGGAGCTAATCCAGGTAGCTGGAAATGAGTCTGCACGGGGCACACAAAAATGCAGACAGTTCAGCAAAAATGGACACTGGACGCATGTAAATCTTTATGAAGTCAAATCACATTAATCTAGAAAACTCAGGCATCTGATCTTCCATTAAATTAAGAAATGAGAAACCAATAAAAACTTTTTGTTAATCACGAAAATCACATTAATCTAGAAAATCCCATTATTTTGCTTTACATATATACCAGAAAACATAAATTTCAGCATCCTTTCTAGAAACATTTTTGTAAAGCACCAATGAGAATATTACGAACTTCTATTTATATCGACATGAATATTTCCAAATGTTCAACCAACAACACTTCCACTATTTCTACATCTTGGATTTAAGTACACCATATCTCGTATTGTCTTTACTTGAATTGGATGAACTGGGTACCGTAATTTACATGAATACCATGAAAAAGTGCATACATGGAGGGAGATGATTTCTGATATTTAAATTGGCATAGAATGTACCACAGCTTGAGCTCCATAGGGACCAACCATGCCTGTATAGTAAGCTTCAGGGTAGTGATATGGTGCTGAAGCCTGCACAATGCCAATAAGACCTTGAGATAACAAACATAAACAGAAACGAAAGAGTCGAAAAATGGGAAGAATTCGCACAATTGGTTGGTTTAGTTCGAGCTGTGAATATGGTGCTAAATAGTCTGACGCCAAAGGAGGCATCTGTGATGTAGCATGCTTCTTTTCTTCATCAAAACTTCCATCTAGCATTGAAAGACGTCAAGGTAACAAACATCAGGTATATAAATTTCTGACATGCTCATTTTCACTAGTAAGAGTTAGTTTAAGTCTCAGGTGCATAAATTACTGAAGGTAATTCCTCGAAACAGGCTTGCGCCCCGCTATATTAATATAGCAACCACCCATACAAACATAAGACCACGCTGGCAAACAGCACAAAAATGCCCAAAAGAGAAAACAAGAAAAAGAAAAGAGAAACTAAAGCCAACGACAGAGATCGACTAAACGAGGATGACTCGCAACCGCTACGCCCTCCGGAGATTTCCACCACGCTCATAGCACTGATGCGCTGCGTACCAAGCAACACCTTCAAGAAGGAATGCGACGACGACGCCGCTGCTGCCCGGACTGATCCTAAGGTTTCCCCAGGTACGCGAAGGGTAGTGGGGAGAATGGATACACCCGACGCCCTTCAAGAAGTAAGGGCGGCACCCATAGGCGTCACCGCGTCGGAGTCGGACAAGCCGACGGGGATTTCTCCCAACCCACATACACCCACTACCCGGATTATCCGCAGCGCTCCACCCAATGTGCCGCCCACCAGCATACGCCACCACGGTCTGGACGCCAACCTCGTCGTCTCACTGTGATCACCGTCGCGAGGCCTAGAGGACAGAATAGGGGAGCACAGCATATAGGGGGCATCAGCACCGCAGCCGCGCGGGAGGGAACTGCCTCCACCGCCGACGCGGTAGCCGACCGGACGCGCAGCAGGGACACACCAGGCCCGCCTGGCCCGGTCGGGCCCTCTGGGCCCGCAAAGTCCCCGCCGCCCCGCTGCAGCAGGCCGGCTGCCAGTAATTACTTGCTATTCTACATAGTAGTACGTTATTTTCTTGTTTCAAGACACAATGAACAACCGATTGACTGATTAATAGACACCAATAAGGAATGCATAAATATTTTCCACAAAAGACACATTACACATCAACAAAATATGAACATGAAAAGGAAATATTTTATCATGCACAATTGAAGATTCAGTTATTCACGGCAGATCAAGATGGGACATGAGTTACATCATGGATCTACTGAAGCTACTCTAGCTAAATCAGATACTTGCTTATAATGGTCATTTGAGTAAGACTGTTTTCTTTTAGCAAAGATCGGCACAAGTGAAGCTACAACTGAACACGACACCGTGAAATTTCGCTTCTCCGTCACCACAATTCTACAGCTTATACGATCCTGCTACATGAGAGTTAATGTAGGCGTGCATGTTTTAGTAGTATTGAAGTGGGACAAGATTTCAGAATTACGCATGGTTTCTGAACCTGAAAGCTGGAAACAGAAATAAAAATCTAGGCCTCCCCAGCCCTGCTTTCAAATCGTATCTCCCTTCTATAAATGCAATTCTACAGAGCAAACAGTTGTACTACATTCCACATCCTACATGGAAATCTATGTGAACTAGGAGCTCTTTCCAACTGAAACAAATTTATAGCCAAAACAAGCGTGAACAGTACAGTATTACAGTAAACAGAACAAACCTCTTGGTTCCCCTGATGTTCGTGAATCCTCGCTGCTCTCCGCCCGCGCGTCGTCGACCGTCTTCCCCTGTGCGCCCTTGGTCGCACCGCCGCCACCAAGCAGGTTGCTCAACAGGCTGATCCCTGCTCCGCTCCCGGCGCCACGACGGCCGGAGAGACAGCCCCGAGCCCGGAGCCCGTCCACCAGGGCTGCATCGCCATGCCGGACGGCAGCGCGCCCTGTCCTCTGGGCTGAACCAGGTTGGTTTCCCCGGCCGTGATCCCATGCCACTCATAGCTCCTTACTCGCTGTTGCTGTTTCAGATAGCAGCAAGAAAACATAGACGGGAACAGAACAGAGGTCAACGAAGATGCTCCACATACAGGGAATCAATCAATCAGTCGGTACAAAACAGTGGAATCCCAGGTTGCAAACACTCAAATCTGAAACTCGGCCTCAGAAGAACAGATTGGCGCCCGTACATAGGGATCATTAAAAGATGGGTGGAATCGTACTAGGAGAGACAAGAGCAATTAGTAGCGAACAGGGAAGCGCAGGACGAAGAACAGATCGAAAACCAACGACTTTTCTCCAAAGTTGATTCCGACGAGGTTCGCCGTACAGTACCGAATTACAATCATTTGATGTCCGGAAGCTAAAACAGACACAAATCATGAACAGTGTAAAAAAAACCGAGAACAAAAGATGTTCTAGCTATCTAGCATACAACTCTAGATACAGTTGGACGGGTGCAACCGAGGCCAGGGGAAAAAAGCCAGGAAATTCTCCGCCGTCGCTGGAGTCCAAATCCTAGAGAAACCACGCCCTAATCTGGTAACGCTACTCTCGACAGCAGCTGCCTGCGATTCTCCTCGACTGCTTGGATCACAGCTAACAAGAACGCACGAGATCCCTGCACTGCACCACTCGTAAATAACTCTGCGGAATTCGGATAAGCCCCTCCCTTCCTTATCCGCAAAAAAAAAAACCCAGAAATGGAAACACCCTAGTTTCCATGCATCAAAACCGAGGCAGCGTACTTTCCCCGCAAAAAAAAAAACCGAGGCAGCGTAGAAAAGGGCAGCAGGCAGGCAGGCAGGCAGGCAGGCGAGCACCCAATCAAAGAAGCCGAGGGAGGGAATAAAAAGGAAGCTAGCGAGGGAGACGAGGAAGGCCAGAAGATACTGACCACTGGGCGCCGACGAGGGAGCTTCCGGCCAATCAACCGCGCGTCTCCTCCCTCTCTCCTCCTGAGACTCCGAGGAAAGAAGCCGGCCAATCCGCAGCTAGCTAAGCTCCCGGCTCACTCCCAGCACACACGCCTCGCCTCTAAGACGGGATTGGGCGAGCGATAATCGCGGTGGTTAACATAGTAACATGGCTGCTTTGTTAGACGAGACGACGACGGGTGGAGACGTGGCCCGGGGCCGTGGGAAAGCGAGGTGGTCCGCCACGCGGCCGGTGCGAGCAGCGGAGACGAGAGTGACAGACGGGGTGGGTGACGACGGGACACGAGGAGTCGAGGAGGAGGAGATAATGCTAGACTAAGAGGGAGCGGGTGCCGTTGATCCACCTCCCGGGTCTCAAGGTGTTGTTAATGCTAATTAAGCTGGTGTCGATTAGTGCCGCTAAGCTGGTGCTGGTTTGATTAACAAAGTGCGCGCTGACGCCAGATGGCGGCGAAGAGTCTTTGGTGGGTTAAAATGACCATCTGGGGCCTCTCGGCGATGCGCCTGCATCAGCGTATAGCATACGAACGAGGCAAAACTTTTGCATTTTCCCAATAATTCTAATTCTAGCTTTTTTTTGTGATTTCTAGTTTATAATTTGAGAATTTTGAACTAGACATTCAAATGAATTAGAAGCGAAATTTTGGCGGGATCCCACTTACACCCTTTAGAGTAAGAGTCACCTGGTTAGTTAAAGATACATCAGGGGGCTAAACCCCTACTAACACCAACACAGTTAATGCCAACCTAGGTGTGGAAATGAAATTTGAAACCTCCGAGTAATCAAAACCTCATCAAATAGACTCGAACTCGGACACTAACAGGCCGAGCAGAGTTGGCATATTTACCCTGTTAAAAAAAAATAGTTTAATGAGTCCAATTGCGAGTACTCGATAAGCTCGTCTATTGACATACTAGTTCATAGATTGGTCAATACTACTTCTCCGATCCTAAAAGTGTGTCACTGGTACAGGTGAGAACTTGCTCCTCCTAAGTGTATTTCCTCCGACACTTAATTAGGATCAGAGGTAGTAATAAAACCAAAGAATTTAGGAAAATACATGACCACTTAGGTATGAACAACCCTTCTTGTAGGTTGGCTCCATGATGAACTGATTACTTTGTTAGTTCTTAATGATTTTGTCGAGTAACTCAAGTATTTATCGAGTTGAGCCAAGTTGGAGATTTCAAATTGTTAAGTTAATGAGTTGAATCGAGCAATCTCTTTAACTAAAGAGATTTACGAGTCGAAGTTGACTAAATCAGAATGGCTCGATATCCACCCTTAGCCAAGCCTAAATACCACTTTGTCAAGACCACACGGCCTCCCACCAATGGCAAGAAAATATATATTTGTGATTGATGTTGGGAGCAAATACAACATGCTTCAACGTAGAGGAAGAAGCCAACCCCACAGAAGAGCCCGCCAAAAAGACGTCGGCAACCACATCAAGGGCAATCCACGTGACACGGGTCGACGCGCTGCACGTACTGTCCAACTTTTGAGGCCGACGTCACATGCTTTCGAGGGTCATGAACTTACTTTAGTTTCTCGTCATGAAAATCGGGAAAACAACAACTTTACGTCTCATGGGTAAATTGATACTATCCCATTGTACAGAGCACGGTGAAAAGTAAAAACTGATTGATTAAGTAGAGTTTGCAAACTCAGACTGACTTGTTTAAACATTAGAACATGGTGTTGTTTTTATGGTGATCCAAATTCGTATGAAGATAGAGTCTAACTTTGAAGCGGAGCGGATGCCTCGTCGGAGGCTTGGGCCGTAGCGTTGGACTGCAGCCGACTTAGGGTTTTGCCTCCGTATAAATACATGTTGTAAGCTGTCGGTTGGATAAGCCACACGTTGTAAAATCTCAGCGTTTGTAACCAGATATAGTGAAGTATTGCTGGCTGGCGCCTGTGGTTTTTTCTCTCCGTTGTTGGGGAGGGTTTTCCACGTTAAACCTCGTGTACTCATTTGTTTGATCTTCCGCTTTACATCGTTTATTTGGCTATTGTTTATAACACGTGGTACGGTCTTTAGTAGAGAAATATGTCGTGTTTACTGCTTAGCAATAAACTGCTTTACCGAACGAAGCCTCGTCGACCGAAGGAATTTGGATACACATGTTCGGTGGCCCGGCCAGTTTAAAATTTCACACAAATCCACGTCCATTTCAATCGGAGCATACACAATGGCAAACAAACACGTACGCAAGTTGGGCAGAAAGTTACCTCCCTGCATCTCCCACGTGAAGCACGGGATGAACGATCCCAGAATCAAGAACAACGACAGTACGTGCTCGTCCACGTACGATGATACCAAGGCAAGCAAAGGTTCTACCAAGAAAAAAGAAGAGATCATACCAACTGCCCAAAGGCATTTCGGCCAGTAGACGAGGGCCGCCTGATGAGACGCGTAAACAATTGGGACATGCACGCCGCGGCCCGGGTTCCCATATGCCCCTTGTCGTGATCATGATTCTACCTTTCGCCACCCGTCTTGTTCCTAGATCTTGAACAGTGAAGCCGACCGTTTTTGGTAACACTACAGGAACGGGGAGCTACGCCAACGGCTTTTGGCCGTCGGCATAGTTCAGATTGTCGTCGGCATAGGCTATGCCGACGGCAGCCGTCGGCGTAGCTCCCTCGACGTACTAGGGCCTCGGCTTAACCTCTATTGTCGTCGGCGTAGGAAAGCCATCGGCGTAGTTGTGCTGTGCCAACAGCTCGTCGGCATGCAAAGATGACAGACGGAAAGTTGACGGTGGCGTCGATCAGTCGAATCTATGCCGACGGTGAAGCCGTCGGCTTAGCGTGCCACGCGTCATTAAAAAAAACGTCATCCCTCGCTGGGGACAGGGAAAGCGAGGGCGCGTCGAGGGCTGGGCAGCCGCGGCGGCACAAAGCCCTGCAGCACGGACGCGGAAAGAGCAGGGTTTGGGCAGTCGAGGGTGCCGTCGCGGTTGATGCGCCAAAACTCGTCCGGACGGGCACGGCGGCCACGACCGGCGCGCGTCCTCCTTGTGGCGCCGCCGGAGCGCTAGCACGGCCTCGTCGAACAGAGCCTGCGAGGCGAGGAGACGAGCACGGCCTGCAGGAAGTGTGTGGCCGTCTGCCGCGCGCCGCACGAGAGCGAGGTAGAAGTAGGTGATACGTCTCTCAAACGTATCTATAATTTTTGATGTTCCATGCTTGTTTTATACCAATTGCTACATGTTTTGCATCTATTTATATCACTTTTATACATTTTTTGGGACTAACCTATTAACAAGATGCCGAAGTGCCAGTTCCTGTTTTCTGCTGTTTTTGTATTCCAGAAAAGCTAGTCTGGAAATATTCTCGGAATTGGACGAAACTACACGGGGGTCCCTATTTTCCAGAACACACCTGACGGAGCGAAGGAGCAACGGAGAGGAGCCGGAGGGCCCCACACGCACCTAGGGCGCGGGCCCCCCTCTGCCGCGCCCTGGGTGGTGTGGGCCCCTCGGGGGTCGCAGCCGCCGCCCTTTCGCCTACTTATTCCCCCCGACGGAAAACCCTAAGTGCCTGAGCAAATATCCACGAAAAGTTCCAGAGACGCCGCCGCCGTCAACCCTAGCTCGGGAGGGTTCAGAACCTCTTCCCGGCACCCTGCCGGAGAGGGGAATCGTCACCGGAGGCTTCTACATCGCCATGCCTGCCTCCGGAGTGATGCGTGAGTAGTTCATCCTTGGACTACGGGTCCATAGCAGTAGCTAGATGGTTGTCTCTCCACTTTGTGCCATCATGTTTAGATCTTGTGAGCTGCCCTACATGATCAAGATCATATTATTGTAATGCTACATGTTGTGTTTGCTGGGATCCGATGAATATTGAATATTATGTCAAGTTGATTATCAATCTATCTTATATGTTATTTAAGATCTTGCATGCTTTCCGTTACTCGTAGATGCTTTGGCCAAGTAGATGCTTGTAACTCCAAGAGAGAGTATTTATGCTAGATAGTGGGTTCATGCCTCCGTTTAACCTGGGACAGTGACAGAAAGTTCTAAGGTTGTGGATGTGCTGTTGCCACTAGGGATAACCTAACGATGCTATGTCCACGGCATATGTGTTTGTTTACATTACGCACTTTACTTAATGCAATTATCCGTTGCTTGCAACTTAATACCAACGGGGGACTCGGATGACAACCCGGCGGTGGATTATTAGTCATAGATGCTGTTGGATAACGGTCTATGTATTATGTCGTAATGCCCAATTAAATATCATAGTAGTCAACATGTCATGTATATGCATTGTCATGCGCTCACTATTGTCAATTGCCCAGCTGTAATTTGTTCACCCAACATGTTAGTTATCTTTTATGGAGAGACACCACTAGTGAACTGTGGACCCCGGTCCATTCTTTTACACTGATTAAACAACCACAAACTGCAAACTGTTCCTTTTTCATTCTCTGCAATTTAATACTCATTTTCCACACCATACGTTTAATCCTTTGTTTTCAGCAAGCCAGTGAGATTGACAACCTCACTGTTTCGTTGGGGCAAAGTAGTTTGATTGTGTTGTGTGCAGATTCCACGTTGGTGATAGTTTGCGCCGTTGCACCAACAACCTTCTGAAGAGTTGCTGCTCCTACTGGTTCGATAACCTTGGTTTCTTTCTGAGGGAAAACTTGCTGCTGACTGCATCATACCTTCCTCTTGGGGTCTCCCAACGAACGTGTGTTTCACGTCATCAAGCTTTTTCTGGCGCCGTTGGGAGACAGCAGTCTTCTGCAAGGGGAGTTTCACGCTTCCAATCTCTTTACTTTGTTTTTGTCTTGCTTAGTTTATTTTATTTTATCTTGTTTGCTTTCAATTATCAAAAACACAAAAAAATTAGTTACTTGCATCTAGTTTACTTTCAAGTTATTTTCTGTTGTTTTTTTCTGCTAAAATGAGTACTCCTGAGAACACTAAGTTGTGTGATTTCACTAGCACGAACAACAATGATTTCATATGCACACCTATTGCTCCACCTGCTGCTTCAGCAGAATTTTATGAAATTAAACCTGCACTTTTAAATCTTGTTATGAAAGAGCAATTTTCTGGTGTTAGTACTGATGATGCTGCTGTTCACCTTAATAACTTTGTTGAACTTTGTGAAATGCAAAAGCTCAAGGAAGTAGATGGTGATATTATTAAACTGAAACTTTTTCCTTTCTCCTTGAGAGGACGTGCTAAAGAATGGTTGCTATCTTTGCCTAGAAATAGTATTGATTCATGGACTAAATGCAAAGATGCTTTTATTGGAAAATATTATCCTCCTGCTAAGATTATTTCTTTGAGAAGTAGCATAATGAATTTTAAGCAATTTGATAATGAACATGTTGCTCAAGCATGGGAGAGAATGAAATCATTGGTTAAAAATTGTCCCACTCATGGACTGACTACTTGGATGATCATCCAAACCTTCTATGCAGGATTAAATTTTTCTTCAAGGAATTTATTGGATTCGGCCGCTGGAGGTACCTTTATGTCCATCACTTTGGGTGCTGCAACAAAGCTTCTTGATGATATGATGATTAATTATTCTGAGTGGCACACCGAGAGAGCTCCAACAGGTAAGAAGGTAAATTCTGTTGAGGAAACCTCTCCTTGAGTGCCAAAATTGATACTATTATGTCTATGCTTGCAAATGGTCAAACACATGTTGATCCAAATAATGTTCCTTTAGCTTCTTTGGTTGCTCAAGAAGAGCATGTTGATGTGAACTTCATTAAAAATAATAATTTCAACAACAATGCTTATAGGAATAATTTTGGTAATAGCAATTATAGGCCCTATCCTTCTAATAGTGGCAATGGTTATGGAAATTCCTATAGTAACTCCTAACAATAATAAGAGTGTACCCTCGATCTTGAAGTTATGCTTAAGGATTTTATTAGTACACAAACTGCTTTCAATAAAACTGTTGAGGAGAAATTTGGGAAAATTGATGTGCTTTCCTCTAAAGTTGATAGTCTTGCTCTTGATGTTGACTTATTGAAACTAAAGAACATGCCTCATGATGTTAAAGAGAGCAAAACTCTCAATGCTATACAAGTTAAAATTGATAACAATGTGAGGATGTTAGCTGAATTGCATGCTAGATGGGAAAGAGAGGATGAAATTGCTAGAAAGAATAATATTGCTAGAGTTTATACTATTACTACTTCTGAAAATGCTTCAAACTCAAGTGTTAACAAACCTCCTACCATTAATGGCAAGATATTGGTGTTGGTAATGTTTCCACTTCTATTGCAAAATGTCCTAAATTGCCTGATAACTCTGAAACTGTCCTTGATAAAGATGCTGAAATTTCTAGCAATAAGGAAGAATAACTCCATTACTTTTGATGATAATGACTTTGATTTTGATGGTTGCAATATTTCTGAAGTAATTAAGTTCTTGCAAAAGCTAGCTAGAAGTCCTAATGCTAGTGCTATAAACATGGCTTTTACTAAACATATTACTAATGCTCTCATGCAAGTTAGGGAAGAGAAATTAAAACATGAAGCTTCTATCCCTAGGAAGTTAGAAGATGGTTGGGAGCCCATCATTAAATTGAAATTGAATGACTTTGATTGCAATGCTTTGTGTGACCTTGGTGCTAGTATTTCTGTTATGCCTAAAAGATTTATGATATGCTTGATTTAGCACCTTTGGAAAATTGTTACTTGGATGTTCACCTTGTTGATTCTACTATTAAAAAACCTTTGGGAAGAATTGATGATGTTCTTATCATGGTTAACAACAATTATGTCCCCGTTGATTTTATTGTCTTGGATATTGATGCAATCCATCATGCCCTATTGTGCTGGGAAGACCTTTTCTTAGACTGTAGGTGCTATTATTGATATGAAAGAAGGGAATATAAAATATCAATTTCCTCTCAAGAAAGGTATGGAACACTTTCCTAGGAAGAAGATTAAGCCACCTTATGATTCTATTGTTCGAACAAATTACAATGTTGATGCTTCTTCACTTGGTAATACTTGATGCATGCTTTGTGCCTAGCTAAAAGGCGTTAAAGAAAAGCGCTTATGGGAGGCAACCCATTATTTTTTCTGCAATTTTTCTTTTATTGAGTCAAGAGGATGTTTACTTCTGTAGCAACTCCTTTGTATCTTTATTTTCTCGCATTGTTGTGCCAAGAGTAGCCTCTAATGTTAAGATGATGCTTAATTTTGATTGCTGCGCAGAAACAGATTTTTGCTGTTCACTGTACGAAATTCCTAAAATCACCAGATTGTTAATTAAATCTGAAATTTTTGTGCGTAATCTTTATGAATGTCTGAACTTTCATTAGTTCAGAGTTTTCGATCTGAGCGTCGTAAGTGCCTCGAAAAAATTCGTCTTTGCGGACTGTTCTGTTTTAGACAGATTATGCCTTTTTATTTTGCATTCTCTCTTTTACTAGTGTTGAGTGAAATTCTTTTTTGGGTGGAAGAGCTTCACATAACATCAGTGGCTGTAGCTAATGTTTAAAGTAACAAATCATATTGCGTCTTTAGAACATGTGATTTTTGATTATGCACTAACCCTCTAATGAGATCTACTTTGAGTTTGGTGTGACGGAAGTTTTCAAGGGTCAAGAGAGAAGGATGATATAATAGGATCAAGAAGAGTGAAGAGCTTAAGCTTGGGGAGGCTCCCATGGATCTCCCCAGCATATTTCAAGAAGACTCAAGCGTCTAAGCTTGGGGATGCCCAAGGCATCCCCTTCTTCATCGTCAAAATTATCAGGTCATCTCTAGTGAAACTATATTTTAATTCTTTCACATCATATGTGCTTTTCTTGGAGCGTCTGTGTGCTTTTATTTTCAGTATTGCACTTTTATTTTCAATAAAGCTTGACTGGACCCTAGCATTCTTGATTGGGAGAGAGACACGCTCCGCTTTTTCATGAGAATACTCCTATTCTTCACTTATATTTGTTGAGTATTCATATCTAGCGCTGTTCAGCTTTTAGCTCTTGTTTTCATGTATCTCTTGTCAGAGCTATTAGCTTTCTTTTGTAGAAAGTACTCTCTTGCTTCACTTATATTTGTTTGGAGAGTTGATAAATAAATTGATTGGTGTTTGGTTGGTTCAGAAAATGTTGCATGTGGTAATTGGTATAAGGAAAAACTTGCTTAATCTTGTAGATCACTAATGGATAACTTGATGCTTGTCAATTGTTTTGAGTTAACAAGTAGATCATGATTAAATTGTGCATCACATGAGTTAAGCCTATTAGTGAAGAACTACCGTAAAGCTTGTTGAAAATTTGGTTTGCATCGGTGGTATCTCTAAGGTCTAGATATTTTCTAATAACAGGGTTTGGTTAACAAGGAAGACGGTATGAAGTCTTATAACGTTTGCAATATGTTTGTCATATAAAACTTGGTGTACGGGTTGATATTCTTGTTTGCTTACATAACCTTGCTAGCCTAAACTCTGTACTGAGAGGGAATGCTTCTCGTGCATCCAAATCCTTGAGCCAAAATCCATGCCATTTGTGTCCACCATAACTACCTATATGTGGTATTTCCTTGCCACTCCAAGTAAATTTTTCATGTGCTACCTTTAAATTATTCAAAATGTTATTATTCCCTTTTTGTGTCAATGTTTACTAGCTCATGAGGAATTAGTGTGGTTATTCTTTATTCTATTTGTGAGTGGACTTTTACACCTGGACTAGTGGCATATACATCCGCTTATCCAATAACTTGCAAAAAGAGCTGGCAACGGGGTGCCCAGTCCCAATTAATTACAACTTTAACCAATTAATTCTCTTCACACTTTTGCCCTGATTCATCAGTAAGCAATGACAAACAGTGAAATACCTGAATGTGTGTAAACCAAAGAGAAAGAGGGATGATCTGCCTTGCTGGTAGAAATAACGTCCTTCATGGGAGCCGCTCTTAAAAGTCCGTTCGACAGGTAGAATACTGTTCTCACCCGCTACCATTCGTTGACAATTAACAAACACCTCTCAAAAATAGATACTCCTCCATGGTATGTGATTGATGGAAGGCACCCGAGGATTCGGTTAGCCATGGCTTGTGTTAGCAAGGTTGGGAGGAGTATCAAATATTTTATGCAATCTCTATATGCTTTCAAAAACCTAAAAGCTCTAGCACATGATTTAATCCCTGCTTCCCTCTGCGAAGGGCCTTTCTTTTACTTTTATGTTGAGTCAGTTTTCCTATTCTTTCTGTCTTCCACAAGCAAACACTAGTGTCAACTTTGTTACAACATGCGTTATATGCAATGTATTGGACTTGTTATACTACTTTGTGTTGACAATATCCATGAGATAAATATGTTGAAAGTTGAAGCAAATGCTGAAACTAAATTCTTCCTTTGTGTTGATTAAATACCTTTTATTAGAAACTATTGCTTTATGAGTTAACACTTATGCAAAACTGTTTGATGCTTGTCTCGAAAGTACTATTCATGAAAACGTTTAGCTTGTGTGATTCATTGTTTACTCATTATCTATTTGGTAGCAAATTATAGACCATTGACTTGGATCACTTCATTCATTTACATGTGCCTTGCAATATTATATGATCAAGATTATGATAGTAGCATGTCACCTCAAAAATTATTTTGTTTTTATCGTTTACCTACTCGAGGACGAGTAGGAACTAAGCTTGGGGATGCTGATACGTCTCAAACGTATCTATAATTTTTGATGTTCCATGCTTGTTTTATACCAATTGCTACATGTTTTGCATCTACTTTATATCACTTTTATACATTTTTTGGGACTAACCTATTAACAAGATGCCGAAGTGCCAGTTCCTGTTTTCTGCTGTTTTTGTATTCCAGAAAAGCTAGTCTGGAAATATTCTCGGAATTGGACGAAACTACACGGGGGTCCCTATTTTCCAGAACACACCTGACGGAGCGAAGGAGCAACGAGAGAGGGAGGGCCCACACGCACTAGGGCGGGGCCCCCTCTGCCGCGCCCTAGGGTGGTGTGGGCCCCTCGGGGGTCGCAGCCGCCGCCCTTTCGCCTACTTATTCCCCCGACGCGAAAACCCTAAGTGCCTGAGCAAATATCCACGAAAAGTTCCAGAGACGCCGCCGCCGTCAACCCTAGCTCGGGAGGGTTCAGAACCTCTTCCCGGCACCCTGCCGGAGAGGGGAATCGTCACCGGAGGCTTCTACATCGCCATGCCTGCCTCCGGAGTGATGCGTGAGTAGTTCATCCTTGGACTACGGGTCCATAGCAGTAGCTAGATGGTTGTCTCTCCACTTTGTGCCATCATGTTTAGATCTTGTGAGCTGCCCTACATGATCAAGATCATATTATTGTAATGCTACATGTTGTGTTTGCTGGGATCCGATGAATATTGAATACTATGTCAAGTTGATTATCAATCTATCTTATATGTTATTTAAGATCTTGCATGCTTTCCGTTACTCGTAGATGCTTTGGCCAAGTAGATGCTTGTAACTCCAAGAGAGAGTATTTATGCTAGATAGTGGGTTCATGTCTCCGTTTAACCTGGGACAGTGACAGAAAGTTCTAAGGTTGTGGATGTGCTGTTGCCACTAGGGATAACCTAACGATGCTATGTCCACGGGCATATGTGTTTGTTTACATTACGCACTTTACTTAATGCAATTATCCGTTGCTTGCAACTTAATACCAACGGGGGACTCGGATGACAACCCGGCGGTGGATTATTAGTCATAGATGCTGTTGGATAACGGTCTATGTATTATGTCGTAATGCCCAATTAAATATCATAGTAGTCAACATGTCATGTATATGCATTGTCATGCGCTCACTATTGTCAATTGCCCAGCTGTAATTTGTTCACCCAACATGTTAGTTATCTTTTATGGAGAGACACCACTAGTGAACTGTGGACCCCGGTCCATTCTTTTACACTGATTAAACAACCACAAACTGCAAACTGTTCCTTTTTCATTCTCTGCAATTTAATACTCATTTTCCACACCATACGTTTAATCCTTTGTTTTCAGCAAGCCAGTGAGATTGACAACCTCACTGTTTCGTTGGGGCAAAGTAGTTTGATTGTGTTGTGTGCAGATTCCACGTTGGTGATCGTATTGCGCCGTGCGAGCACCAACAACCTTCTGAAGAGTTGCTGCTCCTACTGGTTCGATAACCTTGGTTTCTTTCTGAGGGAAAACTTGCTGCTGAACTGCATCATACCTTCCTCTTGGGGTCTCCCAACGAGCGTGTGATTCACGCCATCAGTAGGCGCACGCCGCGATGCGCCAGTTGTCCCGCCCCGTCGTACGGCCGTCCTCCGGCAGCAGCGCCGTGGCCTGCAGCGTGTCCTCGAAGTTGTCGAGGCCTGCTCCTGGCCGTCCGCAGCGGCGGAGGTGAATGAGCAGCGAAGAGGAACTAGTCGGCATCAGCAGCGTCTACCAAGGCCGGGTGCGACGACCCATGTCGCGGCCACGAGCTCGGTCGCGCGGCCACGAGCTCTGTGCGGGTGGTACAGAGGAAGGAGATAAGGTAGCTGCGGTGGAAATGCAGCCTTGGTTGTGACGTGTTTTGACAATCATGTGACCATGCCATCGATCCATACCCTCTTCCTCCCAACCAATCAGCATAGAGTAAAGGCATTTGTGTTTCTTTGTCATTTTTCAAAAAACATAACTAAAATATACAAAATTCGAAAAATGTGAAACTTTCGCCTTGGGACTTTTTTGTGTAACAGTTGCAAATACAAAAGATAAATACGAATTTAATTATAATTTTTGAGGTTTTGTTTTTACTTGATCGTTTGGCTTGAAACATATACATGTTTATAGATGATAGACCTTTTTTGTGAAGCATTATTTCGAAAGTTTGTCAAAACTCAAATTTATTATTTTTGCTAGCAACTAGTACAAATAAAGGACTCCATATCAAAGGATTTTTTTTTTGAGTAATGTTTCACTTTCTTTGATTTTTTGAAAAAATAGTCAAAATGACCACCATGGATATTTGTCGAAAAAGGTAGAATTTTCAAAACTATCGATGGTTCTGAGTATAATCACTACTTGTGTAACTTAAAATAAATTTTGAAAAAACTTCAGAGTGAAACTATCACACAGTTGTAATTTAAATTTAAATTACTTTCGAAAAAATGGCATAAAGTCATTAAATAGGCGAAAAGAGGTAGAAAGCGAAAAAATTACTAATATTTTTGGATTATCCACCAAATATGGACTACTTTGCGTGGAAATTGAATTGGTGCCATTTTGCACATATTTGTTGTACTAGCTTAACAAAAAAAAGACATTTTCAACACTTAGAAAATGGAAACTTATATTACAAAAATAATTTTGAAAAAAAATCTGTTCGGCAACATTGTTGCCCACACAAGATACACCTATGTGTCAAATATGGGGAGTTTATTACAAAACTATTGAAAGTGCATGTGTTGCCCCATGCGTGGTTCTGGTAAAATGACAATCCTTATGGACTAATGTTTGCATTGAGACATTCTTGTAGATCTTGTCCATAGGAAAGATTGGAGTTCATATGTTGGACTCTAGAAGATTACATGATGACCAAGGTTCAACCAAGGGTTTATATGTAGAATGGTCATGTGAAGAGTTGAGCTTATTGCAAGAATGGCTTGGAAAAGAAGATTGAGTGAACTTTCATTATTATTTCCAAGCCATCATATATATCAATATAAGAAGATGAAGTGCAAGTGGATTCATGAAGACGGAGCTTAGCAGGCTCTCATCATGTTGTATGGGGAGTATTTGGAGAGGTCTTCATCAAGCATGTGCTAGCAAGCACAATCAAGAAAGGTGTTCCAACTTGAGGGAGACAAGATCGTCATCATCTAGCTCAAGTGGAATGCGCAAGGCAAAGGTATGATCTTGATAGGGTTTCTTTTTTACCGGTCTCATGTTGTTAGTTCGGAGACGGGTTATAGGGATAGACGGCGTACTATCAAGAGGGGCTCTCAAGTGAGTAACTTGATCGCATCTTTGTGGAGAGCTCAAACCTTTGCATACTTGGCATCATCATCTTTCTTGGTTCTTATTTGGCTTTTATTCATGTGAGAATTTAGAGCTTGTGTTTTATCTCTATACCAAGCTCTAGTTCATCAAAAACGGATTTCATATGAATATCTTATTGCGTTTTTTGATGTTCGAGGTTTTACGGTTTATCTTTTCTAAGAGAGGTCAAACTCTCTACTTGTGGTTTCCTCCTCACATGATGGACTATGATGTGTATATGCATAATCTTGTAGAGCTTGTGAGTATCTTCTAACAAGTCCAAGATCATAGAAAACGGAGTCCGGATGAGAAACATATTGCGGTTTTGGTTTGGAGTTTTATCGGTTGTTCTTTTATCGAGAGGTCTAACCTTTCCCATTTGGTTTTATCCTCCATTGTTGGACTATGTGTTTCTCTGCATGATCTTGTAAAGCTCTTTGTTACGATTCCAACGAGCCAAAGATCATCGAAAACGGAGTTCGGAAACTCAAGTTATGCACGTTTTGGTGTCGGTGTTTTCTGCAGTTTTTACACGCGCGGTAGTACCGCCCCTACTACCGGATCCGTTTTTGGTACTGGATTCGAGCGGTTTCTAACCCGGTAGGGCCGGTAATGACCCGGTAGTTCTCCCTACCCGGTAGTACCGGGTCAAGCCCGGTTGTACCGCCCCGGGGCGGAAAAACAGCCCAACGGGCAGTTTTTCGGGCTCCTATTTAAGGGCCCTTCTTCCCCAATGTTTCCCAACAACTTGAGCACGTTTTTCCCCTCTCTCTCCTCCATTGTTGACCTTGGAAAAGCTTGCCTTCCTCTCAATCCCTCCCATGATTCTTGCATATCTTTGAGGTAAAGTGAGAGGAGATCTTGATCTACATTTCGACCAATCCATCTCTCCTCTAAGTGAGGGTAACCTAGTAGATCTTGATCTTGGAGTTCTTGGTGCATCTCCTCTTTGTTCTTCCTCTCTTATTTCCCCATAAGCATTTGTTGCTTTGTTGGAATTTGAGAGTGAAGGATTTGAGCACTTGTGCTCTTGCCTTTTGCATTTGGTGCATCGGTGTGCTCTCACGAGGATTCGTGGAAGTTGAAAGCTTGTGAACTTGTTACTCTTGGGTCTTTGGACCCTAGACGCTCGTGTGGTGGTTGACCCTTGTGTGGTCACTTGTAGCTGTTCGGGGAGCCCCAATCCCATTGTGGGTTGTGCCCCGGATCGTTGTTGAAAGGCTCCGGATTTCCGCCTCGAAGGATTCCGATAGTGGAAGGTGAACCAAACCTTGTGGTGCGGTTCATCGGAGAAGAAGGTCAAACCTTTGTGGTTGTTGGACCATTGTGTTGGTTCACACCTCTCCAACGAGACGTACTCCCCTAATAAGGTGGAACTCGGGAATACATCCTCGTCTCCGCGTGTCTCGGTTATTTCTATACCCGAGTCTTTACTTATGCACTTTACATTGTGATAGCCTTGTGCTTCAAGTATTCTATTGCTATCACCTTGTTACTCGTCTTGCTTAGCATAAGTTGTTGGTGCACATAGGTGAGCCTAGTTTATTTAGTGTTGGCTTGTTAATTTAAACAATAGTTTTATTCCCATTATCAAGCCTAAACGGAAAAGTTTTAATCGCCTATTCCCCCCCTTAGGCGACATCATTGTCCTTTCAATTGGTATCAGAGCCTGGGCTCTTTTTGGGCTTTACCGCCTAGAGAGTAAAGATGTCGTATAGAGAATTAGTGCACGATCCCACTCTTATATTCAATGGCACAAATTATGATGTTTGGAAAATTCGCATGCTTAACCTTCTTAGGGACATAAATCCAAATTTTAAGAGAATTGTAGATATGGGTTTTTCTCCTCCAAAGGATTCCCAAAAGTTATCTTTAGAGGATGAGGAAAACACTTATCTCGATACTCGTGTATCTAATTGTTTAGGTGTGTTTTGAGCGATGTAGTTCTTGCTTCAATCATGCCTTTTCGGAACGCTCATGAGCTATGTACCA